>BOPM01000484.1:211008-226008 GCA_022179025.1 Porites australiensis | reverse complement strand
AACCGAACTACATTCGTTTCCCGTGATTAGCCAATTATAATTCAGCTCCCATTTTCTGGAAGGTGTTCGCGCCACGTTTGCGGTACTGTGACTCCTCCAATCACAGCTTTGCTTTTATCAGTGCCCCATGTGTGAATGACAGAATAATCAAAATCGTCGCGTGAAAACAAGCAATTAACTACAGTAGTGTTGTCGTAGTCGAGTTGTATTCAAAATTTAGGAGATAAGCAGCAGCAAGAAAGTCGAGCAAATTGCGATGCACAACATGGATGTGCTCACAAAGTTGCCAGGTATAGTTTCGGGAAATCGCTCACCTATAATTTAGAAGATTGCTTTTTGAATCAGTACCTTTGAGAGTTTAGTCTTCATAGGAACACACTGAGCACATCCGGTACATTAAATTCTTCATTACATATAGGTACATATGCACGTTAAATGAAGAACCAACCGATCCTGGTAAAAGTCTTCTAGGCCTATCAAAGCTTTTTTTCCTGGGAACTTTCTTGACCGCTTAAAACAAACTTTTTGCAAATTAACCTTTTCATTGCTTGAAAACACAGAGCCCGTCTAAATTCAGCAACGATCGATTGATTTGTCGATAACTGAGAAGCGTGCTCGCTTCCTAGCGCCCTGCAGCTCACATACTTTCAAATTTCTTATACATGATTGGCTTGTTCATTAGACCACAAACACAAAGGGAAAGGAATGTAGTTCAGTTTTCAGCAGCCGTTTGTGGGGAGGAGCATTGCGTGACGACACTAAAAACAGCTGTGTAGCAGACTAATAAGGGTGCTGCATGTGCAGTTGTTTCTTTTTTTTTTGCCAATTAGACCTATTATTTTTTTGTTTTGTTTTGCCATTCTCGTTACCTTCACCGTTTAGCATTACACAATTTTATTGTTGTGTGAGTAGACTATAATTAGTATAGTAACGAGAGCTTCACTTTTAGCCCAGCTAAATCTATATTTTAGGCTTTTTAATGGACAACCTGAAAGTTATTGGATGCATTGGGGTTGTACTTTGCCACGCACAAGTCACCTTAAGTATTAATCATGATAACCCCCTTTTTTTGTCAGATGCCCTTTGGACTGCACCAGAACACATCTTTAATGAGAATTTTCCCCGCTCTCAACAAGGAGATCTTTTTAGCTATGGAATCGTTCTCTCTGAGATTTTGACGCGTGGTTTGCCTTACAGCATGTTCGAGGATTTATCAGCTAAAAGTAAGTGTTGTGAGTGCAGTTATTTTGCTAAAGCTTCAGAACCACCTCCGAAACCCTAGAAGAGCCCAACATCTAATTTATATTATGCATGCTGATAATAATTTTATGATGGTGTGGGCTGTACAGTTGGGGTGTATCTGCTTCCAATTTTTTTAAAGTTTGTGAAAAGTTGGACCTTGACCCATCCACACTTCATTTTTGCCCATAAACCTGAAAGCTAGTTTAAGAGGCTTGACATGTGTAGGAAGAAGAGAGAAATTCTGAACCATGTGTGATTGGTGCAATTCAGTTAAACAGGCCAGAGATTTGTACACAAAATCATGCTTGTTAGATTAGAAAAGTCAAATGAATATGTATCCACTAATATATACCCACCTGTATTTTGCTTTCCAGATGTAATTCTTCTGAAATATTTTCAGAGTCCTTAGCTTGCTTACTAAAACTTCTCCTTCAGGCAATGTAAAGCCCAGTTAAAGCATGCAGCTAAAGGCTTCTTTTAAGGAATCCACTGTTTCAGTCATTAAAAATGTATCAGTTGTGACTGATAATGTACTTGTCTGTATAACAGCAGTCTTAATCTTTCAACAGTGGTTGTTGAAAATGTTCAGAAAGGAGGAACTCCCTATTTCCGCCCTCGGGTGACAAAGGATCTGGCAGAACATCCCCTCTTCCTACAGATGATGAAGCAGTGCTGGGATCAGGATGCTGCTTCAAGGCCCAAGTTTTCTGAATGCCTCAAACTCCTCAAGCAAATGAATAAAGGAAAGTGAGTAAAACATGCATGCAGGATCTCTAGTTATCTTTTTATTCAAGCGTACATTCAAGAGTCTATACTGTAAGCATCCTAGTTTCAACAAATTAATGACAATGAAAGAAGATCTTAAGAATTATTCAAAGGGAGTTATGATTATTTCTAATTCTTTTTTGTATCTTTTGTGATCAGAAATAAATGTAACAGAAACGAAGCTGACTATAACTATTATAGCTTTTACTTTATGTCTGCCAACTCTCAGCATAATCTATGATAACAACTTTTAGTAAAATCCAACTAGTGGTCTATTATCAGTGCTGCATTCTGATTGGTTGAGCTTCTACTAGCCTATATGTTATAGCCCACTAGTAGCGAAAAGCACGGGCTTTTTGGCAGCAAAAAAGGATTAAAGTCTAGCTTTAACTAGCTAAAAGTTTTTTTATTCTCTATATGTTTGACCAACTAGTTGGATTTCACTAAAACAATTATTCCTCTCGCCCTCATGGCCTCTGAGTCAATAGCCTATTCAGCCTTCGGCCTCATGGGCTATTGACTCAGAGTCCATTCGGGCTCAAGGAATAATTGTTTAGTATGACATAACTATGTTACATGTAAGTATTAATGACCATCTTACCAAGACACTTCTTTTTCACTTCAAGATAAACTTCTATTGATCAGGTGTTATTTTAATTACTCTTTCCAAATAATATTTAATTTGTTTATTTTCCAAATAATAATATTGTACAGGGAGATAAACATTATGGATACTATGATCACGATGATGGAAAAGTATACAGATCACTTGGAGGACATTGTTGCTGAACGAACTGCTGAGCTGGCAGCTGAAAAGGCAAAGACTGATGAGCTACTGTACAGGATGTTACCAAAGTATGTTTTCCTTTTCCCAGGAGAAAAATAGCATTAAATAAAAAAGAAAACTAAATTCAAATTTTTTTAAGATTGATTATGACTGACAAGTGCTTTTTGTTTTTTTTCCTACTATGACAATTGTATATAGTTTCATTTCTTTGGTCTTGTGTTACTTACTTAGAAACGTTTTAGATAAAAGATCAAAATATGGTGCATTAACAAAAGACTTCCTTCTGACCATGTATTATTATTTACTCACACAAGGACTCCATGGAATAGACTTAGAGAAAGTGTATGCATTAATCACTAAAGTAGATGCTTAAATATTTGTCAAAGCTTTCAAATATACTGCATTTTGCATATTTTTTATAGAAATATTAATGTGTTTGTTATTCTAGGACTGTGGCAGAAGAACTTAAACGAGGACACCCAGTCACAGCTGAAAATTTTGACAGTGCCACAATCTTCTTTAGTGACATTGTGGGCTTTACTAAGATTGCATCTGATAGTACTCCATTGCAGGTAATAATAATGATTTGACTTAGATATAGGAAACGATATTGTTGTTTCCTGGTTATCAGTTTCTTGAAATGAAGAATGTGATGTTGAAACCAATAATGAACCTGATATAGAGATAATTAGGTTAAACATTTCTTCTTAGAAATACTTGATTAGATTTTGCTGTAGTAAAGTTCATATTATTTTATTGAAAAGCTGGTCATAACAGATCACATAACCTTTGTTTTCCTTGATGGTTATTATTTCTAGGTTGTTGACTTATTAAATGACCTATACACCTGCTTTGATGAAATCATTGATATGCATGATGTTTACAAGGTAATAAAGTAACTTTCTTTTTAGAGTCACTAAATTACAGTGGCATACCAGGGTCATTGGTTCCTAAAAAAAGTCAAGTAAGACCTAGGATTTAGGGGGGGAGGGGGCTTTTTTTGATATGTTATTAAATTAAAAGTTGGGGATTATTTAGAACTTCAATGTTTTGAATAAATTTCACATAGTTAAGGGTCAATTATTATATAAATTTCTTTGGCTCTTAACTTTAAAAAGTAGACCCACATATGCATAATATGAAGTTTGAAATGCATGTTTTCTAAACATGTGCAGCTGTTACCTGAAACTAAAACAAAGACAATAATTTATTTTGCCCATCCAAAGGATGCAGAAAAAACATTCATGCAAAAAAGGATACCAGTAATTTTATTTTTGCTTGTGCTCAAAATTTCATAATGTTTTGTTAATTCCTCGGACAAGAACAACGTGAAGCTAGGCCTGAAATATTAGTAACATATGTTCATGTCATGTCCTTAAGATTGACTTGAAGCCTTGTGATAATCTTTGAGCTGATCATCTCCTCACTCTTTTTGCTGAGCACTTACTAATACTCAAGTGCTTTAATGGTTATAGTCAAGCTGATCTATTTTCATGCTTTTTTCTTTGCTATTAATTTTTTGTCTGAGGAGAAGTAAGAATTAATAATTTTTTTAGGCACACCAATAAAGTACATGTTTGGAAATAACTATTTATAGGGCAAGCAAGCAAATGTTGGTGAGTTAGACATTATTGGTCATTTCCCACTGTTTGAATTAAAGGTTGAAACAATTGGTGATTGCTACATGGTGGCCTCAGGATTGCCATTAAGGAATGGAAACAGACATGCAGGTGAAATTGCAAACATGTCCCTTGACTTGCTATCAGCGATGACCACTTTTAATATTAGGCATCTTCCAGGCACACAGCTACAACTTAGAGTTGGGATTCACACAGGTATGTTTATCAGCCTTATAATCTGAACAGTATCACGTTCTTCAAGTTTGAGTTATGTTGCTATCAGAGCTGTTTTCTCTGACTGGACATTTTCAGTTCTCACACATTTCTGAAAGTAATGTTCTTTAAGTACATTCCTTCAGCTGTGGCAATAAAAGCTGTTTTACCTCAGTTGTAATATTGTGCAAATCAACCCTGTTTTGTTTGTCTTTCTTTTATTTTAGGTTTTGTGGTTGCTGGTGTAGTTGGCCTCAAAATGCCAAGGTATTGTCTTTTTGGTGATACAGTTAACTATGCCTCTCGAATGGAGTCTTCAGGGTTTGGTAAGTTATTATATTCTCTGTTAATTTTTGCTTATAGAAACAGAATTAAAAGCATTTGGTAACATATCGGCATCTTGAGACCTGTGGTTTGGTTAAACAACAATGGTTGATAATCAATTTGAAGAAACGACAGCCAAACTTTACAGTTCTCTCAAGCAGTCATCAATTTCACTCATCTCAGAGTGTGTGAATTGTCAATGATTTACACTTGCACCAAGCTTGTTTTGTGTTCTTCTTTCTATTAGTGTGTGTTTGTTTGTGTAAGTTATATATGTAACTTATTTGATAAAATTAATTTCCTTTTGTTAGTGAATAATATTATGCCATGCAGGGTGGCACTAAAGTTTCCAGGGAAAAGACCCATATCCCACCCCATCAATTCTTTCTGCCTGAGTTATTGAGAATGTATCATAGACCTCAACAAATTACACCTGGCCCCAGATGTGCAAAGGCTGGAATGTATTATTTACTGCTTGGGATAGAAATTTAGCCTGTGGATTTTGAACAACTTGGGCCTTAAAAAAAGGAAAAATTGATAGAATGAAATTAATGGCGACATAATAACAAATTATATTATTTTATGATTTCATATGCTTTTTCAAACAACAATATCAATACATAATTTTTATTGACAAGTGTCTTTATATGTGACCTTTTGCATCCATTACAAATATTTTCAAAATTAAAATTCATTGTAATGCAAAGAATGATAACCTACAATAATTCTCTTATTTAGCACTTTGCATTCATGTGAGCCCTGAATGCAGAGAAGTTCTTGAACAACTTGGTGGTTATCATTTGGAGGAACGGGGTGAAGTGGAAATGAAGGTACTAGTAAAGGCTACAATCACAAAGCAATAGATTTTATTTCTTCAGTTACAGATCTTTGATAACATCAGAATACTAGTAGTAGTAACTACTACCACTACCACTACCACTACTACTACTAGATTATTATTATGGTAATTATTGCATGATTACGTATTAGTGTTGACCACATATACTTTAGGAGGTCTCAGTTTTCAATGAACAGCTGTACAATGCAAAATGGAATTAACATGACCAGGATCATTACAGTGCTTTTTTGTTGTTTTTGTTTGTTTGTTGTAAGTTTTCCTCATCAAAGGTACCGGTTCCTAAACAATTGTGTCAGTGATTACTTGCCAAAATAATCCAGCATGTCATTCTTATTTTCAAAGCTTCTGAAGACAAGACTGACAAACCTTCTACTTTATCCTCAGGGAAAAGGGAAGATATTCACCTACTGGCTAAGGGGGCGAGATGGATTTGACAAACCCCTTCCTGACCTTAACTTGCAAGCTGGGATGGATGAGCATGCATTCAAGTAGCTGTTACAGATTTGTTATCTTAGCAAAAAGTTTTACTATTTGTTCCTAAAGAAAGCCTTTGAAGGACTTGGTTTTGTTCATTTGAAAATCTTGTATGGTGGAAACTCTCCTCACAGACACCCTCATAAGCGGACAGCTCTACTTATATGGACACCTTCATGAAACCCCATTTTTCCTTACCCCCATACTAACTCTGTCTTTACACTCCTATAAGCAGCCAGGTCTAGTTACGGACACACGTTTTTTGTATCCCGAGGGTGTCGACTCGTGAGAGCTTCTACTGTATTTCATAAAGGGAAAGATTTATTTTCGATCATCTAACCTGTTTTTGTTCCTGTCATTAGTGCCATTTTTTACTGCCCACTTGCTGAAACAACTACTGCTAATGAAAACTGCATTACTGTATGACATGACTGGTACTTTTGTTAAGAGAAGTATGCATTAAGTTTTAGTTCAACAAAAACATGCTCTTCTCTTCTAGTGATCATTTTCTGCATCAAGGCTCATTTTTGTCCTCTCCATTAGTCAAAATGCATCTTAAAGGGAAATTGCTTGTGGATATCTTGGATATTATTGTCATAAAAATCAAGCATAATTTAATAACATCATGTGGCAACCGTAGTTTTCATATATATGTATGACTGCCAGACAGCACTAAAACTTGAGGATATTTAATAATGTAAGAATCATATTTAACTACCAGGTGAAACAAAAGAACTTGTCCCCCTAGTCAACCTCTCAATGGCTCAAAGTAAACTAAATACAACACTAGCACATTATAACCAGAGTTGCACCTTGCATGACTTGCAGCTTATAGTCACAGTCCATCTTATCATTCAACAGCTAGTTTATCATGCTAATCAAAGATTTTTTTCTCTTCAAAAAGTTTAACAGACAAAATTATTATTGTACAGAGACACATAAGGTTTGGTTTCTTTGCTGCCATATCAGGGCTATCAGGCTTTATGCCCAAATCTTGGCCTCCTTGTTACGTTTGACTCATTTTCAAACTTAGAATAGCCGGCTTATTTTACTGCCATAGCCGGCTAATAAAGCTTGCTATCAGATGCTGACAGCCCTGCTTTGCAAAACATAAACAGAATTGTGACTTTATTCAGTTATTTACCTTTATTGGCTATGGAATTATTCTTCTATTAAGGTACAATTAAAAATGTTTTTGGATTGGGTTGGTTAGGCCTAGTTTATCACATTACTATTCGAAAATAAATGCTGAAGGAACTTGCTTGGATGCAGTATAGTAGTGATCATTAGACTCTTATTTCTTATTTTAATGGAAGTGAGCATGGGTAGGGTAACTGCATCTGAATAATTTATTTTTAAATGTATATTTGTAGCACAAAAGACGACAATTAAGCCTACCATATTTTCTCAAAAGATCTCCACCCCTTTAATAAACAACACACTTCTGAGCAAAAATATCATTTAAGTGCCTTTCCCTCCCTACACTATTGTTGGCACTGTTGCTGGTGAGATTACCAATCAAAAGAGAAAAAAAGGCCTTGGAAACTAACTTTTGTCCTTTTCTTACACTGTTCTTATTCTATTTTTTAAAAACAAAGAAGAAAGATTACATAATTTACAAATAAGATAATTTTTTTTAAAGTGGTCCCCCAAAGAGGTGATACATTGAATGTGAAAATTACTATGGGCTGTGGTGCTTTTTTGAGGAACATGGTGAGCTATTCAACAACTGTCTGCATTAGAACAGAAAACTACAGTATTTTAACTTGCGTATCTCACCCATTTTACAAGTGCCCATTTTAATCCTAAATATTACACTGCATCTACATTGCAGACTGTGTCTTATGGTTCCAGGCAAAAAAGTTTGCATTTCAACATGCAGTCCCCAAAAAGAAGAAAGATTTTTGTACATAGTTCCTTCACAATACAGTACAGTTGAACACTGCAAAGCCGAAAAATCCATTTTTTAGAATTTACACAAAAGTTTTCTATATTTTAAAACATAGAGTAAAAATAAAGCATCATATTAAGACATAAATATTTATTATTTGAAGATGCTACCTTATCCTTGGTTAAAGTTTTGAAGACTATTAAAAAACCCTTACTGAAATATTGTGTGTGGTTGCTGTTTTCATATGAAATCAACCTACGGTGTATGCAACAAATTCTGTGAACTGCAACTGTCTGTCCTGCTCTGTGGCAATATAAATATGACTGTCGCAGTTGCGAAAACAATCTGTAAATTAGCCTGGAAAAAAGTCTCAGAGCTTCAATGGGATTCAAACCAATGGCCTCTGTGTTAGCCCTGCAGTGCTCTATCAACTGAGCTACGAAGATATACACTGAGAGCTGAGGCCAACTTGTTCAAATTTCATTTAGTCAAACCCACAGTCAAACATCTCTGAACACTGCCTTTAGGACAGGCCTCAGTGGGTACAGCAAGGAGGTGACCATTGTAGAGGTTATAACAAGTTAGAGTACACAAACATCCATTTCCCTATCCAGATTTTCCAGGCACTGTTTGTTTGGATCATTTCATTTCACTAATTTCGCTTGATATCTTGATGTGACTGTGTTAGGGACAAATCATACATGTACTTACAGCTGTAATTGGTGTTTCAATGAGCATATATATATATAAAAACAGGAAATTTATTTTGACAATAAAAAAATTTTTATTCATCAGCAGATTCATTCATATTTGTACCAAATTCAACAGTTCCCATAAATCTCTCTTGCTGAAGCATAGCTTTTGACTGGTCATCATACTTTGGTCCCAGTGTCCAAAGTTTTTCTAGTTCATAAACAGCTCTCATTTCAGGGAGAAAGAAGTGCACAACAATGTTACCTGCAAAACAAGAGAATATTGAAGTTATGGCTCTCAAATGGAAACTAAAATGGGTTCAAATAATTTCAAGACTTTAAACGCTATGTTTGTTGTATACCCATGCTCCATGACACTTGTTTTCAAAATAGTGTCTCACAGTAATTTATACTGGTAGATAGAACATGTCAGAACACAAAATCGGGTAATAAATTGGATGAGTACTCAGGCCCCAAGTTTAAACATAACCTTCAAGCTCTTCAGACTGGAGTTCATTCATTTCAAGCTTTTTGGATTTTGAATGCTCTTGTTTTTAAAAATTCTTACCAATATCTAAAGCTGCCCAGTGATCATTCTCTAAACCCTCTACAACCACATGGCCATCTCTTCCAATGCCACGCACCTCATGCCCTCTGAACTATAGAGAAAATAGCCATGAGGGTTAGATCATAAGTAGCTATATTAAATCAGACTCAACTCACTTGGATGATGACAAATGCCTTAACGGAAACATTATACATGTTATAAAACTAAAAGAAAGTTATTTTGTAAGGAAAAAACATTCCCACGTCTGTATGTGCTGATTAGTGGGTGAAAGTTCTGGGGGAATAACTGGATCCTTTTTTTGCAGTAAAGGCACAATAGTATTTTGTAAGCTTGAGTTACTTAGACAAGAAAACCTTGCTTAAAATTCGGCTTAATCATAGGTTAACCTTAACAATCTTTTGAGGAACCGGGCCCAGGGCTGTAAAAAACCTGAATTCCAGTTTGCACTTGTGACTAGCAGTGGCAATAACATATTGCTTGCCTGGGGTAGTCTCATGCTTGTCTCACTTTATGATTTAGTGCAAGCATGACATGCCTAGACCTTTGCCCTTCGGGCAGGTGAGTAGGACTTGTCCTGGACAACTGGACAGGGGTCCCGTTCCTGAAAGCCGGATTAGCATTAATCCAGGATTAAAATTTGACAGTGATGGGTAAACAATAATAAACATATCGCCCCACAAATCACAAAATTTCACCCACCTTTGCACCCAAAATAAACAACTTTAAAATTTTGTGACTTCATAGAGCTATAACCTTCCTAGGAATATTCTTTTCACACTCCACTATTACAGATGCTTTCTGATATGGATGCCAATTCATGGCCTAGCTATAATGAGGCCCTGTTAGGTAAATATCAACAGCGACATGGCCTTGTAACTTTGACATAAGATAGATAAAATGGTGACAACCAACAGAGATATATGGGTTGAAACTGCCATAGTAATGAAGACAGGGACATGGGTTTCTCCTCACTATGTGAAACAATATACACTTAATGTTAGATCTCCATGGAAACAGTTAGTTTTGTTTTCCAAGAGTCCTGATGTTTCCCGAGATGAAGTCTTGAGAAACATCAGGACTCGAGGGAAAACAAAACTAACTGGTTTCCCGAGGGACCCATTTTTCTAGAGTTTCACTTCAACAGCAACATAGGAATCACCGGAGCGAATCAAAACAGCCGACTTGGTACTTACAAGAACACAAATAATCTGTATTCATTCACTGGTTTTGAGAATTAAATTATTTAATTCTCAAAACCACTGACTGAATGATCATGAATGATTTACAAAGCACTTTCCTTATAATATCTACATCGTTTTCCTCCACTAGCTGCTGTTTCTCTTTCAGGATATCTTTGAAAATCATTGCTTTTAAGCCTGAGGCTTTTTGTTTGTGTTGTTGTGTTCAGTCACAAAAAAGAAAACTGGCAGTGTTTTTCCCCCTTTCCGTCACGCCACTTTCCACCATGCTTTGATAACATCCTGTAATGTATCCCAAGCGGGGTACAATTGCTCAAATGTATCACAGTCAAGAATCAACCAGTGGCATTCCTTGTTTAGTTGAGTGAAATTAGTATAACAATAGGTTTTGAAATTCATTCTAGAAACATAGGAACCCCCTCCCCCCACACAGAGGGCTTCTATAAATATAGGAGTTGATATTTTGTGGAATAGTTAGGGGGAAGTGTATCTTGTCCAAAAAAGACTCTGCCCTTCCAAAGGTTCATCTTGCCTACCAACCACTTGTTGTTCAGGGATCTTTTCATTCCACCAATCCAGTCAATGAGAATCTGTTATTACCGTATATGCCTAAAACTGTGAGTGAGCAAGATAATGCAAATCCTGCATTCTGACTGGTTACCTGAGTGGCTACGTGAGCAGGCAAGATGGGACTCTGGATTTTCCGCGTTAGACCCCCAAGAGAAAGTTCTCTTTTTGGCCATATAATGAATCCTTTGTTGGCCAAGTTTGTTCGGTCAAGATCTCATGGCTATAAATTATCTTTCTTGGCCTTATCTTTTTTGCATTTTTATGACCTTGACGAATAAAAATGCAAAAAGGAACTTGGCCAATATCCAGCCATCGCCTATCTTGATCTCACGCTTGGTCATTAACGCATATCTATTCTACTTCCCTGCTAGCAGGGAACTATTCTACCTACCAGTTGCTCCGAGTTCTTAGCCATAGCTCGCAAATGTCTTACAGAGACACCGCTAACAATTACAAAGTAGTCCACATAGCTTCGTCTGTCTCCACTTGTCTTAATTACACAGATGTCCATAGCATTCTCTCTTTTTAGGAAATCTACAAGATCCTCTATGTTCATAAAACCATCTTTGTCTAACGTGTACTCAGCAAGGGCAGAATGCAATCTACCACGTGATGAACTATTGTCTACAACTGCCATTTCACCTGAACTGAAATTAGAAGTCGCTACCGTCTCGCCAGTTAATATGACATCCTTTTTATCATACGACGTAAAGCTTTCTTTAAGGAAACAGCTTGCAGTACTCAGAAGCCTACATGAAGCTGGTGAAAACTTTCTTGGTAGATCAACAAGAATGAAGAAGGCACGAGCGTCGCTGCAAATGTACCTTTCTTCAAGGACAGATGAAGCCTTGGCAAACCGGAAAGAACAAAGCCCAAGGCTCAGTGACTTAGAGAATGATGAAAACTTCCTAGCTTTGCAAGATAACATGTCTGTAGTTCAGTTCACATGACCTCCGCCATTTTATGTTGGACCTCGCTTTCATGTCAAATCACAACCACAGGAACACCAGCCTAACTCCCAAAACAGTGAGAAGGGAAAGGGCGTGGCCGCGTGGGTGGTTCACGCGGGTGGCAAGTGGCGAAGCTTAGACAGAGTTCAAGAAAGAGAGAGAGCATTTTCTGAGAAAAATGAAAAACATTCCATTGACTGATCATTGTATACTCTCTCATTCCCCATAGAAACATGGTAGAAAAAATAAAATTGCTGGTTTTCAGTGTCACGCCATTCAAAATAGATCGAAATAAAAATCAAAACTGTTCGATAGTTTAAGTCCAGAATCCGGGAAATGGAAGGATTTGTATGGAGACGCCATGCTGGTGCCCACCTAGATGGGCACCAACATGGCAGACGGGAAACCAACAGAAACATCTCTTACCGAGTTTTGCTACAACAGCGTGAATTTATCCCTCGAGGAACTCATAAACATTAAAGTAATACTTTTTCTAATAAGTAAACTGTTTAAATAGCAAAATTCCCTAAAATAAGTCACTTTTTTAACCTACATTACAGCTCTCTCGGCTGTCATATAAATGCCGCGTCACGCAAAAGGGTGAGAAATTAAAGCGTACTCTAACACAAAACCAAGAACCCTTTTGAGGCGAAAATTTGCTGCTCTAATACATCATGAAAGTAAAATCTCAGTGGATCGATAGTTTTGTGATTTAAATTTTAGTGACGTCATGTGAAAACCAACAATAACTTGTCCGCAGACGTATTTCTTTTCTTTTCTTTTTTTTCCCGACAATCCGACAGTGCCAAGAGAGAGAAGAAAAAAGGAAAGAACTATTTTCCCCTTTTCCCAGACCCCATTCCTTTGCGAAGGAGGTGAACTAGCAGTTTTTACAGTATTTTCATATTACACAATTATGTAAAGGCTACGCGCGCTGTGATTGGTCGTTGCCAAGAGCCATAATGGGACATGAACTATTGGAGTACAGATACATGGATGACGTCACGGGAAACTTGTTTAATTTGTTTTGTTCAAAATGGCGCGCAGTTTTGAAAATACTTGTTAGATTGTTTCGGATTAAGCAAGTGAAAGCCTCGAAAAAAGATAAGCAGGAGCTATTTACAAAGAGGAAAAATGAAGAAAGGGAAACAAAAAGAGTTCTTGATAACTTGAGAAAGCTTAAACTACAAGAAATCTTTACAACAGTTGCCATCGCATCGTGTGTCGTCGCTACGAGAGACTCCCTGTTTTGCAAAATGTTTTCGCCATTATTTTGGTTTGAGCAAGAAAAGACGTTGAAAAAGTATTCGAAGAAACTGTATACAAGCAAGATAAAGAAAAAAGGAGAAGCAGAGACAAAAAGTAGCGATTGGGACTTGAAAAATGCCTTAACCAACACAAATCTTCGAACAGTCAAGAGTTACGAGGCAGGTATGTGTATTGGTCTTTTTTCTTTTCTCAGCATTGTAGTGTATAGATTTAGCCAGGGCTAAAAGCGAAGCTCTCGATAATATTTATAGTTTGCTCAAACAAGATATAAAATCGTGTAATGTTAAGCGCCGAAGGCAACGAGAACGGTCAAAAAACAACAACAGGTCTAATTAGAAACTTTGCACGTGCAGCACACTTTTTTTGTACATTTCTTTGCCGTTGTTTTGCACGACTACAACGTAAAACTCCCAGAAACGTCCTAGTTACACGTTTTGTGGAGGAAATGTCGTAGGTGTTCTTGTTACCTCTTTTTTCACTGCCGCTCACTTTCACCTTGGTGGCCGCCAGCATTTCTCATTTTCTCACCGCCGCTACAAAATTTTCATGTTGTTTTTCCAACAACTTTTCTTTTTTCTCTCTCTCTCTCTCTCTCTCTCTCTAGCTCTCTGTCGCTCCTATTCTCGTTGAGCTTCGCTGGCCTGTTGCCAACTTTCTCTTTTTCTCTGCCTTTGTCTTTCTCTATATTCCATATAAGTGGACCCGACAATCAATCTAGGCTTAATTCTTTAGACAACACGGATACAGAAACAATTTCCGCTTTCTGTTTTCGTCTTCATTGACACTTTAGTTGTCTCTGCTTCACAAGATGCGGGTGGCTATGTGATTTGCCCGTCAAAATAAAAAAAAATAAATAATAAATAAAATAGAATAAAATAAAATAAAGGTCTTTATTGTTTTTTAAGAAAAAATACATGCTAAAACCAAGAACACTTACATTAAAAATAACAGAAAGAATTACAAGGCTTAAAAAAGTCCATGTAGAAGCATTGAATTTAACATTCAAGATCCACATTACATTAAATAGCTACTCTATATTTGAAAAATAGCCTGTTAAAAAAACTGTTTTTAAAACGCTGGGTATTAACCCTAGGGAGTCGACTGCTAGGAACTCGGAGGCGCGCGGAACTTTCTTTCGTTTTGGGGACGGAAGGGTAGTAGTCTATAGTAGTAGTAGTAGTCTTTATTTCCACACAAGATAAAAAATACATATCTTATGTTACAATATTTGAGTAAAAGTATATATATTTAAAAAAATAATAAAAAAATAAAAAATACGCTCATATAGCTAAATTGTAATTAAAAATTAAGCGATTAATGTAAGAGTTCTTGAATCTATCTGTATTAACTTTCGGATACTGACTTGTTCGATTCCTTAAATTGTAAGTCGATACTTTCTTCTTGGGTAATAGTCCCCTTAGAGCCTCGGTCTATGCCAGATACCTTACGAATTACTTTTCTATCCTGCTTTTCTAGAAGGTGCTTGATAGAAAATGATTTAGATGTATATTTACGTTTATAACATCTATCTAGAAAACAGAGGGTGACCGGGCACACTGGAGATCTTCTTGAATAGTG
>BOPM01000484.1:196008-203508 GCA_022179025.1 Porites australiensis | reverse complement strand
TATGAGGTGAAATTTCATGTCGAAAGCGCTTCATTTTCTACAGATAACGACCAAACAACAATATTGTCCATATATTACTGTGTTTCTAACAATAAAAACTTTATCCCAAAATATCCCGATAACGCTCTTACAGATTTCGCTTAAACTTCACGAACATCGAGGCTGCTATTGAAGGAAAAACCTTCCGTGAATGATCTTTGAAGAACAGTTCCCAGTGCCGAGATATACTGCTGCAAGTAAAATAGGTAATAGCGTCATTTCGTTGCTATGAGAACTCCGATGCTGTTGCAACCCTGATCATAACAAATTTTCATCTTTATCTAATACAACTGTGGTGGCAACTTTGTTTTTGGCGACGTAGTTTATGCTCAAACTTGGGAGGTATTGACCCTGAAAAACTGTATCGAGCCACCTTAAACTACATATCACGGCAGCATGGTCAGAGATAAATCTCTCAGAAAGCGGCTCTTCAGCAACGAAGTCATCAGATTGGCGCGTAATGATGACATTAAGGGTGTGGCCGTGTATATGGGTAGGTTGCTTCACATGTTGGACAAGACCCATCGCGTCTAAAAGATCTTTGAAGTGTATGTTGTTGGGATCAGTAGGCTCATCCATATGGAAATTAAAACCACCAGTTATCAGTAACTTATCGCTGGACATGACGACAGATTCAAGGTATTCAGCAAACTCGTGAAACAAAACGCCAGCGGTTATTAGATGATCTTCTGTATACGGTGGTCTATACACAATAAAAGTGCGCACACGAGTAGGACCAAAACTGACCAGCCATTCAGAAACCTCAAACGATGTTTTCTCATCAGAATAAACATTACTGACATTGATCCCTTCTTTGACTAACAATGCAGTGCCACCGCCCCTTCGGCCAGATCGCGGACATTGTACAAGAGTTTTATATCCGGGCGGAGTGAGCTCGCTCAAAACCGCAGAATGATGATCTTAAACCCAGGTCTCACATACGGTAAAGAAATCCGCTCTTATATCGCACACGAAGTCCACCAAAGCAGCTGATTTATTATTCAACGACCTCGCACTTAGAGTACAAAAGGTCAACTGTTGATAACTGGGATACAAACGAACACGATCCGGTGTTACAATGTTAAAAATACTGAGCTTGTCTAAATACTGAATATATTCTCTTTACATAAAATTGCCTTCCTTTTTTTGAAATCCACCAGACCCTTCCCTTCGAGCTATCAGTGTCGGCAATTACAGCTAAGTGATCCCCCAGAACAAAACGCTGAACAGAAGGCGCGAAAGACGAGAGTCTGGCGCAGACCAGATAACCATACGAAGGGGCATGTTATCAGATCACGTTCCAAAGACCAAAAACTTACTCGGTGACTGAATTGCTTCTGGTAATTAACTAATGGATGACGCCTTCTCAAAATAACTACAAATAATAGAACTATTTGTACTTGACAATCATTTAGGTCCTTCCCACCTTCACTAAACATTGCTTGTGAACAGCAGACTAGACCGATTTTTTTAACTTCCGGCTCTAATCACGCGATTAACATACTCATTTAAACTAATTTTAAGTTCTCACTGATAAACGTCTTGAACGTTGGCATTTTTCTTATCTTGAATCAAATGAATATAATTGTAAATGTGACTGAAGAAATTCATGGTTCTGCCCTGGTTCCACATCTTGAAGAGTGACTGAATTCAGAGGAAATTTTGCTCTAGAGGAATTTGGCTCACTTGCTTGTCCTCTAAGGGAAACAAACAAATAAAAAACACACTGTAAGCTAAAACAAAGCAACTAACAAACAGGGAAGGACGCACAGCGTGGGCAAACGACAGCAGAGTTTGCAGAGATTAAGATGCTGTGCTTATCAAGGAATCCCAGCTAAATCTGTAAGAGTTAAAAAAAAAAAGTTAACTCAACCTAACACTGGAGACTGCGCAAGTGGGCAAAAACTCTCGAGATGCCTACGAAAATTACAGATAGATATTCGCTGGTAACTTCTATGCTTCCCTCAGGTAAGGAAAGTGACGGAACTATCGATTTAGGGCCTGTTTACATGGAGGTGGGGGACCCCAGGTAGGTGAGGTAACCCGCTTAGGTGGGGTAACCCGCCTGTCCATATAATCTCTCATTTTCATTTGATCACGTTTACATGATAGGTGGGGTGACCCGCCAAGGCGGGTAGCCCGGTCTACCAGACCGGGTTACCCTCTCAGCCGGGGTCACAATTTGTCATGTAAACGTTTCAAGGTGGGGTAACCCGCCTGGCCGGGGTCGGATTCGTGATACATCAAATTCGCGCAAAATTCACTTTCGCGGTGTCTTTGCATTATGATTAAAGTTAACAATAGAAAGCTATTGCACTGACGGGTTGCAGCAAGAGCAACAAGTGAGTGAAAAAGTGCATTAATCGCCAAAACTCGTGGTTTGCCAGCATTTTTCTTGTTTACGTGCTTAGCGACCATTCAATAATCTTGAGAAAGTGCACCCCGGGAAGGCGGGGTTGTAAGATTGCATGTAAAGGCGGGTTATTTTTTTACCTCACCTAAGCGGGTTACCTCACCTACCTGGGGTCCCCCACCTCCATGTAAACAGGCCCTTACTAGCAGCTTTTCCCCACTGGGGAATGAGACCGGAAGAAAACAAACCGTTGCTGGTATCTTAATTTTTCTATTTTTTATCAAAATGATCACAATTTTTACCCTCAATTAAACATATAGTTCGTCGCGATGAAGAAGAAAAGTAATTCCGTAGCAAAAAAACCTTTTTCGACGATATTCTCAATAATAAGCTGGCTGGCAAATGAGATCACGTAGGAAACTAATTTACATTCAAACATTTTATTGAGCTTTTACATTATAACATTCCAATTAAGTATTCTCCGAACCAGTTTGCAAAATAGAGAAGCTAGAATGTTGGGCAAGTAGTGACAAATGTTTCCGGCCTTTGGCTCTTACTTCCCAACAAAAGAGAGACGGAGCTAGGCCATAGTAATTGTTTTCGTACCGTAAGTATTTATTTTTCTATCTCACTTTTACAGCTTATTGCATCCCAGCTAGGTAAAATTATTTAATTCTACGCTTAGTAAAGTGAGAATAACAGTATTTGACAAACCACTCACCTTTGACCATACTCCACATCTTTTCAACAAGGGCTCCACACTGATCCTCCCAGCTGTACCTCTGTTCATAACTGCCACGCAAGATTTGGATTTCTTGAAGACGTTGCGCTCTTCCCTTTTGTCGAACAGCAGCGATTGCTTTCGCCCATTCCTTGGGGTCGTCGGAATCAACCACAAATGAGTTTCCCCACGGTAAAACACGTAGTGCATGTGCGAATCCTGAATTACCACTCACCAGAATGGGGAGACCGGCAGACAACGCCTCAAGAGCTGTTAATCCGAAACCTTCTGTTCTGGAAGGCATAATGGCAAGGTCAACCTCACAAAACAACTCTTTCAACCTTTCCTTGCTCTGTACAAATGCTCTAACAATAAGCTGGTCTTTAGCGATTCCAGTCTTGAACAAGTTTTGGGCGACCTCGTCTTGTTTCCCAATGGGAGCGCCCACGAACACCAGGCAGTAAGAGCTGTCTTTCAATTCAACCACTGCTTTGGCGGCAATGTCATATCCTTTGAGACTAAAGTCTTCAGAATCACCGCGGCCAAAGGTTAAAACCTTAAACCTCCCTTCCTCCCGTGTAGCTTGTTCCAGCGTTGAAAATTCATGGAAAGTACCTGGGGTAAGCTGGAAGATATATTGGTGTTTCTTGCAAACCCGCAGCTGGGATGAATAGGCTTCTCTCAACTTGGGTCCGACTGCCACGACAACATCTGCTAGTCTGCACAAGTCTACTTCAGCTCTGTTCTTCTCTTCACCTTTGGCGACCGCGTTGTGATAGTTCTTGAACATTCCCAGTTCCTCAGGTGCAGTGTGGACCACCTGCACCCACTTACAGCCGTGGGACTTCCGAATTACTTGCGCTTGTTTTCCCAACTTTGCGCCATGGCCCAGGACGATGTCGATAGCAAGGTTTTTCGGTGGGAAGCTCAACCAATCAAGAGGATCAAATCCTGGTAGACTCTCTGCTTCCCGAATGACAATGTTTTGTTCTGCAGCGTCTCTCCTGTCCTCCTCACTGCAAGAGGATTGTGGTACCAAAAGAGTAATGTTGACTAAGCTGTGCTTCGCAAGTAGAATGGCGAGATTTCTGTTTATTGTTGACAAGCCACCCATGGATGAGCCCCACTCACTCGCCAACAAAGTAACATTCAGTGCTTTAACAGATTTCTCCGGGTCACTTTCATCTCCTCTGTCTTGCAATGTCTGAGTATGTAAAAGAAGTGGATCAATTTAGGTTTCTAGGAAACTGCCCGCATACCCCTCCCCAAAGCCAACATTATCACTTACTTCTCAATTAGGGCAAAATGTTGGCTTAGGGGAGGGGTAGGTGGTCAGTTTCCCAAAAACCTTAAGTGATTCAAGGAAGCAATATGTTGAGAAAGTGAGAACTGATTTTCAACCACCGATTGAGTCAAAAGGGGCATAATGTACTTACTTGGTTGCTGAAGAGTTCTAGCATGTTCTTTAAGTCTTTGCTAAAGATGCCGAGACTTTAATGGTTTAAAAAACACAGTAAAACAATGTTGTCCGTACGAACAAATCTGTGGGGTAATTGCTCCTCGAGACAGTATGTATGTACTCCGTTACAGCTGCAGCACATCAATTGTCCTTTGGGAGGGCGTTGAAATTTTGGCTACCTTTAAGGTTTCACACCTCTTGTCGATAGCAAAGCGAGAAGAAATCTGGCACAAGTTTTGTTGACCTTAGCACAGATGCATACTTGCAAAGTTTAATGCAGTAAAGCATAATAGACTCACTTCTATCTTTTCTTAGTGGAAAGAAGTTTTGGACTTTGAGTGAAATAGCTAATGTTATATTAACAAACAACTAACTGGCGGTTTTGGTCGGGCAAAAGCAACGGAGGGGAGCGCTCGTGTTACGCAGGCTGATAGTGTAGATGTCAACACTATAAAGGATTACTTGGACCACTTAACGTCATTGAATATTATATCTCTTTAATTTTACCTGAGTTCGTCTTAGAGACAGCCACTTTTCCATTCCAGGAACCCTCCTCACACTGTTGCCAACGATCTTCGTGCAAACCAGCCGCTGCCCTTCTTTTAGTTTTAAAAAGTGTGTGCACTCTTCTTGGGTACATGAGACTTCCCGGTGCTTTGGGCATTCAGCCAGACAGTTAGGGCACGCAACGGATAACTCATACTGCAAACCGCTAAGGCATGGCAACTCGTGTGACAACTTTTGCAAAGTGTCGTCTATGAAGACACGAACACGACTTGGTATCTCCATTGATTCAGACCCTGAATCAGACTCTTCATCTTCATCTTTCTGCCTCAGCACAATCTTGATAAAACTCTTTTTGCAAAGAAGAATGAAATCATAGATGATCTGCGCACCGACAATGACGAAATGAGCACCATTTTGGTACAGAGTAGGAGGTGGTGTCTCCTGCCAAGTCTTACAGCACCAGCAAATAGAACTGGAAACAAGGCGTATGAAGAGACCTTTCGGAACAAACCCACCACGGAAACGAAGATATAGTGGGCATGGATCAGCTGGTGTAGGGTGTAGTTTGCAAATTTCTGTGGGTGGGGTCTTGAGCTGCGCGGGTACAAAGTACGTGGTACCAGAGGTGCTTGATGTAAATTTCGCAATCAAACCAAACTGGTCCATCATATCCAAAAGGTCTTCCTTGACAATGGTTTGATCAACAAATTTGGAAAACACGTGACTGACAAGTTCCATGCAGAGAACACCACTCTTTTCAAGTTCCTTCCAGTAGGTTGAAAAAAGAGGGTTCTAAAAGTAATAAAATATATAGTGTCAGGATTTCCAGGCTTAGCAGCAACCAAGACGTGTATCTTAAGGTTCACTTTTGCGGTATAACTAAACCTCTTATGTAAATTTCAGTGTCTAAATCACACCTACTGCTTGCTCATAAGTTTCGTAGGTTTAATTTACGCGACACGATTCACATTTTCAGGTTATTATAATAACCGCATTCTTCAAATAACGTGAGTAACGTACGTGATGCGACCTCTTAAAAACATTTTGTGAATGTAACTTCAATTTTTGTTCGTGTGCAAAAAGGGTAACTCTAAATTTACCAAGCTTCGCTTAAACGAAGACATATATCTCTACCACGTCATAACGATGTCACAAATAGACAGTGAACGTTATCCTTTACGATCACAATAGGCCACTTGCACTTAGAGGTCACGTGACCAATACTTCCCTTAAACAATTAGTTGGAGTCCTGCTGATGCCAAAAATTGACAGAGCACATAAAAATTATCTTACACCCAAAATTTGAGAGGAAAAGCATTTAAAGGAGATATTTTATGACACTTTGATTTTTCAACAAAGTAGTATGATTTGAATTGGCCGCCATGTTGGAGGGCATACGCTTGCCCTCCAACATGGCGGCCAAAACTACTTTTTGCTTACATCTTGTTAAACTTTTGATAGTTACGCTCAGATGTTCTGTAAACGTTGCCACATCCTTTTTTCAACATTTTCCTTGAAGTTTAACTGCAAAATTTGTGTTCAGAAAGCAGTAATTCGTAATTTTCCAAATCACATTTTGGTCACGTGACCAGCTACAAACATACTCATTTTAAGACAATGGTGCAGGTTTGAAAACCCAAATCACTTTTATTTTGTTTAGGATATGACCCACTGATAATTTTTTGAAGGCAAGATCATATAACTTTCATTTTCATAAAAACGATGTCACATGACTTCTTAGTGCAAATGGCCTATTACAATTTAGGCCAGCAGAATCCTGCGTTTTGCTTAGTAAGTCGTATAAGTTGTATAGCCAACGTAACAACTGGAAAAATCGTAAAATTATGCAACTCTTCTTTCTTCTACTTTTTTTCTCACCGCTTCATCAAAACGAGGAATGGTAATCAGCTCTTTAAACAGGTCAATCAGCCATTTAGCCTCCAGAACGACTGTGCTCCTGTGTTTTATAATCAGGCCGAGGTCATGATAGAAATTTAACACTGTCTGAAACTCGTCATCATCGTCAATGAGGCAATCTTCCCTGGCAGAAGTTTGAAGTTGTTCCACAGTCGTGTAATGAATTCCCTGATCCACCGATTCCTCAAGTACCGTCTCAAAATGTGCCCACCTACAAACGTGAACAAAGAACAATACCGCATAGAAAAGAAATCTTCAAAACAGTCGTAGTTCGTACGCGGCCGTTACAGAAAATGAGTTCTACATCCGTACGCTAACAGTAAAGTCCCTCTCTATAGTTTTACTTTTAACCTATAAATGCTTTTCTACCGGAGGCCGAATAGATTTATTACAACAAATCTAAATTCGGATTTTAAGGTGGCTCGATACAGTTTTTCAGGGTCAATACCTGCATAAACAAAGATTTGAAAAAACTGCCAACACAGTTGTGTCAGATAAAGATGA
>BOPM01000484.1:183302-195998 GCA_022179025.1 Porites australiensis | reverse complement strand
GGGGAAAAGTGCGACAATATCCTTACTTTGTCGGACTTTTCCACACTTCCACACCTCTGAGAAGTGTGGAACTAAGTAAAGAATGACAAGGGGTTCATGACTGAGGGAAAAGTGCGACAATATCCTTACTTTGTCGGACTTTTCCACACTTCCACACCTCTTAGAAGTGTAGAACTAAGTAAAGAATGACAAGTGGTTCATGACTGGGGGAAAAGTGCGACAATATCCTTACTTTGTCAGACTTTTCCACACTTCCAGACCTCTGAGAAGTGTGGAACTAAGTAAAGAATGACAAGGGGTTCATGACTGGGGGGAAAGTGCGACAATATCCTTACTTTGTCGGACTTTTCCACACTTCCACACCTCTGAGAAGTATAAAACTAAGTAAAGAATGACAAAGGGTTCATGACTGGGGGAAAAGTGCGACAATATCCTTACTTTGTCGGACTTCTCCACACTTCCAGACCTCTGAGAAGTGTGGAACTAAGTAAAGAATGACAAAGGGTTCATGAATGGAGGAAAAGTGCGACAATATCCTGACTTTGTCAGACTTTTCCACACTTCCAGACCTCTGAGAAGTGTGGAACTAAGGATGAAAAAGGAAAGTAGGGATCTTGTGGCCAGCACTGGACATTTGTGAAACTTGGGAGGTATTGACCCTGAAAAACTGTATCGAGCCACCTTAAGGAGTCACTGTACCCCTCAGGGACGGTATTTCCCTTACTCGTTCCGGTGTTCATTCAATAAATAAATAAATAATATATATATACATATTTTTATAAAAGAGTTTGATTATCTTGCAAGGAATTGATCTTTTCAGCCTTTTTTCGTACAGCTTCTAATTGAATTCCACGTCGCTTCATCAAATATCAACAAAAAAAAACCTATAAGCACTGGGCGCTAAAATGAGCAGCATCTAATCACCACCAGCCTGTCGATCAGTCGCCATTTTTATTTTGGTGTTTCCTATCTCTCTTTCCCTAACAGTTCCACCACAAACATTTAGGCAAATATCCCTAAAAAGGACTGGTCATTGTCATCCATCTACTGCTGTCCCGAGGATTTCCGCAAAACAGAAGTAGAATCTGCCTTCAGCATAATCTCTATTCACCCGCTAAACCAAGTACTCCTATAGAATGGGCCAAATTAACTTTTTGTGACTTCGGAGATGGGTTTGACAGAGCCACGTTCTTTTATATCAAGATCGAAATACTAACAGTATCGCCAATGCCTTTAACATTTCTTTGATAACCGTAAGACTGACAAGTGTAATATAAACGTCGTGATAGTATCAAACAATGAATTGAAATAAAATAGCTCTTACCAATACAAGAAAATACATTTTAAAACTGTTCTTATTCTCCTAATGGGTCCTATGGGCTGAACACAGCATTTAAAGATTTATAAAAGCTCTTTCTGTAAGGGTGCACAAAAAGGCTGGCAATCGAGCCTATCACGATGTTTAACAAAATTTTTCTTCAATCAGAGGAAGTTACGATCATGAGATTTGCAGCTGATTTTTGTTGTCGTTTCAAGTTAAGCGTTCTTTTAAGAATGTCCTCTGTAGTATTCCTTCGAAGCACTCGTATCAAAGATTACGTGACCTATGAAACCGATGGGCTCTGGGAAAGAGACGTCTAAGGTCTATGACGCATTTCCGTATTCGGTAACGGTACTTGACCTAAACTACCAAACACGAATTTATGGAGGTAGCGCTCACCTGACGTCGAACGCAAACAAATTACATCATAATTTGATACTTAATGAAAAACTTTTCAAAATGAGCTAATCATAATACCTTGCTGGAATTATCACAAACCAGCTTAGCCAACAAGAACCTGAACACATGCCAATCAGATCAAAATTAGATACTTTTCAAATAAAAACCAGTCAAGGCAATCCCCATCCGCTGTAGATAAGAAATCAGTATGGGCGAAATGCTAGGAAAAAGCGAAATTTGCGAGAATTATATTTGCGAAAAGTTCATCGCACACGACTGTCACTAAAACATTACTCACCTGGTTGGTATCTTTTCCCCCATGTATGGCTCTTGTCTCAACACTTCCATGATTTTAGCACGCAAGGTATCGATGCCATCACTTTCGGTACTGAGAAGGTCACTTTCTTGCCCTTGGGAAAAATACATTAAACCCAGTAACTGCGTGTATTGGTACACATTACATTACAAAAGGATTTCACGATTTTCTTTTTCTTAAAGAACTTCGTAACAATCGGATACAAGCCGGTATGAATTTATAATGATTGCCACCGTTGTTCGTTTTCACTGAATAAGAAAAAATACTAGCGATACTCTAACTGCTAATTGTTCAAGTAATACTGTTTATAAGATTGTATAGGTTTACACCATCGGCGAAAATTTTGATGTACTGTTTACTTGTTTCGGTTATTTTAGTTTGTGTTTCGAGATCTGTTGGCGTGTTTCTGCATGTGAAATCGAATTTTGTGGTATTCAAGAGCAGCCTAGATGGGTCGCCTAGATCAGCAGGCTCTTCATAATACTGATCAAGATGGAATTTAACAGTTCCTTAATTTATTACCAAGTAGAACTAGGGTGACCAAGGAAACATGATCATTTACTTTCAGCGGAAAAGGTATACCTTTTTATAATTTAGTTTTCCAGGGAAGAGGGAGCATTGATTTTTCTAGCTTGGGAGAATATTTCGTCTGTATATCTTTATTACCAGAACCTTACCGGATGAAATTTCCACTGTTTCTCAGTTTTCTCGCAGTAAGTTGGGATGTCGTTATTTGGTTGCGACTGTACTGAGGTCTGGAGTTTAATTCTGTTCTTCATAAAATAACCGGTGGGTGTGTGAGTTTGTTACATGTTTTAAACTGTTAATACTATTGGTTAGACACACCGAAAAAAGGTGAACTTCGAAAAATTCAATTTCGGAGAACACATCAAATAGTTTTGGGGGAACAAGGAAGAAACTCAGACGAATTAGTTTAGGGAACGCGTACCCCTCCTCCTTCTCACAAGGAGGCCTTTAGTGGTCCTCAGACTGGAAAAGTGTCATCTAAGGATCTAGTAGCTGTGCGAAAGGCGTGAACTAAATGGCTTTTTACAGTAGTCACATTTAATCAAGGAAACAAAATCCGTGAAGGACGGACCAGACCCCCAGAACACCCTTAATTACCAAATTTAGGCAAGAAGATTACAAAACCAAAAATAAACCTAAAATAATCATCGGTGAATCAATAAATACCTTTCATCTGGGTAGTCCGTTGCTTTTATACAAATACTTAACAGCGCTTTTGGCTGAAATATAGCTGAAAGAGCCGCTTCTGAAGTCAACAAAAAAAAATAAACTAAAAATTAAATATCTTGCCGACTTGATGTCTACCGTGTTCGAGGAGTATCACTTATAGAATTCACTTATTTTGATTCTTGTCTTGTTTTCTTTTTAGTCTTTTACGTTGATATTTTGTCTTTGATTAAAAAAAAACAATATTCTTGGTTTCTGAGTGTTTCATTTTGATTTCCCAGCTAATGTTGTTTTTTTTCGAGCGGTGGATGATATATTGCATGGAGAATTCTTTGTTACGTAGGTGTTTCAGTCCCGGAGGGGGCACTCCATTATTTGGCCTTGACAGTAATGTGCCCCTGAGTAGGGCATGGTTTTCAGGGTCTTGGACTGGAATCCTTTAAATGAATGTGAAGGTTGGGTGTAAGCAGTCTACATTTGTGGTACCCACATTTTCATACCAAAAATCCAATTCCACGACGTTAGTTTGAAAAATTACTTAGTTCTGTATGCGAAACGAAACGAATCAGGGTCCTAATTAGCCTACGTGGCAGGCGTTTGAAAGGGAAGGGGAAGGGACTTAGGGCGCGAGACCAAGCGCGAGGGACGGAGGGAGGAGGGGAACGAAAAAACGTATTAAGTCGAAGATTGACATTTAATTAATTCTGACCAATCACTATTTTCACGCTCAGAATATGAGCGTGAAAAATGGAGAAAACAATGGCGTCCTTGCAGGCGTTCCTTTCCTTTCTCCCTCGCGCACCCAAATTTCCCCTTCCCCTTTTAACGCCTGCCACGCAGGCTAGGTCCTAATATATGTGGATTTTATAAGTGATACTCTTCGAACACGATCCACATCAAATTTGGAAGTTATTTAGAGAAAACATTGTAATTCTCTTATGGGCCATCCGCTTGGGTCTAATCTAACTCTTTTCTTTTATTTAGTTTTTTTTTTCTTGACTTCATTCAATAGGGGCTCTTTTAGCTATATAACAGACAAAAGGCCTTTTAAGGTGATTCCCTAGTAAAAGAACCTAACATAGATTGTAGATGAAACTTGGTACACTGATGTAACAAGTCAAGAAGATGATAAAAAAGTAATAAAAAGTGGGGGTCACCGTGCTCGTTTTGACGTCACAATGCTGACAAATACGGCTATTTTGGACCCTTTGACAAAAACCGCGCGCAGCCCAAAACTAGACAAAAAGGAAAGATTTTTTCAATGATGCATGTGTTATCGCACAGAATTTGACTTTAATGTATTGTTTATCGACTTACGTACCATAAAAATGCCTTTTAATGCCCTTGTTTATACTTTACGCTCCAAAGTAGAATTAAATTGGACACGCGCTATTCGACATGTGATAACTCAATCCGTACAACTTAGTAAAATTGCGAAAAAACTGAACATAGATTTGTGCCAATTTTTTTCTCACCAAAAGGAAGCACTGTCCTCATTAAAATCATGAAATAAAAAATGGAGGTCACCGTACTCGTTTTTGCGGTAGAGCTGCCGAAAGTGCGCACCAAATGCATTTTCCTTGATTTTTGAGAGAGGACTGGGGCGAGTTTCAAAATAGAATGTATGTGAAAGGGGGAAGAAAGTGTTAAAAAATCCCTCTTTACAGAATTTACATCGAGATATCACATTTAGGACACAATGTGATAAAGAAGCGTTTAAATGAAAATCAAAGTGAATAAGCACAAGTTAAACATCCACTATCGAGGTTCTCCGTGAGGAAGTCGAACTCAGCAACACGCGACCTGCTTACGTTATGCACATTCCCACCACATTGAGTCTCACCTCGGCAAGAAACAACCGCAATCAAAAATTGCAATAGCGTTTCTCCTCGGTCAACTTCATTTTAATAAGGTTACTTCACATGCTCTTTTTTACGGAGGCCATCTTGTTATGCGCAGTAAGAGATGCGCAATGCAAAACCAGGGAATCACCTTAAGTATTCGTTTAAAAGCAACGGACTACTTTCTTATAATCTTCGGAAGTCAATAAGAAGCGTGAATTCGTCTAGCCTGCGTAGCAAGCGTTTCCAATCGAGAAACGCTTGCTACACAGACTAGAATTCGTTAGCCTGCGTAGCAGGCGCTGGGAAGTAGCGGGCGAAAGAGAGAACGGGCGTGTGCGAGGGAGACACGCAAGGGGTGAGGGAGCGCCTGCACGGAAGGCCCCCGAAAATCGTTTCAACTCGCACTCTGTGAGTGCGGATATTTCCAATTGGTCGAGAGGCTCCCGAGGGAAAAATTAACCGCGCGGGGCGAGAAAACTGTCAATCAATAGTACATGGACAACGTAGTGAAGATCTTGCATTACACCACTGCGTCCTGAAACCACTAAATTGTATACAATCGAAGTTCAGGTCTCGGAGGTCACTTCAATCTGGTTTAATGGGACTATGTGGCTGTAATGTCAAAGAAAAGTTGGAGTGTTCAAACGGTATTCACGATGGAAAGAATTGACATCGGATACGCATCAACAGATGTGGCGAGAGACAAAAGATTTGTCGAATCGTTGCAATGAAGGTCAGAGGAAATATTCTTTGCTCAGGAGAACTTGGCGGCTTGTGCTGTCGATGGAATGTATACCATCAAAACTTGGACACGATTGATGAAATGAAACACTTACCAGGGGCATGAACTTGAAAAAAACATTTCACTATAGTATTATTCGCCGTTCGAAGGCGACCTGAGGTCTGTTGTTTATGTCTCATTACTGCAGTAGAAAACATGTCGGTACAGTTTGTGTTCTGAGGTTTAGGTCCGCTTAGTAAGACATGTCTGCTCCAAAAACGGCTGCCAGTTAGCGCAGTAAAAGCAATATGGTCATTTTCCACGTACGCTGTGATCGTTGGTGTCTGACCAGAACAATATTTTTAGTTTTTATAATACACAGCATGCATTCTTTAAAAGATACCCAGTTTTTACTTTGTTATTTCCTATTTATTGTGCCCATGTTAAAAAACGATTTAAAGCTGTGTGTTAACCATCAGTTTATTGCTCCATCGCTCTATAATCAGATAACCCAGCTGATCTTTATAACAGATATATTTAGACCGAAGATAAAATGTACAACGCTTTTTGGCGGCTTGCTTTGTTTGTGCGAGGTCAGTCGTTTTCTGTCAAAACTTTTGACAGATCACGCAACGGCTGCCAAGTAATTAGAGAGGGGGCGGGAAACGATTTTAGGGGGCCTTCCGTGCAGGCGCTTCCTCTCCCCTCGCGTGTCTCCTTCTCGCGCGCCCGTTTTTTCTTGTGCCCACTACTTCCAAGCGCCTGCTACGCAGGTTAAGAATTCGTCAATCTAACCAATCTGCGTTTGCCAGTTACACATGAAAGATATTTATTGATTCACAGATGATTTTTAAAGGTTTTTTTTGGTTTTGTTATTTTCTTTTTTAAATTAAGGGTGATCCGGGGTATTCCAGGGTGCCCGGAGTGTGTTCCAGGCATGTTCCAGGTTTTACAGACACCCGAGTTTGGGTATAATTTTTGGTAGATTGGAAGGTTTATTTAGGGTATTCCCTCTCCCTGATTTTCACCTTTACCAGTGCAAAAGCTTTTAAATTCTGGTTCGGCCTTTGGTTCACTGACGCATTCATTATTGCTCTAACTGTACATACGAAAGCTATACCTGCTTGTTGGCCTTTAAAAGGGCGCTTCACAAGATCCTTCCTCGTTCGTGTTATCGTAGATTTGTTGCCCGTCGTGTTGTCAACATTGAAGAATGGCCTGATCACATGCTTCTCAAATTCCTTACCA
This sequence comes from Porites australiensis, assembly GCA_022179025.1. Lineage (NCBI taxonomy): Eukaryota > Metazoa > Cnidaria > Anthozoa > Scleractinia > Poritidae > Porites > Porites australiensis. The sequence continues at coordinate 188,955 of BOPM01000484.1, read as the reverse complement.
GAAATTCCCCGCTGTATCTGTGATGTAATTACGTTAATGTCCTGAACTGGCTTGTCCGCATGTGTACCAACAATGATAACTGGAGGCCGAAGGTAAGCCAGGTCTTCTCTTTCGGTTTTGCCAACACATTCTCCGCCTATTGGTCTGCTACCATGAACCGTAACAAGCCATGACAGTAAATTCTCCATGTTTGTTTCACCATTAGGGTTTTCTAAAAATCTATCATGAAGTCCCTGTCTAACACAGGGTTCAGCCAGGGCATCAAGTGGCTTGCTCAGGTTGTGAACAAGAACATACACTCCTCGTGGTGAGAAAAAGATAGGATGGGAAGCATAGTAAAGGTGTTGTCCTGCAAAATCCCATAACTCTAAGGTTACAATGGGATCCTCTCTGTTGTTATCATGGACAGTTTGTTGACCTTGTAGAAATAACTGCTTTAAATACTCCGTAGTATATTTGGTAACCTCAGCAGGAACTGTAACTGTAGTTTGATCATCATCATCATCATCATCATCACCAGTCACTAGGGAACCCCCACTTTTAACCTGTCTTGTTGAACTGTGTGCTTTTGCTTCCTGGGAACAATATTCGGTTTTGTTAACCTACGAATAATTTGTTTGTTTAAACGAGACATGCTTACAATTTTTGGCGGGAAGCTCTTGAAGGAATTGAAGAAATAACAGCAAACTGATCATCACAGGGATCCGAAACAAAATTTAAAAAATATCCATATTTATTGTGCCCGATACTTCGGTGCTTCGGTTTTTTTTAGCCTGGGACCAGGCTCCACAGTGGTGGTAAAAGGCAAAAACGGGGTCAAATGGGAAAAATATCAGCGAGCGAAGCAAGCCCAGCGGTGGTCTGGGGATAGGGAAAGGGCGGCGCCTGGTCCCAGGCTACGGTATTTAAAAAAAAATACATCGGGCACAAATAATATAAATTTTAAAGGCGATGCGCGAGGAACTGTTCAGGGGGAAAAAACCTCCACTGATGTATAAGGTAAGCTAAGGTAACGAAGAGCTCGCAGAAGAACCAATCAGAACGCGACATTTGGTTCGTAACTTTATCATCTGTTGGCCAGATTGTAATTGTGCGGATTCAACAGTTAAAGCAGAGTTGTTCATCCGATTCTTTTCCCGTCATTGGCACTTAGCGATAGCTACAATATATTTTTTTCTGTTTTCACAGATAGTTTAAATCAAGCTCTTATACACACAAACTTTATTAAACAATTGACATACATTGTCCCTCATTCGCGACATCACAGTACATACATACATTAAATGCAGTTCAGTCTTTAACATGATTTTCAGACAGGATTAGGTTTTGAGAGAATACTAACCTTTACAAGTTTCACGTAGAAGACATTTGAGGCTATCATTTCTTTTTCTCTGGATCCTTGTCTAGATGATGCTCCATTCAACTTCAAAGCTGAACCATCACGTGCTATTCGAGGACTTGAAGGAAGGAGTTCCAAGGCCAACGACCTTGAAATTTGCTCAGAAACTTCAGACAAAATCGTATTTTTGCTGTCGACATGCCAGTTTTGAACTCGATTTACATCAATATCACACTTTGAAGGGTCAATTCCTTCAGTGCTTTCCTCATTTGGGTCAAATGGCACACCCAACAGTGACTTTTTTAGGCTAGTTTTTCCAGCACGATCCTGACCGATCAGAAAAATGCGACCCCTGTAAACATTTACAAAGCCATCTCTTAAGGCCTTTTGATACATCCGCATTGTACGTTGTCCTTTGAAGAGAATTTCTTTTGGAACTTCAGCTACAATATAATAAAATGCGATGCAAATATTATTTTGCAGTTTTAATACAAGTGACAGTGTTAAATGTCAAAGTTTTAAAGGAAAAATTGGCATTCCTAACTCACGACTTACGAGATTAGAGGTCATTATATTGCAGAAATGAACTAAGCAGAAAACAGACTTTAAACATCGTGATGCTACTTAACTATTAACCCAATTATCATTTCATACCTCCCAACTCAAGCACACTTGCCACATACCAAGGAACAAAACTGACCAGATCGGGCACACTGAAACTGTATGTGGGAAAGCTATGTGTCAGCCGCGCCAAGCAAATATTTTCTTCGAAGTCGTGGCGGAGAAGCTAATCATTTGTTTATTCTTGATTTGGGAAGAGTTTTTTAAATCTGTTAATTGCGTGCGACAGGAGGGCCCCGCAATCCTAATCTCCAGGTGGCTATTACGCATGCTCCGCGCGTGTGTGGCCAGCTTCGTGTGGACTTCAACTAAGAATGAATGGAATTCATGGAAGACAATCTGTGATCACGCGCGTTCGGACCTTGGCAATTGTAATTTTGTCACGCGTGTTTTGATCATCTATCACGTGAAAGTTACGCAAAGCACAGCATTTGAGCAGAAACGTTTTGACCTTCGATCGTTGTCGCCCATACTCTGTAACCTTTGGTTATTACTAGTCTAAGGACCTGTTAAAATGGAGGTGGGGGATCCAAGGTAACCCGCCTGTCCATATAATCACTTATTTTAATTAGATCATGTTTTACATGATATGTGGGAAGACGCGTCACATGTTACCTCACACCTCCATGTAAACAGACCCTCAGTATAAACAACAATTACAAATGGCATTAATCGGAGAGACCACTATATTCGATAGTACAGACAAACGCCTGCAACCTTTTCACTAGACATATAAACCAGACAAAAACGCAAAATAATCGCGACAGGCTGAACATTGCAGTTATGGTGAATAAGTAGTCTTGATTCAGTTCTTCTCGGGCAAAAAGCCTGGGGGTGTTCTGCCATATATGGGCTATATAGATATGTGCCTCTGTGAAGGGTATGGTTTTCAAGCAGTTTACTCTAGGATAGAATATATAAATCAGAGAGTTTGGGTCTAGTGCCATCAGTAGTTTTTTGGAAAACAGCTAATCTAGGATAGGGGGATTTGGGGTGTTCAGTCTAGTATATGGTAGCAAAATTCACTTAACTAGCTTTGGTAGAGGCTAAGGGTTCCAGGGTCCTAGTAGCCAAAACGTCCCAACCCAAAACGTCCTAAAGTACTCGCCGGGGCAAAAAGCTCTTTGAACAAAGCAATGTCATCGTCTAATACAGTAAGCATGAGTGCATTAACCCCTTCCAGTCAAACTTCTAAAAACAACTAACTTTCAGCAATGTCTACGTATTTCCTTTCCCGGCCAAGCTTGACCAAGCTTGTTCGGTCAAGATGTCTCAAAGTTTTGGCATGGTTCTGTTTTGCATTTATATCGACCTGGACTTTATCTCGGTCCATGATGACGCAAAAAAGAACTTGGCTTATCTGATTGGAACTTGGTCAATAACGCATATATATTGATTGAGTTACGTATTAATAATGCCCTAACCACCAAGCATCGCTGAAGGATGAGTTTTTGAAGCTAAAACTATTGTATCCTTTCTAGCCTGTTCCAGGCTCCGAGATAGTCGGGTCCGCTGAATTGAGAAAACACGAAAATAAAATGGGCGGAAACTTTTTCCCGCCCCGCCAACTTTTCGGGGGCCTTTTTCTTTCGCGTCTTCCCCCACTATCTGAGAGCCTGGAACAGGCTATATCCTTTCCAAATGTAAAGCTGGTGTTATATTACATCACGGACGACCTCCCAATAACCCACAAGGGCCGTTTTGAAGACGTTTTACTGTATGATAGTCCACAACTTTACCAAATTTCTACTAAAGGATTTTACATTCACCTGCAATATCTATCCATCTCTCATTATTGGCGAGCTTCATCAGTTTTCTTGTTTCAGCATCTTTTAGAGGATTTCCTTGAACACTTAACCTTCGAAGACAACTCAGCTCAGTGATATCCAGCGAAAAGTTGTTTAATTTGTTATTCCGCAAGTCCAGCTCTTGCAGGTTTGCCAGTCGTCTTATAATTATAGGCTGTAGTGATGACAAGTAATTGTCATTAAGGAACAAGTGGGTCAGGGAAAGTAGAGAACCAATGGCTTCAGGGAGTTCGTGTAGTTGATTGTGGCTTAAATCCAACTTGCAAAGCGAACAGAGGGCGCTAAAATCGAAAAATGGACCTCCAAAAGACATCACTTGGTACGAAAGGTCCATTTCTTGCACCTTTTCTACTCTTGCAAGTGCCTCTTCCCTCCTCAACATGTCTGTCTCATCCTTGACCATGAACATGTTCTCTCGGCACAAAACAAGGCTTTGTACCATCAAACCTAGAAATATAAAAACAAATTGGTGTAAAAAATTACTATAACCAGCAAGTGTTGCAGCCCGTAAAAGATTCTTAATAACCAAAGCGCATCGAGGTTCAGGCGCAACCCATCTAAACACCTCCCTCAACTCCCTAAAAAGAATTTAAAAAAGTGTCGGCGAATCAATTTTAATAAAATCTCAGTATAGGTTACGTATTAGAGAGACCACTGTATACAAGTTCAGGTGGAGTAATTGAACAAAGCCTATTCAGTCATCTGAAAATAAGTTGAAAGTTCACATTTAAGCACTTCCTTCAACTAAATTGACTCAAAATGAATATTTACCTGAACCTCCAGCTACAATGCAGTACGTCGAGGTAAGTGACCGAATTAATTGAAGAGCTATAGGTGCAGATATATAGGGGATATAGAATACTTTATGGCAAGTGTTTTGTACAGTATGTAGGCACAAGTTGTCATTGATGTATCGGGAGACGGATGATACAATGACATGTGCGTGCGAACTTAAGGTGGCTCGATACAGTTTTTCACTTGACAGGATCAATACCTCCCAAGTTTGAGCATGAACTACGTCGCCATAAACAAAGATTTGGAAAAATTGCCACCACAGTTGTATTAGATAAAGATGAAAATTTGTTATGATCAGGGTTGCAATAACATCGGAGTTGCCATAGCAACGAAATGACGCTATTACCTATTTTACTTGCAGCAGTATTGCTTGGCACTGGGAACTGTTCTTCCAAACTCGTTCACGGTAGCTTTTTCCTCCAACAGCCGCCTCGATGTTCGTGAGGTTTAAGCGAAATGTGTAAGAGCGTTATCGAGACATTTTGGGATAAAGTTTTTATGGTTAGAAATACGGCAGAAAATGGACAATCTTGATATCCCGGCATGGTAAATCGAACCCAGTTGAGCTAAATTTCAGTCGAAATCAATTCATGGATTAAGTTCGATTGAGTTCGGCAATCGAACGAAATCGAACTCACCGAAAAGAAAAAAAATCAATCGAACCCAACAGCAACCTCGTTCCCAGGGTTCTCTTCTACCTGCCGTACGGAACGAGACAGGCGGAGAGATGCTCCGTAGAGCGGGTAGGAGAGAACCCTGGGAACGAGGTTGACCCAACCGAACGTTCGATTTTCGAATTCGTGATTTGTGTAAAACAGGCGTTGAAAATCCATAACCAGATCTTATAATCTCGAGTTACTTCAGCCCGAAGTGTAGCGCACGTGTTTTTCGTAAGTATAGGTAATAGTATGATTTGTGGTGATATTTGGTATAAATACCACGAGTGATATTTCAAAATTGTTATACGTAATTTCACGAGCCGTTAGGCGAGTCAAATTTGAGACAATTTTGAAATATCACGAGTGGTATTTATGCCAACTATCACGTACAAATCAGGCTATTATTTGTTTATACTACTACCCACAAAAGG
>BOPM01000484.1:147646-170668 GCA_022179025.1 Porites australiensis | reverse complement strand
CATTTACGTTTCTCGTAGTTTGTACCAATTCCAGGTCCACGGTCGGGCACCGCGCCACGTACCGGGGCTTACGACCAAATGGAACAACTTTTTACCAATCGGAAATTCCACTTTTGCTACCACCGAAATTTCCGAGTTTTTTTCGTAAATGAAAAGCGCCCAGAGACTCAGATAAAGAAAGGAGGAGAAAGGAAGACAGAGCAAAAGAGAAGCGAAATCATCCAGCAGAGGACGATGAAAGAGTAGAGAAGAAAAAGGTTAAAGGAGAAGAGTATGATGATTTATACTAGTAGTAATCATAGATTAATGAGTGCGTTCGAGTTTTCTTAGCTCCAGATTAGCTTTTATACATTCTTTTCTTAACAAATGCTCTTCGCGTATACGGCTTCAAAATATCTCACTCTTTACTACTAACATGTCTTACTCTCCCTCAAGCATGGTCGATAAAAATGTAAAGTAGATCGTAAAAAGTTCTGTTGTTAAAAAGATAAACATGTCACTACAAACTTCGAAAAAATGGTAGCTTCGAAGGTTAAAAAGTCCTGGCTTCTTGCGTGAAACAACTTGAAGTGAAGACAATGATCATAGGAGCGACGGAAACATATTAGGTTTTTGCTAGTTTACTGATGTCAGAGAACCGGACAGAATCTTTTGCCATTGTGCAAACTTTTCATCTCATGATTATTTTAAGTTCATGTAGGTCAGTTCAACATGTTTTAAACTTAGCTTGCTTCAGCGAGCGAGATACTTATCATGCAAAATGGCCCACTTAGATATATCAGACGTGAATAAAGCGTTACAGTTGTAACAACCTGCACTGATACGCTCAAGTTTACTTTATCCCAGAATATTTTTCGTGCATGTAAGAGGTTAAACAACAAATATGTGAATAGACTCAAACGCACGGGTAAACTTCTCATGGCACAAATGTGTTACATGGTCTTTATTTGTGTGTTTCTACGAAGTGCCAGCTCGATTTGAACGGCATTGACCGAAAAAGGTGTAGCAGAATCATCAGTGATAAAACCCACTTAGAAAACAACTCCAAAGTTCATTCTTTTGCTGAACTCAAATATTCCCGGGTAATCATCTTGTTGACCTTGATGGAACCAGTGATGCACGTGATTGCCATATGACAATTGCTTATGACGTAAATAACGCGAGCTTAATTATTCAAGATGGCGCAGAAAATGCAGACGTCCGACGAAACACGCTTGCTGAAAAGGTCACTCTTGCGTACCACAGGAACCCAACTGAGTACCACAGGAATCCCAAGATTATGTGTTGCGTTCTCCTAACGTCGAGCGCGATGAGTATGCTGTGGAGGAATCGACGCGGGACAATCGTAGCAACGGTGAGGTTATTAATTTGGACTAGAACGCGTCTTCGATGTGTAATAAACTTTTGGTGAGAAATATATGTGGCTAGTTACCAAGCTGTTCTTCGAATGTTCTTATCAGGTAGTGTCATGTTGCGAAACCATCAAGAAGGTGGAGAAATATCACTGAGTATTGAAAAAACAAAGTGAGCCACAAAAAATACTGATGAATGTGTACATTTAAGGTGTGACAATGGGGGAAATTTTAACTATTTTTCCTTCTTCCTTTCCCATAAGACCCCGCGTGCGCCTCAACCTAATCCCCAATCTTCTCTCACCCCAAAAAAACACTTAAATAGCGACTGGGTACGAGTCTGGTGGAACCCCGTTAATAAGGTCAGCAATGGGTCAAAACAAAATTGGCCGTATTATCGGGGCAGGCTTAAATTTCATGACTTGAGGGCCATAATGACAAATACACCGTACAGCGCATTCACATTTCTTGAACAACTGTTCTCATTAATAAACAACCGAAATGTAAATATCGCGTACAGTAATTGGAAAAAACTACTTAAAATTTCTCTTTAGTACATAAATCACTTTTAAAATTCGGCTATCAAATCGCAACAACTGCACTTTATATGTACTGTAGTCTAAAAACAGTACAAGAACAGGCTCAGAGTACTAGGTCAACAATATTGACATGTCACAGCCATTTTAATTTTCTAAATTTCACACAAGTGGCCGTATTAACGGGGTAAAATTATAAGCGATTCTGGTGTTTAGGATTTTAAAATGTGCCGTATTAACGAGTGACCGCATTAACAGGGGTGTTTTTATAAGGAAATGTATGACCGTTTTGCCGGGCCGAAAAAAAGTGGCCGTAATAACGAGGTGACCTGGGTTCCACTGGATATGCTTTCATTACACTGTTCATGCTAAAACAAGGTTTAGAAGAAAGCGTTGAGCCGACTCATGGCTTAGAACGCGGTTTCGTTAAAGACTGGCCAACCTCTAGACGCCACCGCGTCTCGCCTTTCTCGCGTGGGGTGATTTTCACGTGCGATCGCGTTTCGCTCGCCCTACTGTCCCTGAGGAAAAATGGGGACTACTCGTAGTCTAGCTAAACTCCGTTTAAAATGACCGGCCCAGCGTGTCTGAGGCAACGGCTGTACGTTCACATGGTTCCGGACTAAGAGCCTGTTTACATGGAGGTGGGGGACCCTAAATAGGTGAGGTAACATGTGGCGGGTCACCCCACCTATCATGTAAACGTAATTAAATTAAAATTAGAGATTATATGGACAGGCGGGTTACCTCACCTAAGCGGGTTACCTCACCTACCTGGGGTCCCCCGCCTCCATATAAACAGGCCCTAATTTTCAACCGACTGAAAAATTTAACCTGACACTTTCTTCACACGAGGCCGTTTCGTTCAATATTTTTGCTCAATTCACACAGAGCTTTGTACGGCTAAGTGACTTAACTTTCGTACGGTAAGCGTGGTTCCGTGTGAACGAACCACTCTAGTATGATCTTTTCAGTATTGCATACAATCCTTCAATTTCGAGTCCCAACTCACATGTCATTGTTTCCTGCGACCAATTAGGAGAGACTTACCGAGCAACTCCTACACTACTCCGGGTCCCAAATCGATCCGTCAGTAAAGCAACAATGGAATGACAACAATACAGTCAAAATAACACATAGTTTATTTGTAAGCAATGTGTTACTGAAAGTACTTTCCTCTTAGCATTTCGGCTTCTTTGGTGTGTTTAATTTTTTTCCTACTTTGTTTAACATCACATTACACCTTTTTAGAGTCATAAAAATAATATGACAGAATTCTATTTACATACTATGGTTACTATGGTTATAACATGATCTCTTTTACTATTTTATCTGAAACGTCTTCCCTAAAAAATTTCAATTAACGTTTAACTATTTTCATTAAGAGAGCATTTGGTTTTCTCACTTGTCACTCATTAATAGTAAATCTACATTGGTGGGTTCCACAAACATGTCATACAAAAATACTGAAAATACTGTCTTATGATATACGATAAATGCTTTTCATAAAATTGGCTTTACTGTGTTTGAAATCCACCCAAACCTTCACCTTGATTTTAAAAACATAAAAATACAGTGACATGGAATTCTTTTTACATACCAAAGTTATAAATGATTTCTCTAACTATTTAATCCGAAATGTCTAAAATTTGTCTTCTCTACAAACTGAAATTATATTGGTGTTGTTGATCTATGAACGTTAAACTGCTGTTATTTAGGGAGAATTTGATTTCTCCGCTTTTCCCTTTCAATAGAAAATCTTTAAAAAAATCGGTTCTACGAAAATGTCTTACAAAAATATTGAATATACTGTCTAAGTAGTAGAACAAACGCTTTACGTAAAATTGATATTACTTTGTTTTAAATCCACCCAACCCTTTCCTTCGAATTATCAGTGCTAATTACATGTATAAGTTCAAAACTCTGAACAGAGGGCGCGAATCGACTCTATTCGCAGACCAGATAACCATAGGAAGGGGCATGTATTCGTATTCGGGTCATTTTCCAAAAACCTAGAATAGTTACTCAGTTTCTGAATTACTTTCTCTAATTAACTAATGGAAGGACCCTTCTCAAAGTAACTACAAATTATAAAACTACCTGTACTTTCCAATAATGTAGGTCTTTTCTTATCTTCCCTAAACGTTCGTTGAGAACCGCAGACTAGACTGATTTGTTTTAACCTCCTCTAATCATGAGATTAACCAACTCATTTAAACTACTTAACAGTCCTTACTGATAAACGATTTTTAAGTTGGCAGTTTTCTTCTCTTGAGCTGAATGAGTATAGTTGTAAATGTAGTTGAAGAACTGCATGGTTCTGCCTCGGTTCCGCATCTTGACGGATGAACTCAGCCGGGGCATACAATCATTTCTGTTGTTAAGTCAGAGGAGATTTTGCTCCACAGGAGATCGACTTTCTTTCTAGTTTTCTAAGGGAAACACAGAAATAACAAACACGCTGCAGGTTAACGAAGACAAGCAAACAGCGAAGGACACAAACGACAGCACAGTTCTTTGGACCTCAGACACTGTGCTTATCAAGACATCTCATCTAAACCTAAATGAGTAAAGACGATTTAACTTAATCTAAAACTTGTGATCTCAAGCAAGAGCGCACATGAAGGTAAACTCTTGAAATGTCTCAGAAAGTTAGAGTTAGGTATACCTTGATGACCAAGAGAGGACTCTCTTGTTGATAACTTAAATGTTTCATATAGGCTTTGTCTACACTATGCCGATAGAAACCTATCCCATATGGACGATGCTCTCTCATCACCGGCGCGGTGCAGCTTCGCCCCGACACAGAAATCGCGCCAAAATCACCGCTCTTATGTTTGAACAGAAGCCCTATCCGGTATAGTTTTCGTGCCGGCGCAAAAGCTGTGATCCCTATGTTAGTGTGAACAGACTTAGTTACAGAAAGTGTCGGCACTAATGATCTACAGGCATCTTTTCTTCGCCTGGTGAATGAGGTCAGAGGACAACAAATCGTTACTTGTATCGTACTTTCATTATTTTTAAACTAAATGGTCACAATGTTTTACCCTCAATTTTACCATTCATTGACGGCATTTTCCAACTCAACCAGTTGGCAGATAAAACTCACGCGGGGAACCAATTTGCGTTCACCTATTTTTATTGCAGTTTTACATTCTAACATTCCAAGTACGTATTTTTACTTTGGAAATAAAGGAAGCTGGAACATAGTGAAAATTGTGACACACGCCTTAAGCCTTTACTTCTCAACATAGGAGAAGGAGATAAGCCGTGATAATTGTTTTCGTTCCTTTAGTTTTTTATTTTGTCGCCATATTTCAAAATTAAAGCTTATATATGATCCCAACTTACTGAAGAGGAAATATTTAATTATAAGCTTTAAGAATAGGAACTAAAAATACGTTTATCGCAACACCTCGCGAACGTCTAAAGAAAGGGCAGCAGTGTGATAAATTAAAACCAGCTAACAGGTAAGAAAAAGTATGGTTAAAAACAAAAACAAAAACAAAACAGCCCAAAAAAAGGAAGAAATTTCCTCAGCCGGGAGTCCAACCCCGGACCTTCAACATGCAAAGTCATCTCCTCGTCTACTGTGCCACGTCACCAAATGTTAAACGGAGGGGGTTACATTATTATAATAGTACTTTAACAAAGCACTTACCCTGGACCATATTCCATATCTTCTCAACCAGGGCTCCACACTGCTCCTCCCATTTGTACCTCTCTTCATAGCTAGCAAGCAAGGTTTGGATTTCTTGAAGTCGTTGCGCTCTTTCTTTTTGGCGAACAGCAGCAATTGCTTTCGCCCATTCCATTGGGTCGTTGGGATTCACCACAAACGATTTTCCGGAGGGTAAATCGCGTAGTGCATGTGCGAATCCTGAATTGCCACTCACCAGAATGGGGAGACCAGCAGACAACGCCTCCAGAGCTGTTAATCCAAAACCTTCTGTTCTGGAAGGCATAATGGCAAGGTCAACCTCACAAAACAACTCTTTTAACCTTTCCTTGCTCTGTACAAATGCTCTGACAATAAGCTGGTCTTTAGCAATTCCAGTCTGAAGCAAGTTTTGGGCGACTTCGTCTTGTTTCCCAATGGGAGCGCCCACAAACACCAGGCAGTAAGAGCTATCTTTCAATTCAACAACTGCTTTGGCGGCAATGTCATATCCTTTGAGACTAAAGTCTTCAGAATCACCGCGGCCAAAGGTTAAAACCTTGAACCTCCCTTCCTCCCGTGTAGCTTGTTCCAGCATTGAAAATTCATGGAAAGTACCTGGGGTAAGCTGGAAGATATATTGGTGTTTCTTGCAAACCCGCAGGTAGGATGAATAGGCTTCTCTCAACTTGGGTCCGACTGCCACGACAAGATCTGCTAGTCTGCACAGGTCTACTTCAGCTCTGTTCTTCTCTTCACCTTTGGCAACCGCGCTGTGATAGTTCTTGAACATTCCCAGTTCTTCAGGAGCAGTGTGGACCACCTGCACCCACTTACAGCCGTGGGACTTCCGAATTACTTGCGCTTGTTTTCCCAACTTTGCCCCATGGCCCAGGACGATATCGATAGCAAGGTTTTTCGGTGGGAAGCTCAACCAGTCAAGAGGATCAAATCCTGGTAGACTCTCTGCTTCCCGAATGACAATGTTTTGTTCTGCAGCGTCTCTCCTGTCCTCCTCACTGCAAGACGATTGTGGTACCAAAAGAGTAATGTTGACTAAGCTGTGCTTCGCAAGTAGAATGGCGAGATTTCTGTTTATTGTTGACAAGCCACCCATGGATGAGCCCCACTCACTCGCCAACAAAGTAACATTCAGTGCTTTAACAGATTTCTCCGGGTCACTTTCATCTCCTCTGTCTTGCAGTGTCTGAGTATATAAAAGAAGCGGAACAATTTAGGTTTCTAGGAAACTGCTTGCCTACCCCTCCCCAAAGCCAACATTATCACTTACTTCTCAATTAGGGCAAAATGTTGGCTTAGGGGAGGGGTAGGTGGGCAAAAACCTAAAGTGATCCAAAGAAGCAATACGTTGAGAAAGTGAGAAGTGATTTTCAACTACCGATTGAGTCAAAAGGGTCATAACGCACTTGCTTGGTTGCCGAAGTGTTCTAGCATTTTCTTTAAGTCTTTGCTAAATTTACCGGACTTAAATGGTAAAAAAAAAAAAAAAAAAAAAATCAACAAAAAAAAAAACAGTAAAACAATGTAACCGTACGAACAAATCTGTCGGGTAATTGCGCCTTGAGACAATATGTATGTACTCCGTTACAGCTACAGCACATCAATTGTCCTTTGGGAGGGCGTTCAAATTTTGGCTACCTTTAAGGTTTCACACCTCTTGTCGATAGCAAAGCAAGATGAAATCTCGCATAACTTTTGTTGCCTTAAGCACAGATTCATACTTGCAAAGTTTAATGCAGTAAAGCATAACAGACTCACGTCTATCTCTTCTTACTGGAAAAAAGTTTCGGATTTTGAGTGAAATAGCTACGGTTATATTAACAAACCACTAACTGGCGGTTTTGGTCGGGCAAAAGCAATGGAGGGGAGCGCTCGTGTTACGCAGGCTGATAGTGTAGATGTCAACACTATAAAGGATTACTTGGACCACTTAACGTCATTGAATATTGTATCTCTTTAATTTTACCTGAGTTCGTCTTAGAGACAGCCACTTTTCCATTCCAGGAACCCTCCTCACACTGTTACCAACGATCTTCGTGCAAACCAGCCGCTGCCCTTCTTTTAGTTTTAAAAAGTGTGTGCACTCTTCTTGGGTACATGAGACTTCCCGGTGCTTTGGGCATTCAGCCAGACAGTTGGGGCACGCAACGGATAACTCATACTGCAAACCGCTAAGGCATGGCAACTCGTGTGACAACTTTTGTAAAGTGTCGTCTATGAAGACACGAACACGACTTGGTATCTCCATTGATTCAGAACCTGAATCAGACTCTTCATCTTCATCTTTCTGCCTCAGTACAATCTTGATAAAACTCTTTTTGCAAAGAAGAATAAAATCATAGATGATCTGCTTGCCGACAATGACGAAATGAGCACCATTTTGGTACAGAGTAGGAGGTGGTGTCTCCTGCCAAGTCTTACAGCACCAGGAAATAGAACTGGAAACAAGGCGTATGAAGAGACCTTTCGGAACAAACCCACCTCGGAAATGAAGATATAGTGGACATGGATCAGCTGGGGTAGGGTGTAGTTTGCAAATTTCTGTCGGTGGGGTCTTGAGCTGCGCGGGTACAAAGTACGTGGTACCAGAGGTGCTTGATGTAAATTTCGCAATCAAACCAAACTGGTCCATCATATCCAAAATGTCTTCCTTGACAATGTTTTGATCCACAAATTTGGAAAACACGTGACTGACAAGTTCCATGCAGAGAACACCACTCTTTTCAACTTCCTGCCAGTAGGTAGAACAAAGGGGGTTCTAAAAGTAATAAAATATATAGTGTCAGAATCTTCAGCCTTAGCAGCAAACAAGATGTATAGCTTAAGGTTCACTTTTGCAGTATAACTAAACCTCTTATGTGAATCTCAGTGTCGAAATCACACCAACTGCTTGCTCATTAGTTTCGTAGGTTTAATTTACGCGACACGATTCGCATTTTCAGGTTATCATAAAAACCGCATTCTTCCAATAAAGTGCGTAACGTACGTGATGTGAAAAATCAATGTAACTTTCAATTCTTGTTCGCGTGGAAAAAGGGTAACTCTGAATTTACCAAACTTTGCTTAAACGAAGACATATAACTCTACCATGCCATAACGATGTCACAAATAAACATGAAGACAGTGAACGTTATCAATCAAGATTACAATTACAATTTAGGGCAGCAGAATCCAGCGTTTTGCTTAGTAAGTCGTAAAAGTTGTATAGCCAACGTAACAACTGGAAAATCGTAAAATTATGAAACTCTTCTTTCCTCTGCTTTTTTTTCCTCACCGCTTCATCAAAACGAGGAATGGTAATCAGCTCTTTAAACAGGTCAATCAGCCATTTAGCCTCCAGAACAACTGTGCTTCTGTGTTTTATAATCAGGCCGAGGTCATGATAGAAATTCAACATTATTTGAAACTCGTCATCATCGTGAATGAAGCAATCTTTCCTGGCAGAAGTTTGAAGTTGTTCCACAGTCGTGTAATGAATTCTCTGGGCCACCAACTCCTCAAGTACACTCTCAAAATGTGCCCACCTACAAAGTTTAACAAAGAACCATGTCGTATACAGAAGAAATCTTAAAAACAGTCGTAGTTCTTACACTTTTGCAGAAAATAGGTTGTATTGCAAAACGCTGAAAAATCTAATTTCTTTTGTATCCATACGCTAACCTTCAAGTCCTTCTTTATAATTTCACTTCTCAGCCTATGAATGCTTTTCTACCGGAGGCTGAATAGATTTATTAGAACAAATCTAAATTCGGATTTTAAGAAGTCACTGTACCGCTCATGGACGGTATTTCCCTTTCCCATTCCGGTGTTCATTTTTTGAGGTGCGACCGGAGCCAAGATGGCGACTCGTTTCCAGTCATTTTCGGAAGACGAAATTTGAGCGATAAATGAAGCAGTCATACAAACAAATACCAGAAATTTATCCCCATATGTTAAAATTTGGTTCTTCTTTGTCCATGTTGAGGAGAAAAATTATTTTTACGAAGAACCAAAAACAAGACAACCGGCTCTGCGTGACATGTTAAGTCATTTCCATGGTCTATACTATGATAGACCATAGTTCTCGACAAATAACAGCGCAAGGGGTTCGCTGAGTTATTGTAAAAAAGGTATTCGACAGCGTCCACAGATCTTTGTGAAAAGTCTTGTTCCAGTATGGAATTCCACCTAATTTCATAGGAACATTTATTCATTTATTTATATAGGAACATCTGGTTTAGCATGAAGCTTAGCCTGCAGTGCAGGCGTATTTTGGGCGGGCGAAAGCTGCTTGTTTATGTTCGTACTGTTGTAACCGCCATCTTTGTTATGACGGAGGAATATTAGCGACCCCGCTCCTTTTCCCGCCCCATTTTCTCCCCTCTTTTCGAGTTTCAAAAGGCGCTTTCGCGAGCGCGCCCGAAGAAAACTCCTGCACTGCGGGCTACATGAAGCTAATTTAAACAGAGTCCTGTTACAAGAAGTGAAGATGTTGTTTCAGGACTAACATTGGTTTGAGGTCCTCACAAGAGTCCCTCAGGTCTGTTTGCTTTCGTCACTCCTGTTTTCGGTAACTATCGATTGGGTGCTGGAGAAAGCGACTGGAGCAAAGAGCATTGTGTGAAATGAGGATAGGCATTTTTCCGACCTTGACTACACGTGGGACGCTCACGAACGGCACCCAGGAGCTCTAAAACTTTGTGGCAGAAATAATAGACATCACCTGGTTGGTATCGTCTCCCCCATGTATGGCTCTTGTCTCAGCACTTCCATGATTTTAGCACGCAAGGCATCGATGCCATCACTTTTGGTACTGACACTGTCATCTTCTTGCCCTTAAAAAAAATTCATTTAACCCAGTAACTGCGTGTATTGGTGCACATTACATTACTAAAGGATCAGTTACAAGCTGGTATGACCTTACATACTGCCACCATTTTTCGTTTTCATTGAATAAGAAAAAATACTAACTGCTAATTGTTCAAATAACACTGTTTATATAGGATTGTATAAGTTAACACCATCGGGGAAAATTTTGATGTACTGTTTATTTGTCTCTGTTATTTTAGTTTGAGTTTTGCGATCTGTTGGCGTGTTTCAGCAAAGTATTGCTAATTTGATAAATGTCAAGGCGATATCGAATTTTATAGTATTTAAGACCAGTGGAGATGGGTCGCCTAGATCGGCAGGGTCTTTTTATTACTGATCAAGAGGGAATTTAACTACCCTGGGTACCAGAGGTTTTTCTCGCTTGCAGCGGGAATTTTCTTTGTTGGCCGAAGGCCGAAGCCACGAGCGGCGAAGCCGCGAGAAAGACCTCAGAGGCTTTTCGCGTGGGTCACTATAAAGACTTCACAGAAACCGGAAACCGCGCTAGAAAAGTCTCTGGTACCTGGGGTAGAATTTAACAGTTCCTTAATTTATTACCAAGTGTAACTAGGGTGACCAAGGAAACATGATCATTTACTTTCAGTGGAAAAGGTTAATTTAGTTTTCCAGGGAACAGAGAAACATTGATTTTTCTAGCTGGGAAGAATATTTCATCTATATAGCTTTATAATCAGAACCTTATCGGGCGACATTTCTACTGATTTCTCTGTTTTATCCCAGTGAGTTGGGATGTCGGTATTTGCTTGCGACTGTACTGAGGTCTAGAGTTCAATTTTGTTCTTTACAAAATAACTAGGGGGGGGGGGAGGTGAGTGCGTTACATGTATTAAACTCTTAATGCCATTGGGCAGACACACAACCGAAAACAGGTAAAGTTCGCAAAATTCAATTTCGGAGAACATATCAAACAGTTTTGGGGAACAACCTTCAAATCAGTTCAGGGAACAAGAGAACATTGACGCTCTTTCACCAGGAAGCCCTCAGACCGGAAAAGTTTCATCTCAAGATCTAGTAACTTTGCGAAAGGCGTAAACTAAATGGCTTTTTACAGTAGTCAAATTTAATCAAGGAAACAAAATCTCTGAAGAACGGAATTTCGGCCATAGCCATCTCTTTAATTTTCACATTAACCAATGCAAAAGCTTTGTTTAAATTCAAGGATGTCCTTTTGCGCCTGAAGTTGACTAACGCATTGTTACTCTTATAGCTGTAGATACAAAGACTATACCTGCAAGGCGCTGCCCAAAATACCTCCTCATCATTCGTCTTAACATAGATTCTTTTCCTTTTCCCTTTCCCTTCGTGTTGTCAACATTGAAGAATGGCCTGATCACATGCTTTTCATATTCCTTACCAGAAATTCCCCGCTGTATCTGTGATGTAATAACGTTAATGTCCTCAACTGGCATGTCCGCATGTGTACCAACAATGATAACTGGAGGTCGAAGGTAAGCCAGGTCTTCTTTTTCGGTGTTGCCAACACATTCTCCGTCTATTAGTCTGCTACCATGAACCGTAACAAGCCACGACAGTAAATTCTCCATATTCGTTTCACCATTTGGGTTTTCTAAAAAAATATCATGAGTTCCTTGTCTAACACAGGGTTCAGCCGGGGCATCAAGTCGTTTGCTCAGGTTGTGAACAAGAAGATACACTCCTCGTGGTGAGAAAAAGACAGGATGAGATGCATAGTAAAGATGTTGTCCTGCAAAGTCCCATAACTCTAAGGTTACCAATGGATCCTTTCTGTTGTTATCATGGACAGTTTGTTGACCTTGTGGAAGTATCTGCGTTAAATACTCCGTAGTATATTTTGCAACCTCAGCGGGAATTGTAACTGAAGTTTGATCATCATCATCATCATCATCATCATCATCACCATCACCATCACCATCTTCATCACCATCATCATCATCATCATCATCATCATCATTATCACCATCATCATCATCATCATCATCATCATCACCATCACCATCACCATCACCATCATCATCATCATCATCACCACCAGTCACTAGGGAACCCGCACTTTTAACCTGTCTTGTTGAACTGTGTGCTATTGCTTCCTTGGGACGATCTGCAGTCCTGTTACCCTGCGAATAATTTGTTTGTTTAAACAAGACATGCTTACAATTTTGCCGGGAAGCACTTGAAGGAACTGAAGAATTAAAAGCAAACTGATCACCACGGGGATCCGAAACCAAAATTTAAAAATTATCTACATTTATTGTGCCCGATACTTCAGTACTTCGGTTTTTAACAATTTATATTGGGCACAAAAAATATAAATTTTAAAGGCGATACGCGAGGAACTGTTCAGGCGCGAAAAGTCTCGACTCGTGTGTAAGGTAAGGTAAGTTAAGTTAACAAAGCGCTCACAGAAGAACCAATCAGAGCGGGAAATTTGGTTTGTAACTTAGCAAGATTTCGCCAACTTGGAAGTGCGAATTCAACTGAGTGGCGTTGTTCATCCAATTGTTTTCCCCCCGTTGGCATTTAGCGATAGCTACAATATATATTTTTCTTCTGTTTTCACAGATAGTTTTAATCAAGCTCTTATACACAAACTTTGTTGAACAATTGACATACATAAAGTCATTAAATGCATAAATAAATGTTTGAAGATTACTAACCTTTACAATTTTCACGTAGAAGACATTTGTCGCCATCATTTCTTTTTCCCTGGATACTTGTCTTGAAGGAAAGAGTTCCACTGCTAACGACCTTGAAATTTGAGCAGAAACTTCAGACAAAATCGTATTTTTGCTGTCGACATGCCAGTTTTGAACTCGATTAACATCAATATCACACTTTGAAGGGTCAATTCCTTCAGTGCTTTCTTCTTTTGGGTCAAATGGCACACCCAAAAGTGACTTTTTAAGGCTAGTTTTTCCAGCACGATCCTGACCGATCAGAAAAATGCGACCCCTGTAAACATTTACAAAGCCATCTCTTAGGGCCTTTTGATACATCTGCATTGTACGTTGTCCTTTGAAGAGAATTTCTTTTGGAACTTCAGCTACAATATAATAAAATGCGATGTAAATATTATTTTGCAGTTTTAATACAAGTAACAGTGTTAAATGTCAAAGTTTTAAAAGAAAAATTGGCATTCCTAACTCACGATTTACGAGATTAGAGGTCATTATATTGCAGAAATGAACTAAGCAGAAAACAGACTTTAAACATCGTGATGCTACTTAACTATTAACCCAATTATCATTTCATACCTCCCAACTCAAGCACACTTGCCACATACCAAGGAACAAAACTGACCAGATCGGGCACACTGAAACTGCATGTGGGAAAGTTATGTGTCAGCCACGCCAAGCAAATATTTTTTTCGAAGTCGTGGCGGAAAAGCTAATCATTTGTTTATTCTTGATTTGGGAGGAGTTTTTTAAATCTGTTAATTGCGTGCGACAGGAGGGTCCCGCAATCCTAATCTCCAGGTGGCTATTACGCATGCTCCCCGCGTGTGTGGTCAGCATCGTGTGGACTTCAACTAAGAATGAATGGAATTCATCGAAGGCAATCTGTGATCACGCGCGTTCGGACCTTGGCACTTGTAATTTTATCACGCGTGTTTTGATCATCTATCACGTGAAAGTTAAGCAAAGCACAGCATTTGAGCAGAAACGTTTTGACCTTCGATCGTTGTCGCCCATACTCCGTAACCTTTGGTTATTACTAGTCTAAGGGTCTGTTAAAATGGAGGTAGGGGATCCAAGGTAACCCGACTGTCCAAAAATCACTTATTTTAATTAGATCATGTTTTACATGATATGTGGGGTGACCCGTCACATGTTACCTCACACCTCCATGTAAACAGACCCTAAGTATAAACAACAAATACAAATGGCATTAATCGGAGAGACCATTATATTCGATAGTACAGACAAACGCCTATAACCTTTTCACTAGACATATAAACCAGACAAAAACGCAAAATATTCGCGACAGGCTGAACGTTGTAGTTATGGTGAATAATTAGTCTTGATTCAGTTCTTCTCGTGCAAAAAGTCCGGGGGTGTTCTGCCATATATGGGCTAAATAGATATGTGCCTCTGTGAAGGGTATGGTTTTCAAGCAGTTTACTCTAGGACAGGGTATATAAATCAGAGATTGGGTCTAGAATAGGGTATCATGTTCCAAAAAACTGATCAATTGGTTGACGATTTTAGACTAGACTAGGGAAACCGGGAATTCCCACTCAAAAATATAAAAAAATCAAATCGGTTTTGTTTTGACTGGACTGTGATAGTGCCCTCAGTAGTTTTTGGAAAACAGCTACTCTAGGATAGGGGGATTTGGGGCGTTCAGTCTAGTATATGGTAGCAAAATTCACTAACTAGCTCTGGTAGAGGCTAAGGGTTCCAGAGTTCTAGTACCACATCCCAACCCAAAACGTCCTAAAGTACTCCCCGGGGCAAAAAGCTCTTTGAACAAAGAAATGTCATCTTCTAATAAAGTAAGCATGACTGCATTAACCTCTTCCAGTCAAACTTCTAAAAACAACTAACTTTCAGCAATGGCTACGTATTTCCTTTCCCGGCCAAGCTTGACCAAGCTTATTCGGTCAAGATGGCTCAAAGCTTTGGCATGGTTCTGTTTTGCATTTATATCGACCTGGACTTTACCTCGGTCCATAATGACGGTTGGAACTTGGTCAGTAACGCATATATATTGATTGTGTAACGTATTAATAATGCCCCAACCACCAAGCATCGCTGAAGCATGAGTTTTTAAAGCTAAAACTATTGTATCCTTTCCAAATGTAAACCTGGTGTTACCTTAAATCCCGGACGACCTCCCAATAACCCAGAAGGGCCGTTGTCAAGAAGTTTTACTGTATGGTAGTCTACAACTTTGCCAAATTTCTACTAAAGGATTTTACATTCACCTGCAATATCTATCCATCTCTCATTATGGGCGAGGTTCTTCAGTTTTCTTGTTTCATCATCGTTTAGAGGATTTCCTTGAACACTTAGCCTTCGAAGACAACTCAGCTTAGTGATATCCAGTGAAAAGTTGTTGAATTTGTTATTCCGCAAGTCCAGCTCCTGCAGGTTTACCAGTCGTCTCATAATTATAGGCTGTAGTGATGACAAGTAATTGTCATTAAGGAACAAGTGGGTCAGGGAAAGTAGAGAACCAATTGATTCAGGGAGGTTGAATAGCTGATTGTGGCTTAAATCCAACTTGCAAAGCGAACGGGAGACGTGAAGAAGCAATGATTCCATATCGCTCAGAGGCAAAAACGAAAGGTCAATTTCTTGCACCTTTGCTAATCTTGCACGTGCCTTTTCCCTCATCGACACGTCCAGCTTATCCCGGACTATGTCAAATGAGTGAAATGCAAAGGTATTCTCTACCCTCCAAGCACGGCTTTGTACCATAAAACCTAGAAATATGAAACAAATTGGTGTAAAAAATTACCATAACCGGCAAGTGCTGCAGCCTGTAAAACATTCTTAATAACCAAAGCGCATCGAGGTTCAAGCGCAACCCATCGAAACACCTCCCTCAACCCCCTAAAAAAATAAAAAAATGTCGGCAAATCAATTTTAATAAAATCTCAGTAGGTTACGTATTAGAGAGACCACCGTATACAAGTTCAGGTGGAGTAATTGAACAAAGCCTATTCAGTCATCTGAAAATAAATTGAAAGTTCATATATAAGCACTTCCTTCAACTTTATTGACTCAAAATGAATATTTACCTGAACCTCCAGCTACAATGCAGTACGTCGAGGTAAGTGACCGAATTAATTGAAGGGCTATAGGTGCAGATATATAGGGGATATAGAATACGTTATGGAAAGTGTTTTGTACAGTATGTAGGCACAAGTTGTTATTGATGTATCGGGAGATGATACAATGACATTTGCGTGCGAACTTAAGGTGGCTCGATACAGTTTTTCAGGATCAATATCTCCCAAGTTTGAGCAAAAACTACGTCGCCATAAACAAAGATTTGGAAAAATTGCCACCACAGTTGTATTAGATAAAGATGAAAATTTGTTATGATCAGGGTTGCAATAACATGGGAGTTGCCACAGCAACGAAATGACGCTATAACCTATTATACTTGCAGCAGTATTGCTTGGCACTGGGAACTTTTCTTCCAAAGTCGTTCACGGTAGCTTTTTCCTCCAACAGCCGCCTCGATGTTCGTGAGGTTTAAGCGAAATGTGTAAGAGAGTTATCGAGACATTTTGGGATAAACTTTTTATGGTTAGAAATACGGCAGAAAGTGGACAATCTTGATATCCCGGCATAGTAAATCGAACCCAGTCGAGCTAAATTTCAATCGAACTCAATCGAAATCAATTCATGCATTAAGTTCGATTGAGTTCGGCAATCGAACGAAATCGAACTCACTGATAACAAAAAAAATCAATCGAACCCAACAGCAACCTCGTTCCCAGGGTTCTCTCCTACCCGCTCTGCGGAGCATCTCTCCGCCTCTCTCGTTCCGTAGGGCGGGTAGGAGAGAACCCTGGGAACGAGGTTGACCCAACCGAACGTTCGATTTTCGAACTCGTGATCTGTGTAAAACAGGCGTTGAAAATCCATAACCAGCTCTTGGAATCTCGAGTTACTTCAGCCCGGAGTGTAGCGCACGTGTTTTTCGTAAACGAAGAAATTCCGCAGAAATAGCTTCAAATGCGCTGTGGATTGTAAGCTTCAAATGCGTAATAAAAGGCTATCAGGAATGCCGCTTTGACGTCAAGGATGGCGAAGTTTTCAAGGTTTTAAAGAAAATAGGAGAGAAAGACTGTGCATTGTGCTTTGCTTTGGGCTTGCTTTGTATAGGTTTACCAGAGCCAATCGAACTCAATCCATTAAATTGTGTTCGATTGAGTTCGGTTTCCGTTCGGTCTCCAGTTCGATTTGTTCGGAAATCGAATTCACTGAAAGTCTGGTGTTCTATTCTCAATCCACGGATTGAGTTCGATTGAGTTCGATTAAGTTCGATTTTTGAACGTTCGATTTACAATGCCGGGTGATATTCAGCTGTTATCTGTAGAAAACGAGGCGCTTTGACATGCAATTTCACCTCACAGTAGTTTCAACCTTTTTAAAACCGTGTCTGAAAGATCATGGAGATAGCTCCAGCCGATTGTTAGAAAGAAGGATTTGATAAGTATGCATCGAAGCGCACTTTTTAGCGGTTTGTAAACATTTCGGTCTTCTTTAACAAATTAGCGCATAATTTTTAAACCGCTCGATAGATTTTTTAAAAAAATTAAGATTCTTGAGATTAACCTTCCTTTTATATAACCTTTTATTTTCAAGATTATTGATATGGTGTAAGGCAGTAAAATAAGGGCTACAATTCGCTAATATTTTGTCAGAAATTTTGTGTTTACAAGTGAGAGCCTCTCACTATTCAGGGGTATTGTCTCCAAGTTTCATATTTTCGTGCACAACAGTAGCTTAAGCATTTTTGCATATTTTAAATGCATTGTTAGTTGCTGCTGTTCACGTTAAAATGAAACTAGCCTGCGTACACGCTCTCGCGCGCCCAAATCCCCCCTTCCCCTTTTAACGCCTGCCACGCAGGCTAAAATGAAACTTTCTTTTTCTTATTCAAAATTTCTTATTCAATTCATGTCAAAGTGTTAAAATCTACAAATTGCCACTGCATACCATCACAGTATTTAAACAAGTATTTGCACAACTGTCAGCAATATTTTGAATTAATATCAAAATTCAAAGTAATATAGAATGCGTACACACCTGGCAATATTATCAACGACATCACTAAATATTTGAGTAAAATGTTCGTTCTGAATTACAGACAACAGAGAGAGGTTGCCGTTTAAATATAAAACTTTCGTCCCGCTCCATTTCTCCTTTCTTTTTAATGGCTGAATCCGCGAGCAGGCAAGATGAAGCAAATCCTGCATTCTGCTTGGCTACCCGACTCGCCCGCTCCGGATTTCCCGCGTTAGTCCCACAAGTAAAAGTTCTCTTTTTTCGCCATGTAATAAATCGTTTATTGACCAAGCTTGTTCGGTCAAGATGGCCGAATATTGGCCTCGTTTTTTGTGTGTTTTTATTCGGACCGAGACAAAAAGAACTTGGCCAATATCCAGCCATCTTGACCTCACGTTTGGTCAATAAAGCATGTTTATAAGCACATTGAAGGTAAACGTACCTATTTTGGAGAACAAATTATCCACGTTCAAGCCTGTGAATGCTGACACTTCCATGAACGGGATAGGATACTTCTGGGCAAAGAGCTGAGCATCCTTCAGAAAAACAACAGAAAAAGGACAGGTATTGTTGCCAAAAGGAAGCACAGAGGTCGCACTTTGATTATTTTTTCTTTAACTCTTTGAAAGCAATCCGGGAACAGAAAAGTTTAGAACAACAAAACGCCGCGCGAAATTTGGAATATGCCTCAAACAAAATAGGCTGAGTGGCCGCGAGATGAGGTGCGCATAGTCGCCCTTGAGAAAAGTGTCATGCAGTTCTACTTTAGTATGTCTACAAAAAATGTGTACTCTGCACAGATATTTGAAGGACTGAACATAGCTCCGACATTTACGAAAATTACAATTATTATCGCGAAACGACAAAAACAGGAGTGACCCTATTCGGCGGAATGGCTGACTAACGGACTGACGGAACGGAATGGCGGAATACACGGAATATTCTAAAAGACGGAATATACGGAATATACTAAAAGACGGAATTTACAGAATATTGTGTATTTTATTAAAACTGACAAAGACGCAGAGGCAAAGAATGCTCGGTTGTTTTGAAATATCGAAAATTCAATTTTTCGTACTGCCGTTTACTATAGACCTTATGACGGTTTTGAAAGCCATCTTGACAGGTGAAGGGTCTTGTAAGGGAATCTAATGTTGGATAATTTTAATAAAACGGCTGTTTTTAAGAAAGAAGAATTGTAAACT
Source organism: Porites australiensis (assembly GCA_022179025.1). Taxonomy (NCBI): domain Eukaryota; kingdom Metazoa; phylum Cnidaria; class Anthozoa; order Scleractinia; family Poritidae; genus Porites; species Porites australiensis. Next base: position 151,300 of record BOPM01000484.1, on the reverse strand, counting down.
TAAGCTTCACAGTAAAGGATTGTACTAACAATTAATGGGGGCCGCACCTGTGCCTAAATTTGTCCGGTCGCTTGCTTTAGATTTTCGAGACATTTGCCCGCAATTTTTCCTGAGAAATTTTAGTAGGCAAGAAGGAAAAAATACACAAAACACTGTATATTTTCATGCGGTTGCTTACCCGGCAAGATGGCTTCCAAAACCGTGATTACCGTAACTATTCAATTTAGCGCCCTCCTTCCAATAAGTACCCCCCTTTTCGAATAAGCGCCCCCATTCTAATATAATATAAGAGTTCATCGTTACAAAAACAGTGGTCGTATGTCCATGTGAGTGCATAAATTCTTCAAACGAATGATTTCTTCTTCAAATTTTGTGGCGACTGCTCGGCTGGTCGTTTATCGAGTACTGAACACCAAGTACTCCATGGAAAGAAAGTCGACTAAACGGCGCTTAAACCGGCCGTAGGACACAGAGTGGCTATGAACTAAAGGTAAGGGAGCTTTTTGAATCAATGATTTCGCGTGATCATGATTTTTTTTCTTAGCGTTGTAGATTCGAATACATGTAATAAAATTCGAACAATAAGGCCACGAATCACATGTAATAATGCAAGAAATATCGACCTTCGTTATCTTCAGTTCAGTTCAGTTTTATTTAGCCAAAATAAATTACAATACAAGAATACATTTAAGAATTGTAAGTTGGCAAGGGAGCCCAGAAGAAACCAGAGGTTTATGAAGCCTGGGCTCCCCAGTCACAAAGAAATAAGTAAAGTGAAAATTCGCGGACAGTACTGCATTAAAAATACATGTAGTAACGAAAAACTAAACAAAGACTAATTTAAGTTACGAATTCAATAACAGGAAAGAAGGAAGTTTTTAACTCTGGATTGGAACGAATATAAGGAGGGGGCATCACAAATGAAAGCTTTCAGCTTATTAAAGAAAAACAGGACCTTGATAAAAAACAGAAAACTTTCTTATGTTGGTACGGCTGAAAGGAATATAAAATTTATTTGAACTACGCGTGTTCATGGTGTTATAACCATGAACTTCAAGAAAAAAAAACACTATGCTATACTCTAAACTAAACCAAAGAAGAAAAAAGTGCACTTTTTGAGGTCTATAAACAGAGAAGTGTAATCAGTTCCATGGAAGTTTAACATGAATATAATTACACATAACAGCTTAATACCTCATATTTTATCTTTCTGTGCATCCAAAGATCTGCTTTACTTCCTACAAGACCAAAAACATGATAGGACTTCCTCGAAGGATATGCGCCGGGATTTCTCAAGTACTCTTTTACACGATGCTTTGCCTCATCAAATGAACTTGGGTTTGTTATATCATATACGACAACAACTGCCCTTGGAATACGAATCACAAGGTCTTCAAGTTCAATGTCAGGGTGAATGACTGTTGGAGAATCACAATCCCATACAATGAGTCCATGGTCCTCGTCGTTGCCCACAGATGGAAGTGAAGCCTTTTCCCAAAAAACTAAAGGTAGAAGGAATAAACTGCATGAGTGAAGCAGCAAAATTATGTTAACACAGAAACACTTCATGATTATCTAATAGCTCAGAAAAAGTAGAACAAAAGCGACTTACTTTGACTTCCTCCATGGTAATCTTCACTAAAGTCTCCTAGAAGATATCTTCGAACTAAGCTGGACTTTCCTACACCTTTGCCACCTGTGAAATCAAAATGAAAAGCAGAGAACGAGCAACTGTTACACAATACAATTTTCAGTACCCAGTTTAAGGCTTAATCTTATCGTATCAAGTGCATCAGAATGGGGGAACCCTAACATATAATTTCTTTTAACTAGGCCACTCAACCTAAACCACAAAGTCTTAATGTTAGTAAAAAACTACTGTGTATATAAATGCAGGGTACATTTTGAATCTCCTGGTTTAAAAACTGTTTTAAGAAAGTTTAAGGTCTTTGAACTTCCTTGGAAAGACAACAAATATTATGCACTCTTTTGTAGCATCAGTGATCCTTAACATGGATGGCCTAAAGGGGCAATTATTAGTTCCAAATCTGATTTCAAACTATCTCTGCCACTAGATGATAAGAATTAAAAGTATTGGCAGCCAAAAAATTGGAGAACGCAGGTCTAATTGTGTACTTTTGTGTTGGGTGACCTGTGCAAGACATGGGAAGCAAATCAAACTTTGCAGCCATTTTCCCTGTTTTACCTTGTTTTCATGCAAGAATCCTGCCTCATTTTCAAGTTAAACCATCACCAACCCTCCGCTTCAATGCAGAAATCTCAACTACACTCTATTACTCTGTGATTACTATTACGAGTACTACAATAATAATTAATTATTAATTTGTTACAGCCTCCATTGCACTGGTCTGCAATTGAGAGCCTATTTGAAATTAGCTATTTAGTTCTGTCTAGAAGAGAGGGAGTCACTATTTTTTGCACTCAAAGCATTGATTGTTGCAGACATTTTTCTTTTGCAACAGAAAACAGGTATAATAAACACTTCAAACCTCACTTCCATGTCAACCTCACCAAACCAGTTTTTGCACAACATGTTGAAGAGAAAAACAAAAATCCCTGCGACTGGGGCAGCCACCCATGTCAAAACAAGGCATTTAACTGTTAAGGGTGCAAAAAAGGGCTGGAGTTGACCTTGTTTTAATTCAGCCCTTCCTCCTTTATTTATGTTATTTATCCATGTTATATTCTTATGCTAACTTGAATTTTTTTAGCATGATTTTCATAAGAAAAGGAAAGAAGTTTGTATCAAAACAAGGTCAATCTCAGCCTCACGTTCACTTAGAGGCTAGGGTTACTCTTCTCATAACTATAATATGGTCTATCCTCAAGACCAAAAATGACAAAGTTTATGAGACAGTAGTGTTGTGATAACTCCAGAGAAAAGTCTATAGCATGTTGACAGGCAACAACCAATGCCCCGCAGCCCTAGCAGGTTCCAGGTGTTCAGATAGTGGAGACAGTGGGAAGAGATGGGAGCAGGAAAAACAGATCACACTTACATTTTCGTGTGCCTTTCACTTACGCATCATCCCTGCTCAGCTCTGAGAGCCTGGAACAGACTACACAGCTCTAAGATACACAAAACCTTAATCATGCAGAAATGTCCAAATCTTCAGCAATTAAGAGTTGAAATATCAAGAATTTCTGTATCCAGAGTAGGTAAGAAGGCAAACACATCTTTGAGAGAGTCTATTCTTACTTGTAGAAATTCAGTACATTTAAAGTATACTTTATATAGGTGATAAACACTTTAAAAAGTATACTTCATTTGTACTTAAAGTATACTTGAAGTATACTTAATGGGAAGTATACTTCAAGTATAGTTAAAATATACTTAAAGTATACTCAATGCAATATGTTTATCAATCACTGAGGCACGTCAGACTTGGATCAATATATTGTAAAATCATTTATTGATATAACAACAAAAACTACCCTTAACTTAAAGCAATTCAAATGTACTAAGAAAATATAAAAAAATATATAGCAAATCTTGTTGGAATAGGTTTCCACAACATAAAAATATACATTTTCTATTCCTATCAGAGGAACTAACTGCATTTGATTACCATAATATATTATTCTTCTTGATTTTAGTAAAATTTTCATTGACAATGAGATCATTTCAAGGAA
>BOPM01000484.1:114091-122048 GCA_022179025.1 Porites australiensis | reverse complement strand
GTTTTCTCACTTGTCGCTCATTAATTGTAAATCTACATTGGTGGGTTCCACAAACATGTCATACAAAAATACTGAAAATACTGTCTTATGATATACGATAAATGCTTTTCATAAAATTGGCTTTACTGTGTTTGAAATCCACCCAAACCTTTACCTTGATTTTAAAAACATAAAAATACAGTGATATGGAATCCTTTTTACATACCAAAGTTAGAAATGATTTCTCTACTACTATTTAATCCGAAATGTCTAAATTTGTCTTCTCTACAAACTGAAATTATATTGGTGTTGTTGATCTATGAACTTTAAACTGCTGTCATTTAGGGAGAATTTGATTTCTACGCTTTTCCCTTTCAATAGAAAACCTTTTAAAAAAATCGGTTCTACGAACATGTCCTGCAAAAATACTGAATATGCTGTCTAAGTAACAGCATAAACGCTTTACGTAAAATTGCCTTCACTTTGTTTTAAATTCACCCAACCCTTCCCTTTCGAATTATCAGCGCTAACTACATGTATAAGTTCAAAACTCTGAACAGAGCGCGCGAATCGACCCTATTCGGAGACCAGATAACAATAGGAAGGGGAATGTATTCGTGTCATTTTCCTAAAACCTAGAATAGTTACTCAGTTTCTGAATTACTTTCACTCATTAACTAATGGAAGGACCTTTTTCAACCTAACTACAAATTATAAAACTACCTGTACTTTATAATAATGTAGGTCTTTTCTTATCTTCCCTAAATATTCGTTGAGAACAGCAGACTAGACTGATTTGTTTTAACCCCCTCTAATTATGTTATAAAACAACTTATTTACACTACTTAAAAGTCCTTATTGATAAACGTTTTCTAAGTTGGCAGTTTTCTTCTCTTGAGGCGAATGAGCATACTTGTACATGTAATCAAAGAACTGCATGGCTCTGCCCTGGTTCCGCATCTTGAAGATGAACTCAGCTCGGGCATAAGATTCAGTTTTGGTGTTAAGTCAGCGGAGACTTTGCTCCACAGGAGATTGACTTTCTTTCTAGTTTTCTAAGGGAAACAAAGAAATAACAAACACGCTGCAGGTTAAAGAAGACAAGCAAACAGCGAAGGACACAAACGAAAGCACAGTTCGTTGGACCTCAGACACTGTGCTTATCAAGACATCTCATCTAAACCTATATGAGTAAAGACGACTTAACTTAATCTAAAACTTGGGATCTAAAGCAAGAGCGCACATGAAGGTAAACTCTTGAAAAGTCTCAGAACGTTAGAGTTAGGTATACCTTGATGACCAAGAGAGGACTCTCTTGTTGATAACTTAAATGTTTCATATAGGCTTTGTCTACACTATGCCGACCGAAACCTATCCAATATGGACGATGCACTCTCATCACCGGCGCAACGCAGCTTCACTTCGATACAGAAATCGCGCGAAAATCACCGTTCGTATGTGTGCACAGAAGCCCTGCCCGGTACGATTTTCGTTCCCGCGCAAAAGCTGTGATCCGTATGATAGTGTGAGCAGACTTAGTTACAGAAAGTGTCGGCACTACTGACCTGCAGGCATCTTTTCTTCGCCTGGTGAATGAGGTCGGAGGACAACAAATCGTTACTTGTATCGTACTTTCATTATTTTTAAACTACATGGTCACGATTTTTTACCCTCAAATTTACCATTCATTGACAGTATTTTCAAAACTCAACCAGCTGGCAAATGAAACTCACGCGAGGAACCAATTTGCTTTCAACTATATTTATTGCAGTTTTACATTCTAACATTCCAAGTACGTATTTTTACTTTGGAAATAAAGGAAGCTGGAACATAGTGGAAATTGTGACATACGCCTTAAGCCTTTACTTCTCAACATAGGAGAAGGAGCTAAGCCATGATAATTGTTTCGTTCTTTTAGTTTTTTATTTTGTCGCCATATTTCAAAATTAAAGCTTATATATGATCCCAACTTACAAAAGAGGAAATATTTAATTACAAGCTTTAAGAATAGGAACTAGAAATACGTTTATTGCAACACCTCGCAAAGGTGTAAAAAAAGGGCAGCAGTGTGAATAAATTAAAACCAGCCAACAGGTAAGAAAAAGTATGATTAAAAACAAAAACAAAAAGAAAAAAGCCAAAAAAAGGGAAAAACATTTCCTCAGCCGGGAGTCCAACCCCGGACCTTCTACAGGCAAAGTCATCTCCTCGTGTACTGTGTCACGTCATCAAATGTTAAACGGAGGGGGTTACATCATTATAATAGTACTTTAATAAAGCACTTACCCTGGACCATATTCCACATCTTCTCAACAAGGGCTCCACACTGCTCCTCCCAGTTGTACCTCTCTTCGTAGCTTGCACGCAAGGTTTGAATTTCTCGAAGACGTTGCACTCTTTCTTTTTGGCGAACAGCAGCAATTGCTTTCGCCCATTCCGTGGGGTCGTTGGAATTCACCACAAACGATTTTCCTGAGGGTAAATCGCGTAGTGCATGTGCGAATCCTGAATTGCCACTCACCAGAATGGGGAGACCAGCAGACAACGCCTCCAGGGCTGTTAATCCGAAACCTTCTGTTCTGGAAGGCATAATGGCAAGGTCAACCTCACAAAACAACTCTTTTAACCTTTCCTTGCTCTGCACAAACGCTCTGACAATAAGCTGGTCTTTAGTAATTCCAGTCTGGAGCAAGTTTTGGGCGACTTCGTCTTGTTTCCCAATGGGAGCGCCCACAAACACCAGGCAGTAAGAGCTATCTTTCAAGTCAACCACTGCTTTGGCGGCAATGTCATATCCTTTGAGACTAAAGTCTTCAGAATCACCGCGACCAAAGGTTAAAACCTTAAACCTCCCTTCCTCCCGTGTAGCTTGTTCCAGCATTGAAAATTCATGGAAAGTACCTGGGGTAAGCTGGAAGATGTATTGGTGTTTCTTGCAAACCCGCAGGTAGGATGAATAGGCTTCTCTCAACTTGGGTCCGACTGCCACGACAAGATCTGCCAGTCTGCACAAGTCTACTTCAGCTCTGTTCTTCTCTTCACCTTTGGCAACCGCGCTGTCATAGTTCTTGAACATTCCAAGTTCTTCAGGTGCAGTATGGACCACCTGTACCCACTTACAGCCGTGGGACTTCCGAATTACTTGGGCTTGTTTTCCCAACTTTGCCCCATGGCCCAGGACGATGTCGATAGCAAGGTTTTTCGGTGGGAAGCTCAACCAGACAAGAGGATCAAATCCTGGTAGACTCTCTGCTTCCCGAATGACAATGTTTTGTTCTGCAGCGTCTCTCCTGTCCTCCTCACTGCAAGAAGATTGTGGTACCAAAAGAGTAATGTTGACTAAGCTGTGCTTCGCAAGTAGAATGGCGAGATTTCTGTTTATTGTTGACAAGCCACCCATGGATGAGCCCCACTCACTCGCCAACAAAGTAACATTCAGTGCTTTAACAGATTTCTCCGGGTCACTTTCATCTCCTCTGTCTTGCAGTGTCTAAGTATATAAAAGAAGCGGAACAATTTAGGTTTCTAAGAAACGACCCGCCCACCCCTCCCCAAAGCCAACATTATCACTTACTTCTCAAGTGGGGCAAAATGTTGGGGAGGGGTAGGTGGGCAGTTTCCCAAAAACCTAAAGTGATACAAAGAAGCAATACGTTGAGAAATTGAGTAATGATTTTCAACCACCGATTGAGTCAAAAAGGTCATAATGCACTTGCTTGGTTGCCGAAGTGTTCTAGCATTTTCTTTAAGTCTTTGCTAAATATACCGGACTTAAATGGTTAAAAAAAAAACAACAGTAAAACAATGTTAACCGTACGAACAAATCTGTGGGGTAATGGCTCCTCGAGACAGTATGTATGTACTCCGTTACAGCTACAGCACATCAATTGTCCTTTGGAAGGGGGGGTTAAAATTTTGGCTACCTTTAAGGTTTCACACCTCTTGTCGATAGCAAAGCAAGAAGAAATCTCGCACAACTTTTGTTGACTTAAGCACAGATTCATACTTGCAAAGTTTAATGCAGTAAAGCATAATAGACTCACTTCCATCTTTTCTTACTGGAAAGAAGTTTCGAATTTTGAGTGAAATTGCTAATGTTATGTTAACAAACAACTAACTGGCGGTTTTGGTCGGGCAAAAGCAATGGAGGGGAGCGCTCGTGTTACGCAGGCTGATAGTGTGGATGTCAACACTATAAAGGATTACTTGCACCACTTAACGTCATTGAATATTATATCTCTTTAATTTTACCTGAGTTCGTCTTAGAGACAGCCACTTTTCCATTCCAGGAACCCTCCTCACACTATTGCCAACGATCTTCGTGCAAACCAGCCGCTGCCCTTCTTTTAGTTTTAAAAAGTGTTTGCACCCTTCTTGGGTACATGAGACTTCCCGGTGGTTTGGACATTCAGCCAGACAGTTGGGGCACGCAACGGATAACTCATACTGCAAACCGCTAAGGCATGGCAACTCGTGTGACAACTTTTGCAAAGTGTCGTCTATGAAGACACGAACACGACCTGGTATCTCCATTGATTCAGAACCTGAATCAGACTCTTCAACTTCATCTTTCCGCCTCAGCACAATCTTGATAAAACTCTTTTTGCAAAGAAGAATGAAATCATAGATGATCTGCTCGCCGACAATGACGAAATGAGCACCATTTTGGTACAGAGTAGGAGGTGGTGTCTGCTGCCAAGTCTTACAGCACCAGGAAATAGAACTGGAAACAAGGCGTACGAAGAGACCTTTCGGAACAAACCCACCTCGGAAATGAAGATATAGTGGACATGGATCAGCTGGGGTAGGGTGTAGTTTGCAAATTTCTGTGGGTGGGGTCTTGAGCTGCGCGGGTACAAAGTACGTGGTACCGGAGGTGTTTGATGTAAATTTCGCAATCAAACCAAACTGGTCCATCATATCCAAAATGTCTTCCTTGACAATAGCTTGATCCACAAATTTGGAAAACACGTGATTGACAAGTTCCATGCAGAGAACACCACTCTTTTCAACTTCCTGCCAATAGGTTGAACAAAGAGGGTTCTAAAAGTAATAAAATATATCGTATCAGGATCTTCAGCCTTAGTAGCAACCAAGACGTATGCCTTGAGGTTCACATGTGAAGTATAACTAATCCTCTGATGCGAATCTCAGCGTCTAAATCACACCAACTGCTTGCTCATAAGTTTCGAACGTTTACTTTACGCGACACGATTCACATTTTCAGGTTTTCTCGCATCACGAACGTGATGCGAGCTACTAAAAATATTTTGTGAATGAAACTTTCAATTTTTGTTCACCTGGAAAAAGGGTAACTATGAATCAAACAAGCTTCGCTTAAACGAACACATAACGATGCCACAAAGACAGTGAGCGTTATCAATTAAGATTACAATGATTATTACAATTTAGGGCAGCAGAATCTTGCGTTTTGCTTAGTAAGTCGTATAAGTTGTAACAACTAGAAACACCTCTTATCGTAAAATTATGAAACTCTCCTTTCTTCTGCTTTTTTTTCTCACCGCTTTATCAAAACGAGGAATGGTAATTAGCTCTTTAAACAGGTCAATCAGCCATTTAGCCTCCAGAACAACTGTGCTCCTGTGTTTTATAATCACGCCGAGGTCATGATAGAAATTTAACACTGTTTGAAACTCGTCATTATCGTCAATGAGGCAATCTTCCCTGGCAGAAGTTTGAAGTTGTTCCACACTCGTGTAATGAATTCTTTGAGCCAGAAGATCCTCAAGTACCCTCTCAAAATGGGCCCACCTACAAAGGTTAACAAAAAACAATATCGCATACAAAAGACATCTCAAAAACAGTCGTAGTTCACACACGTTTGCAGCAAATGAGTTCTACAGCAAAACACCGAAAAATATAACTCCTTTGTATCCGTACGTTTACCTTCAAGTCCCTCTTTATAATTTCACTTTTCAGCCTACGAATGCTTTTCTACCGGGCGCCGAATAGATTTCTTAGAACAAATCTAAATTCGGATTTTAAGGAGTCACTGTACCGCTCCGGTGTTCATTTTTAGAGCAGAAGATGTGAATAATATTAATTAATCTTTATTATAAGCACGTCAGTGAGAAGTGCAATGCGCTCCAGCCGCCTCTGGCACCCAGCTTTATCGACATCAAAAAGGCATTCGACAGCGTCCACAGAGAATCTTTGTGAAAAGTCTTGTTCCAGTATGGCATTCCACCTAAGTCAATAGGAACATTTATTTATTTATACAGGAACATCTGGTTTAGCATGAAGCTAACTTAAACAATGTCCTGTTACAAGAAGTGAAGATGTTGTGTCAGGACCAACATTTCCTCACGAGCGTCCATCAGGTGTGTTTGCTTTCGTCGCTCCTATTTGTGGTAACTATCGATTGGGTGCTGGAGAAAGCGACTGCAGCAAAGAGCATTGTGTGATATGAGAATAGGCATTTCTCAGACCTTGACTACACGCACGACGCTTACGAACGGCACCCAGGAGCTCCAAAACTTTGTGGCGGAAATTACAGACATCGCCATTAGTATTAGCCTAACGATCACTGCCAAGAAAACCGAGAACAAGTTGTAGGCCCAAACCCTATTCCGATCGTAAGTCTCCTTTAACCGAACAGTGGTAGAGGATTGTACTTTCACGGGCAGTTGTACATAACTCCGGTGTGGCTGAAGTTCTATCAGCCACACAGGAATTTTAGACAACTGCCGAATGGGCAAAAGCAACAGCTGCGTTTAATCACCTGTCAAGGATCTGGAGTAGCAAGAAACTGTCACTCGAATTAAAACTAGGAAACGAGATATGTTATGACAGCAAGAGACTCGTATAAACAGTTTAGTTTAGAAAAATCGATTTTGATACTTTATGAAGAACTTTTTCAAAATGAGCTAATAATACCTTGCTGGAATTATCACGGACCAGCTTAAACCAAAAAGAACCTGAACACATGCCAATTGGATCAGAATCGGATCTTTTTTCTGTAAAAACCAGTCAAGGCAATCCCCATCAGCTTTAGATAAGGAATCAGTTTGGGCGAAGTGCTGTGAAAAAAGCGAAATTTGATGCGCGAAAACTTCATTGCACATGACTGTCACTAAAACATGACTCACCTGGTTGGTATCTTTTCCCCCATGTATGGCTCTTGTCTCAACACTTCCATGATTTTAGCACGCAAGGCATCGATGCCATCACTGTCACCTTCTTGCCCTTGGGGAAAAAATACTGCGTGTTACATTACAAAAGGATGTTACGATTTTCGTTTTCTTAAAGAGCTTTGTAATGATCAGTTACAAGCCGGTATGAGATTATATATTGCTGCCATTTTTCGTTTTCACTGAATAAAAAAAAATACGAGCGATAGTGTAACTACCAACTGTTCAAGTAACACTGTAGGATTGTAGAAGCTTACACGATGGGGAAAAGTTTGATGTACTGTTTATCTGTTTCTATTTTTTTGGTTGGTGGTTTGCGATCTTTTGGCGTGTTTCTACAAAGTATTTGCTGATTTGATAAATGTCAGTGTGATATCGAAATGTAAGGTCTAAGATCGGTCTGCCGGCAGACTGGAACGGGTAGCGCATGCGCTATGTTTGCGATTTTGAATCACACGTGTATTTTATAAACATGAAGTGTACCTTCAAATAACGAGATATGAAACAACCCAGTCATCCTGTAAACGTAATACGAAATCAAAAAGTCATCCCGGTATGAAACTCGCGCCGGTGCAATGTCTTCTCATGTAAACACCCCCTAACTTTGCGAATGGCGTACACTTGGCTTTTGACAGTAGTCACATTTATTCAAGAAAACAAAATCTCTGACAGAAGGAATATCTGCTATACTCATCTCTTTAATTTTCACATTTACTAGCCTGCGTAGCTGGCAGGATAAGCGTGGGAGTGCTAATGAAAAAGCTTTATTTAAATTCCAGGATGTCCTTTTTGGGCCTAAAGTTCACTGAGGCATTGTTACTCTACCT
>BOPM01000484.1:90424-104032 GCA_022179025.1 Porites australiensis | reverse complement strand
AAACAGTGTTTGGTTGCTAGGCAACGCTCTACACCATACCAGAAACAGAAGAGTGCCTTAGAGGTTGAGTTTATGGATTTCCTCGGATTTACTTCACAACGGGACATGTGCACGGCCATTCCTGATGATGTTGTCGATTTCTTGATTTGGAAGGACAGTTTTGGTAAAACAGTGGTACATTGTGATACGTGTCCGTTCTTTGGAGAGAGAAGTAATTCCTCCTGTTCGTGCCCTAAACGCTTGGCGTATGGTTCGGTTGACTCTACCATTGGGAAACTGAGAGCCAATTTCAACAAATATGGTAGAACTGCCATTGATGGCCCTTTTCTCGGGCTCGCTAATCCTGCAGCTTCCCTTGAGGTCAAGTCCTATTTATCGGCCATTAGAGAGGAGCACTTGGTTGCACGGGTCGTCCCCAAGCAAGCTGAGCCATTCTTTTTCAGGGATTTGGTGCTCTTGTCGTCTGAGATACTTGAGCGCATGAACACTCACATTCGTTCTCCATCACAGTTGTATGTTTTAGCACGGGATCAAGCGTTTTTTAAAATACAGTTCTTTGGCGGTGACAGGGCGGGCACTTGGGTCGAGTACGAACGCAGGAGATGCTGTACTTCCCCAACAACCAGGGCCTGTTGTTCAACCACACCTTGACGAAGTCCCTGCGGGATGGTGCTTCGAATCTTTTTGGCCTTAAGCGTCATGTGGATCCGACAGTGTGCCCGGTTACCGCCGTGGAGGTTTACGTTAATCTTTGCGACTTATTAAAGGTTCCTGTTCGCCGTGGATTTTTGTTTCGATCTTTGAACCCATCGGGGGAGGTTCTACCTGCCCCTTTTGGGTCTGCTACAGCACAGTCGCGATTATCCCTATACGCTAGCCAGTTCCCGGACTTGGCTAATCGGAACGTCACACTGCACGGTTTAAGAAGTGGTTGTGCAATTTCTCTTGCGTTGGCCGGAACGAAACTTGATCAGATCATGGACCATGTGGGCTGGAAATCATCGTCCACAGCACTGCACTATATTAAACTGAATCAAGTACTTAGCTCTGGTGGCGCTGCTGACTAGGCCTTTCCCGATTGCGCTGAGCACCTTTTGAGCACTTTTTTGAGTTTGGAGCACTATTTTGTATTTTGAGCACCCTTAAGCACTTTTTCGCACTTTGAGCAACATTTGAGCAATATTTCACATTTCGAGCAAATTTCGAGCAACATATGTCTTCTAAAACATTTTAAAGCAAAAACTGTGTGTCGCTCGCAACAAGAATCGTGTTCCAGGTCATAAATTTGAATAACTAATGATGTTGTCAAGAATAAAAGACCGTTGTCATGGAAAGGCACGTGGACTTATAATTACTGAGCGTGAGAACAGAAGCTTCTGATTGGCTGATGTATCATGCGTGTGTCATCTCAAAATTCTAAATCATTTGATTTGATTTACAATTCTTAACCGGCTTTAGTTTTTTAAAAAATTATTGTTCTAGATTCTATCAACCTTTCGTAACAACCTGTCGAATAACGCTACGCAAAATAGATTGTTAATTACTTCAGTAAAAATTGACATATTTACGAAAAGCTTAGAGGCAACTGTTCACAACTTTTAGCACTTTTTGAGCACTATTTTGAGATTTTGAGCACTTTTTGAGCACTTTTTAGCCATTTTTGCCAGCACTTTTTTAGGATTTTACGAGCGCAATCGGGAAAGGCCTACTGCTGACGGTCTATCTTCTTTGACTTTAGACTTAGCTGACGCTTATAAGGAATATAATGATTTGGGGGGTTTTACTAAAGCGTTCACTAAGAGGTTTTCGCCTCTTGCGGGTCATTAGTTTAAGGGACTTGAACTTAAGTTAGGGTTGGGGATGTTAGCGCGTTTAAGGATTGGGTAGGTTTAGGGGGTTTATTTGGTGTGCTTAGATGATCTATTATGGTAATTTCACAGTGGTAGGCGCAGCCTGGGGTGACTTTCCCATAACTAAATGCTAATGAGTATGCAGGAAGGATATTCAACTATTCATACCTTATTAATCTTCATTAGACTTCGTGCATACTATATAAGCATGTGTTGATTATTCATAGTTGTCAGTTTGTCTAACTTTGGTTGGATTCGCCCCGCCCTCCCACCCCTCCTGTGTACTCTATTAGCACCTACGTGTCTTCCCCAGCGGGTTCGCTCGTCTGGAGTGACTTTCCCATAACTAAATGCTAATGAGTATGCGGGAAGGATATTGAACTATATGGAATACTTCATGGAAAGTGTTTTGTACATTATGTAGGTACAAAGCGTTATTGATTTATTGGGTGAGGACAGAATCACATGGGCATGCTTGAGCTTGTATGTTTTGTTTTCCCAATACAGGTCATTTGATGATACTCTAGAGAACTGTTTCTTTCAAATTTTGTCTTACTCACGTGCATATCTACGCGTAATGTATGAAAAGACAAAGGGCAAAGTTCCCTTGGGACCTCTATTGGGAAAAGAAAACATACAAGTTAAAGAGGTGTATACATTTAAGAGATGTATTGACACATTACAAAGCACTTTCATGTCATATTAGGTTGTTTAAATGCATACTGAAACAATTCTCAATCTTGCAAAATTTCTTATTCACAGTATTTCAAAAAGTATTTGCAAAACTATCAATAATATTTTAAATTAAGATCAGGGATTTTGCCCAAAAGGCGAAATCTCGAGGAGGTACTCCACTTGGAAATAACGCCGCAGGAAAGAACGGGGCGAGCGAGACAGACACGCGAGGGGAGAGGGAGCTTACTCATCATGTTCCCGCACTTTTTTGGGGAAAAATCGGCCAATCACAAGTGATGTGACGCAAGTTATAAAATTGAAACTTTGTTGCAAAAAGCAGAACTAGGGTCTACTTTGCGCAACATGCTGCCGCAACTTGCAACATCGAAATTTGTTACTTGGCAAGTTGGGAGCGAAGGTGGCAATACGGGCAACAACGCTTTTCAACTTGCAATGCAACAATGTTGCGCTACAAGTTGAGCGAAAATGTTGCCCGTATTTCTTGAATCCGCGAGCGAGCAAGATGAAGCAAATCCTGCATTCTGACTGGCTACCCGACTCGCCCGCTCCGAATTTCCCGCGTTGGTCCCGCTTTTCGCCATACAATATATCCTTTATTTTCCAAGCTTGTTCGTTCAAGATGGATGAATGTTGGTCACGGATTTTTTCAACCTCGTCACCAGGGCGCTTTTCCTGGGGACGAGGTTGTTTTTTTGTGTGTTTCGATTGACCGAGACAAAAGGAACTTCGCAATATCCAGCTATCTTGACCTCACGTTTGGCCAATAACGCATATTCATTAGCTCACTCAAGGTAAACGTACCTATTTTGGAGAACAAATTATGCACGTTCATGCCTGTAAATGCTGACACTTCCATGAACGGGATACCATGTCCCTGGGCAAAACGCTGAGCATCCTTCAGAAAAACAACAAAAGAAGACAGGTATTGTTGCCAAACAGAAGCACAGAGGTCGCACTTCGATCATTTTTTGGAACAAAAAATGCCGCGCGAAATTTGGTATATGCCTTAAACAAAACAGGCTGAGTGGCGGCGAGATGAGAGGAGCGAGCGTGTCAGGGCTGACACTCTCGTTTCCGTGGAATGAGTGCGTAGCCACTGTACACGGAGATATGCATAGTCGCCCTTGAGAAAAGTGTGATGCAGTTCTACTTTAATATGTCTGCAAAAAATGTGTACTCTGCAAACAGATATTTGAAGGACTGAACATAGCTACGACATTTACGAAAATTACAATTATTATCGCGAAACGACAAAAATAGACAGAGAAATGACGACGTAGTTCATGCTCAAACTTCTAGCAAACAGAGAATAAATACAAGGCACACAACTCCAAAATCCTAACAGTATTGACCCTCCAGGCTGTTTGGAAAACATAAACACTTTTCGTTCACTAAATGAGACTTGAGGCCTGTTGTCAAAGAAGGAGGGTAACCCTGGTGTTAGGGTTACCAGCAGGCGGGTTAAAGATAGCCCGGATTAAAGGGACACAGTCAGCTGATAGACATGCGCATTAGATACCATTTCTTAGCTGATTTGCATGTCACAAGACGCGCGTGAAACAGAAAGTGAGAAGCGAATCTGGAATACTCTAAACAAACCTTGTAGAGTTGAACTAGTTACAAGCCGCAATCGTGATTATAGACCCTAAGCCATATCAGAGCACTCATTTTTTATATACCATTTCGCAACCCCATGTTGCTCATACAAAGCCTTTGAGTAGAACGCAAAATTTGACCGAGTCACGCGGGAGATGTACTGTCACCATACCTATTTTTAATAACGGTGCAAAGCAGTACTGACGCAACAAACACACCTACTTAGTACGGTACTGAAATCGAGACTTTGCGATCAGTGAAGCCGAGGCTCAGCTTAGTGCGCGACGAGTCTTCGGTGAGATACGAGTGCTTGCAAATTCAATGGTTTTATATTTTTAATACGTTTCCAAGCATGTTACGTCAGTTGGGTTTGGTGTTGGAACTGTGTTAATTTATTTTAACTGAACTGATTTGAAAATAAACCATTCCAAGCGCCCATGTTACCCTCGACAAAAACCTAAAAAAAAAAAAGGGAGGTGTTTTCACTGCATTTCCAGACTTTTCCGGCTTTACCTAGGCAAAATTGTCCTAGTGAAAACACAACCGTTTGTTCTAAGTTAGTAAACCAGCGTTCTAAAGTAAGTCGTTGATAGTAGTCTGTAGAATACGTAATACATGTCGCAGAGTCCCTGTGGATTTGATGTTTCTTCTGTAAATGGAGTTCAGCAATGTGATTGTTGACGTAACCATCTTCCGTCGCTCGCTTGTATTCGGTCGGTAGCTTCCCTGCTAGCAGAGGTCTCTCACGACGAGGCATTTTTGCCTCGTCGTGAGAGACCTCTGCTAGCAGGGAAGTCGGTAACGTGCAGGTTTCAGCAGGTTTCACCCATGTAAGTAGCCTAACAGTCGCAGCATTTGATCTTGTATACTGCTCCCTGTCTGTCCTTCGGTTTGTCTTTGTCCGTGATGTTAGTAAGTACTCGTCGTAAGGTGGTTATCGGTTTGTGTACAACACGTATATTGTAAGGTTGTAGTATACGTGCTATAGTTTCAGAGGTGCCTCTGATGTACGGTATAGCCGCTGTCGTAACAGGGTACAGAGTTGACGTTGGTCTGAGTGTTGGAATCAGTGTTACTCTGAGTGTTCCGTCTAACAAAGTCCTTGTGGAAGTTGTTCTTACTAAAAACGTTGTTTAGGTAGTTAGTCTCGTCTTGTAGGCTCACTTAGGCGAGTGGCAAACTAGTTTTGTTCGCCTCGTCAGAGTCCGTATGGTAGTAGACATGTGAGAGGTCAGCGGGGTTGTACGATGACTGGTCTAGTAATCGGTCGGTATGTGTCGGTTTTCTGTATAAATAGTCGTTCGTAGCCTGTTGTTGTCGCGAGTGATCAAACAGTCTAGAAAAGGTGTCTTACTATTTTCTTCGATGTCCTTGCTGAACTATGTCCGTGTTGGTCTGTTAAAATGTTCGTGAAAATCGTCGATTCCGTCTTTGTGTTCGGCGGTGAATGTGTCGTCAACGTAACGTAACCAAAGAGGTATAGTTCGCGTATAGGCAGCTAGGGCTTGTTCTTCGATGTTTTACATGGCAATTTCTACTACAACAACAGAAACTGGAGAGCCCATCGCTGTACCGTGTAACTGTTTGCAGTTTGTAGTGTTTGTCGTTGTACTGAAAGTGCTGAATACCATCGTTTTCTGGTACATTTGAGTAGACTTGTGACGTCCATCGAAACAATAAACAGTCTAAAATGCTCGGTTTTTCACCTTTGTCTTTTCAATAAAATTTATAAAGTTGGTAGTATCTTCTGTATCAACAAAAGAGGAAACTCTTTCCGTTGGACCATCTGAGAGGTTGCTTTCTACGTTAGAAAAATACAAAATGCTCTTTTTTTCTGAAAACAATTATCGATGATGTCGGTCCATGTTGATGGTCGTTTAATATTTTTCCTTTCAGTATTCGGTAACTTTTTCACGTTTTGTCGGTAGTCAGTAACATTTCTCGCCCTTTGTCGATAGTCGGTTTATCCCATTCACACCCTCCTATATTGTTCAAATGAAAAATTGGATAACTCCGTTAAAATTTTCAAGACTACTGGTCACGCATGACGGAGAAAAGTTGTCCTTGTAAACACGTTACGTAAAAAAAGCAGAAATGTGCGAGTTCTAGGGCAACCCTCTTCCTAAGGTAACCCTACAGTAACCCTAGCACCAGGGTTTCCCTCCTCCTTTGAAAACAGGGCCTTAAAATCCACAACAAAGTGTTAAAGCTGCAAAAATCTTCGCCCAAACTAACGCCCCATTCAACAGGACTTTAAGAAAAAAACACTACGCTATTTTCTAAACAAACTAAAGAAGAAAAAAATGCACTTTTTGAGGTCTATAAACAGAGAGGTGTAATCATTTCCAAGGAAGTTAAACATGAATAAAATCATAATAGCTTAATACCTCATATGTTATCTTTCTGTCCATCAAAAGATCTGCTTTACTTCCTACAAGAACCACAACACGCAGATCCACAACAAGCGGTCTCCCAGACATGCCAAGCTGTGTGTACAATTGCACTTGTGTCATTGCCTCATAAAACGAACTTGGGTTTGTTACATCATATACGACAACAACTGCATCACCAATCACAACATCCCCAAGTTCAATGCCAGGGGAATGTGATAGACCGACAGGATCACCATCCCATATAATGAGTCCATGGTTATAGTCCTCGTCGTTGTCCACACATGGAAGTGAAGCCTTTTCCCAAAAAACTAAAGGTAGCGGGAATAAACTGAATGAGTAAAGTAGCAAAATTATGTTAACACGGAAACACTTCATGATTATCTAATAGCTCAGAAAAAGTATTAAAAAAGCGTCTCACTTTGATGTCCTCCAGAATAATCTTCACCAAATTCTCCTAGAAGAAATCTTCGAATTAAACTGGACTTTCCTACACCTTTGCCACCTGTGAAATCAAAATGAAAAGCAGAGAACGAGCAACTGTTACACAATACAACCTTCAGTACCCAGGCTTAATCTTTCAGTATCAAGAACATCGAAATGGCGGAACCCATATTCTTTTAACTAAGTCAATCGACCTAAACCACAAAGTCTTAATGTCACCAAAAACCTACTGTGTATATAAATACCGAGTACATTTTGAATCTCCAGGTTTAAAACTGTTTCAAGTACTTTTAAGGTCTTTGAACTTCCTTGTAAATATTATGCACTCTTTAGTAGGACATGGATCGCCTCAACGGGCAAATTAGTTCGAGATCTGATTTCAAACTATCTCAGCCACTAGGTAATGAATGTTAAAAATATTTGCAGTTAACAAGTTGAAGACCGCAAGTCTAATCGTGTACTTTCGTGTTGGGCTACCTGTGCAAGACATGTTAAGCAAATCAAATTTGGCGGCCATTTTCTCTGTTTACCTTGCTTTCATGCAAGAATCTTGCCTCATTTTCAAGTTAAACCAGCACCACCAACCTTCCAATTCAACACAGAATCTCGCCTGCACTCCGGCAGCACTGAAACATGGAATCCGGAAACGGAAACGGAAACGGAATACGGAATCAAATATCAATGACAGAAAATTAAAGAATTTCACTGTGCATAATTTAGTACAATCCAAAGAGAACTTGTTTTAGTTTTCTTGGCAGTTCCCTTAAATAATATTCTTGTTACTGTGTCTTGATAAGGTTTGCCGTAGTGTGGGTTATTGCACTGCAAGGCCGATGAAAGTAATTTTACGAGTAATATTTATTCACGAGTTTATGGGTTGAATAATACAGTTAAATATTACCTTTGTAGCTAAATGTAAAGAATAGTAGTAGTTGGCCTCAGACCACACCACGTGACTGTCCCCAAACTGGATACTCAACACATGACCGTCCCGTGAAGTGACCACAGTTCCGGTGTGTTAGCAATAAGTTCAACTTTTTTGCCAAGCTGAATACTGATGTAATACTGGTGTACCGGTAATTGAGTTTACGTTGACGTCCGTATTTTTGTTGAAGAGGCTTATTAAACATTTTGATGTAATCCGTTGCGAAATCAAGCAAATGCATGCAAAATTCTCTCTTCTCTTTGGACTCCACAATGCCATGGTTCTCTTGAGTAAGTTGTCTTGATAAATAAAACTGAACACTTTTGAAGACAACCCAGAGAAGACACTCAGGAAAAACTTGACGGCGACGCCTTTCAGTTAAATAAACGACGCCTCTGTCGATTTAAACGAAGTCTGTCTCCAAATAACTTACCTTTTTCTTAAGGAACTAGTTATTGTCAGTGACGTTTGTTTTTCTCCTCGCTTGCTGTCCCATGAAAATTTGTTTGCATTCATTGCCGGAAGTGGAATCAAGAGTCTTTTCACCGGAACCGACTCCTCTAGTGATACAGCAGTCTCCTCTACTCAGCTAATTTATTCATTCATGTCTTTTTTTAATCTGTTTATTTATTTTATTGTCATTGCTAATACTTTTTTTTTCAAATCGATCGCTTGGAACCTTCTTTCACGGATTCCTTATTCCGTTTCTGTTTCACTTTTCGTGATTCCGTTTCCGTTTCCGGATTACATGTTTTAGTGCTGCCGACTGCACTCTATTACTCTGTGACTACTATTGCTAGCACTACAATTAACCCATTTGCTCCTAGAGATTTTGCCAAAAAACGTGTTTTGAAGCTAGTCGAGTGGTTTTCTGGTGCAGAAAGCAAAATTTCGAGATCCGGGATTCAAAGTGACACAGCAGTCTTGACTTTTACTTTCCGCTTTCTCTCCTCCCCTCTTTTTTCGCTTTTCTTGCCTCTCTTGCAGGGCATTTAGTAGGCTTCATCTTGGTGGGAAAAGTTTTTAAGAAAGCTTTTAGGATCTTAGGACTAGGTGAAAGGAAAGGTAGGTGGTTTGTGGAACAAGATTTTCATGGTAATTTTCAGGTCAATGTTACATGTTTTTTTGCCTTTTTCTCCAGTGTCCTTGACTGAATTGTGCTCTTTCTGGTATGGTTTGAAAGAT
Source organism: Porites australiensis (assembly GCA_022179025.1). NCBI lineage: Eukaryota > Metazoa > Cnidaria > Anthozoa > Scleractinia > Poritidae > Porites > Porites australiensis. The sequence continues at coordinate 94,946 of BOPM01000484.1, read as the reverse complement.
CTCTTCACTCTGCACAAGTTTGCGGAGAAAGTCGTCACAAGCGGTAGAAAGGACGTGGATCCGCACAGGCGATTACGGGCTGCTCAGGGGCGAATGGGTTAAATTGTTACACCCTCTATTCCGCTGGTCTGTAATTGAGAGCCTATTTTAAAATAATGATTTTAAGTTCTGTCTGGAAGAGAGGGAGTGACTATTTTTTGTACTCAAAGCATTGACTGTTACATACATTTTTCTTTCGCAACAGAAAACAGGTATATAAACGCTTTGAACCTCAATTCCATGTTAATCTCACCAAACAGGTTTTTGCCCGACAAGTCATGCGCGTAGTACAGCGATGCATGTCAGAATAATCCATTTTTGCAGTTAAGGGTGCAAGCGAGGCTGGTGTTGACCTTGTTTTAATACAACCCTGTTCTCGTTTATTGTGTTAATCCCTGTTATATTCTTATGCTAACTTGTATTTTTTAGCATGATTTTCATAAGAAAAGGAAAGAAGTTTGCATCAAAACAAGGTCAATCTCAGCCTCACGGTCACTCAGAGGCTAGGGTTACTCAGCTCATAACTATAACAATAACTCCAGAGAAAAGTCTATGGCATGTGGACACAACTACAAATGCCCTGCAGCTCTTATAGCCTAGTCCAGGTGTTCAGATCGTGGAGACGTTGGGAAGAGATGGGAGCAGGAAAAACAGATCACACTTACATTTTCGCGTGTCTTTCACTTACGCGTCATCCCTACTCTCTGAGAGCCTGGAACACTGGCTATGCAGCTCTAAGATACATAAAACCTTTGCACGCAGAAATGTCCACATATTCAGCGAGAGTTGAAATATCAAAAATTTCAGCATCCAGTGGGTAAGAAGGCAAACACATCTTCGAGAGAGTCTATTCTTAAACAGCTTTAAAACGAACTACACTGCACCTCTAAGCTTGAACTCACATCTGTGCACCAAGATTTTCTAAGTGCATGGCAAAAAAAAACCTTCTTGTAATCCTTGAGGGCATTGTTGTGGTAGGACTATTGAAATCGGATGTTTTTATCTTGAGTTATCACTTGAAAAGGTCTGGCATTGTCTTCAACAACCAATATGAACTTATAATACTAAGGATCTGTACTCACTCACAAAAACTTCTAGGATTCATCCTCACCCAATAAAACTTAGAGGATTTATACCATTGACTATTCCAGACTACATGTAAACTGCTTGAAAACTGTACTCATTACAGCAGCAGATACCTATGTGGCCCATATATGGCAGTACCCCCATCCCCCGCCCCGAGAGTATTTCCTGCCTTTATCTGCATGCTGATCACTAAGATCACAACTGTCCAGGGGTTCGAATCCTGTACATTTTTTTCAGGCTTTCTTTTCGCAACTGCTAAAGTTGTGTCTATAACTGCGATGATCATCTTTCATTATTCTTCACCCCGCAGTGCAGTTATATGATTTTCATATATTCATAAGTTCATCATCCAAAAACACTTTATGGCTTCTAAACTTCGAATTAGGGTCACAAGACTGGTACGTATAGCCACTCAATTCTGTGCCACTTATCTTTGATTTCAAAAAATTAACAAAGAACAAAAATGATAATTAAGAACAAAAATAATAATTAATTTAAATACACTAGCTGCATACTGGGGAAAAAATGTGTAACCCAATTATCTCTTTGCTTACCTATTACTTTCACATTATACCATGGCATCACTGTTGTATAATGAACCTGTTGGTTTTCTCAGCCAGGTATTCCAGTAAAGGATAAAGTCTATAAACAATAAAATATTGAAAGTGATGTTTCAGAAGAGACACACACTTAGACAACCATTTTTAATATATAGATTTAGCCAGGGCTAAAAGCGAAGCTCTCTTTAATATTTATATATTCATAGATTCCTCAAAGAAAATATAAAATTGAGTAATACTAAAGACAAGTTGAAAGCAACAAGAACGGTAAAAACAACAACAATAGATCTAATTAGCAAAAAAAACAAATTTACACGTGCAGCACACTTTTTTTTTCTAATTAGCAAAAAAACAACTCTGCACGTGCAGCAGTCTTTTTTTTACGTTTCCATACTGTTGTTTTACACGACTAAGGGGGTGTTTACATGAGAAACCTCGAACCAGCGCGACTTTCATGCCGGGATGACTTTTTTATTTCGTATCACGTTTACATTATGACTGGGTCATTTCATATCTCGTTATTTGAAAGTACACTTCATGCTGATAAAATACACGTAAGATCCAAAATCGCAAACATTACGAATGCGCTACCCGTTCCAGTCTACTGACAGACCGATTTCACACCGAAAAGTGTGGTTGTTTCGCGTTTACATGATACCATGTTCGAGATTTCGTACCGGAGTGAAATTCTCGCCCCGGTACAACAACCGGGGTGAACTCACCCCGGGGTGACTCGCGCCGGCACGACATTTTGTGGTGGTATCACGTAATCAAATGTAGAGCCATGAGAGGGAACCTGAGTGAACTCACTCCGGTGCGAAAGTCACCCCGGTGTCATGTAAACACCCCCTAAAACGTGAAGCTTAGCTTCTTATTTACGCGTTTTGTGGAGGAAATGTTTGTGTTCCTGTTCACTCTGTTTTTTCACTGCCGCTCCTTTTTCACATTAGTAGCCGCTAGCATTTCTCGTTTTCTAACTGCCGCTATATAATTTTCATGTTTTTCTTCCAATGAAATTAGTCTCCGTTGTTATTTATTTCTCGCTCCTGACAAGTGTGACACTTGACATCGGCTTACATGAAGTGTGTGTATGGGTGGGCGTACGCTACGTCATAACCAAATTTTTTCGGATGGATAGTTTACCAAATTTTCTTACCCATGGTGCTCTGCTGGCGCGCTTCGCGCGCGAGAGCTCCGCTAATAAAGAGTGTATTTGTTGAAGGGTGGCTGCAAGACAATAGTTTTCAGCTTTTTTCAGCAGTTGAAGTGCATGCTTTGATGAACCTGCAATACCCTACCAGGTTTATCATTAATTTTCGGTCAACAGTCAACTCAAGGTGAGGAATACACAGATGTAACTAAAACCCTAACTTACATGTATATTTAAGTCATCAGTGATAAGAATGTCTAAAGAACTTAGTGATTTCAAGATAGTCATCATGTTTCTTTTTGTTGTGAGAATGATACAGCTGTACATCGTCAAAATGCTACATTTCAATACTCTCACTGTTTGAGACAACTGATGCCCCCAGCAAAAAATTGTTTGTTAGTTTCCACTTACTAAAATAGTCTTGCCTTTTTAAGATTTGGGCCTAAAAAGTGTACCAGAGTTTGAGAACATTCACAGCACAAACTATTCTTAACCCAGGGTGTTAACAGGAGTACTGTCCATTTTCCCTTCCCATCTCCACAAAACTAAAGCCCCCAAAGTACATGGAATGAAGGGTTTGTCAGTCCTGGCACTCCCCAAAGATCTTAAAAATCAAAGTCTGTATTTAAAGGTACATTTTAAGATTTGAAATGAATGTGCATATGATGCATACTCTAATGGATTTATTTTCTTGAAATTTAAGGCAGGCAGAAATATTTCTTCAGCTTAGCTTTAAATAATGATAAGTTTTTACATGAAAACGAATACAAGGCTTTTGCAGATATAATAATTATAATATAGACCATTTTCACTGTCATGCAACAAAAAAATAAATTGGAAACTGTCCAGTGGAAGAAGCCAAGAATATGAAATGTTATAAAAGACTAATATATAAACAATTTGTCCAAGTCTCAGGTCTTTGTGGCCCTTAGTTTCTGAGTTATTTGCCGAAATGTTTTACGCACCTTTGTAGAGCTTTGTATGGAGAAGCCATATTGGTGTACTGATTTGGTGTACCAATAATATTGCCACTGGAAATCAACAAAAACATCTGGAGTTCACTTTTTCTATAAAAGCTCTTTCTTTTCTCTTGAGAACTAGCATACGTGTGCATGAACATATCTTCTAATACTTGAAATGGTTATACTTCTGAAAATCAAGAGGAGAGACTTTTTTCCAATGAGACAGCATTCCTATTTTGGTGTCACACACTGTAAAAACTCAGAAGTTCAAATTGCTGTATTTTCAAATGAAACAGGCTATGGGGATGGAAACTAGTAAAAAGATTTACATTTTGTTTATCTTCAACCTAGTGTAAATAAGAATTCGTAAAACCTCACTATTTTGACTTTACAATTTGATGATGTCACTGTGAAAACCATCTATAGAGAAACAGAGATTTGGTCCAGTACTATGTGTTCTCATGAAGTGTTCTATCAAGGAGGCACTTCTTCATGTTTTAACTACATTATGACATCCATTATCTTTCTCTCAATAAACTCAGCAGGAAAACGTTCATAAAAGTTGTGAAAATGTGTTGTTTTGCTTTTGTACAGATGCAAAAGATATTGAAAAAATTGTATATGAGGTCGATCAGGTGCTTGGGGGTGGGGAATTGTCTCTTCCTGTGTACCCTGGGGTGGGGAATAGACCTCTGAAAAAGAAAAAATTGCAAATGCCCAGTGTG
>BOPM01000484.1:68835-82421 GCA_022179025.1 Porites australiensis | reverse complement strand
GTACAGAGATGGCGAAGACGGCTTAGGACACGTTTTGGTTACCTTTTTCTTTGGCCGAAAGTCGAGACAGCTGACTAAAACTGAGGAAAAGCGTAACAAATAAAAATTAGCCCAGGTAATACTGAAAGCATCAACAGCTGTGGCACCAGGTTCTCGATGCCATGAAACTAAACTATCACACTTGGCATTAAGCCTTCATGCAATAAAAAGTAGATTACATGAACGAAGGTCAAGCCTGCCTTAGGTCATTAACTTTTGAGACCACTCCAAGTAAGATGGATCAAGTAAGGTCTACCGCCAATGGTCTCAATCATCCATAAACCCGTCACAAAACCACCTTCTGATAAAAACAATCGGACCAAGAGGCAATTCTAAAGGATAAATCCAGATTGGTAACGGGAGAATGATTTTAGCCATTGCTGCACCATGGTGGTTCGGTGACAGATTTGCACATTAACTACACCACGGATACGAAATACTGCAAAATCACCATTCAGAAACTAAAAGAACAGCTCATATCACTAAAAATTTTAGGTTTTTTCGTGTAATGCGTGATAAAATAGTTTGTGGTTCCTAGAGAGTCGATTATATACGATTTTAAAACGTGGTATTCCACAGTGCTATGAATTGCCCTCTATTACAACGTTCCCCATGGTATTGTACCCTATTTTTGACTGCTTTCTTAAGTGGGATCAAGCTCGATTTAATACTTCCGACTTCCCTTAAGCCTCTGGATCAAAACGAGGTTAAGGCGAAGTCGAGGTTAAGGCCAGGCTGCCAAATTCGAGTGCCTGGTCACTCAGCATCATGGCCGCCAATGTTTAAGCGTTAAGGAAGGAAGCGAACCTTCTGTTCGGTTTTCGCCCTTCTCTTGATTTGAAATGGGATCCTCAAAGAAACACAAAGAAAAAGACAAGGATAGAGACCGAGAAAAGAGGAGAGACAGGGAACGAAAACACCGTAAACGAGATAGTAATAAAGATCGTGACAAAGACTCGGATAAAGAAAGGAGGCGAAGGGAAGAGAGAGCAAAAGAGAAGCGAAGTCATCCAGCAGAGGACGATGAAAGAGTAGAGAAGAAAAAAGCTAAAAGAGAGGAGTATGATGATTTATATGAGTATGCTGTGGAGGAATCGACGCGGGATGATCATAGCAACAGTATGGTTAATTTGGACTGGAACGCGTGTTCAATGTTTAATATGCTTTTGGTGAGAAATATCTGTGGCTAGTTTACCAAGCTGTCCTTAAGTGTGTTTACAACATACGAGGTGCCTCGAACAATGCTTTTATACCAAGGCCCTGTACTGAAGCTGCTAAGCGGGTTTTTAACTATAGGGGGGCAGTGATGTGGAATGGCCTAGAAAATGTGCTTAAAGACGAGATAAATCTCAACTCTTTCAAGTCTGCCTTGTCTTTGCCTTGAACCAGGGAGTGCCTTGAGGGAGTTGAGACAGAAATTATTTTAGTTATATAATGTACATTTAAGCTTGATTTTTGTGTAATTAATTATAGGATAGATTTTCTTAATATATAGATATATTTTTAGCGTTAGTGTAGTTTCTCTGAAAATTTTGTTACGTAAACGGCTCACTAGAACAGCATTTTTAATGAAGTGATACTGTAAATAAAGCTTGATTGATTGATTTCCCAATGTTCTTATCAGATAATGACATGTCACGAAACCATCAAGAAGGTGGAGAAATATCACTAAGTATTGAAGAAACAAAGTAAGCTATTAAAAAATACTGAAGCATGTGTACATGTACAGCTGTAAGGGGTGACTATGGGGGAAATTTTAACTATTGCAATACAATTATTGTATTGCAATAGACCACATGGATATTTCGATAGTATTGCGATAGTGGAGGTACTATTGCAATAGTATCGTGATAGTTTTCTGGAATATCTGTTTTTAATTAATGCTTTATACTTTAAGAAATAACTAAGAAGTGGTGGTCATACAATACAGTTACTACATGTATCCAGTTCAAGAATCAAGGCGTTGAAAGCTAAATTTGTGATCCAGACCCCTGCTTCCAGACGTGAATTAAAGTAATTGAAGGGACCAATCTGTTAATAATAAGGTCTCACCATGCACCAATCATAAGGGAGCTGTAGCAATTACGAGGGTGACAGCAACAAGAACATAAAAAAAGGAATAGGTTTAATCAGGAAAACAACAAATCTACATGTGCAGTGCCAGCTCATTTGCCATCAATGCACACCTACAATGTAAAATTCCCTTAGGTTTTCTCCCTAAAAATTTAATTCCATTGAAATTTTATTTACATACACTGTACATGTGATATTTCAAGTGAGTTAAATTAATGGCAACAGTGTTTGAAAACATGCAAGTCCTTTTTAACAATGACATTTTACCTGCCTGTTGCCATTGTCATTGCAAAAGCACGCTGTGGTAGATCAGAGATTGGCAGAACATCTCAAAATCTTCAAAATTTTGTAAGAAAAACCCTGCTTGCTCCATTTAGGTTTGGAGAATATTAATATTTTTTTTATAGCCTCATTTCTATGAACTGTAGATTCTGAAGTGTTTATGTACAGTTGATTGTTCAAGTATTTTGTCTTGTTTTGAGCTATGACCAAGTTGTGCAGGCGACTAGAGGAGCCCATAGTCCTAATCTCCAGGTTGTTATTACACATGGTCGCATGTATGTAGCCAGCATTCGTTTGGAATTCCACTAAGAATGAATGGAATGCACCAAACGCAATTTGGTCATGGACGTTTTGACCTTTTACCCTTGTAATCTGATACCACGTATTTTGACCAAAAGTGAAATTCACTTAAAAGTACAGTGTTGAAGCAAAAGTGTTTGACTGCATTTGGACCTCCGATCGCTGTCACCTGCACTCCATAACCTCTGGTTATTACTAGTGCTTTATATTCCAGTTCTCTTACGTTTTACTGTTACTGGGGCATAGGATGTCAATTGTTTCAATGAGTTTGACATCATTATAGTATTTAATGGTTTGTTGTATCAATGTGCTACTGTACTGATCAATTAATTATTTTATGGTAATACTTTTCAGTAAATTAAGAATCAAACTTGGACTTAAGCCACTTGAAATCCCTGATTCATCAGCAGACGCAGAAGGTAAAGTACATCTCTGCACAATCTATGTTACAGGTCAATTTTGATTTCAGGTTGAAGTTTTTTAACCTACAGTAGCCAACAGTTACCAGCTCCGTACAAATGACTTATTGATGAGATCAAGCAAAACTAACTACGAGAGAATGACAATTTGACTAACAACAGACGACTGTTTAACTGTGACAATAGACGGATCGAAACCCACCAATTACTGATTACGAGTCTTCATAGCCAATAACATCACGGCTTAACTGACTGACGAACAATAACATCACGACGTAATTGACCAATCAAATCAATAACCAGAGTATAATACCATCAACTGACGTGATACAACTCACTTTGACTCTGAAGAAGACTACCGCACAGGTTGTCGAAACGTCAGTCACTGTCAACAACAACAGTCCTATTCAGGACTACGTTCACCCAGACGATCAAACTCAACCTACTTTTGAAATGACTCCTGGGTTCAAACCTTTCACGGTGTAGGTTGATTATCAATTTCTTTGGTCACCACGGACATGATCTAATCGTGGCTATTACTGTCTGCAAAGCAGCAATAAGATTCCTCAAACCTGATTGGCAAATTGACAATGGCTTTTTTAACAGACCAAACATTGCACCTACTCAAATCCTGGTACACAGCATACATGCCAACTCTCCCAGATTATCCAGGAGTCTCCCAGGTATGACACCAATCTCCTGGTCTCCCGTACAGGTCACCATATCTACCGGATAAAATCATCTTTGTAGCTTTTCTGTACCTTTGTTTGATATTTAGCCCAATTTTAGCTCAAAACTTGAAATTTTCTTATTCGTGGTACAGTTTCTGGGGCATTTTTGCACCTCTTTAGTCACTGACAAAGACTTTTTCTGGCACCAAAACGATGATTGCGAATTTTGATGGTATGTACTTCATGTAAGACTTCATAAGTCATTCCCATATTTGTCGGGGTTAAGGAGGGGGGTGGGCGTTCATTGAATTTCCGGGGAGGAGGGTAGTGAAAAAGAGAGAGACTCCAGATTCTAGATCTCCAGAGGTTGGCATCTCTGACACAGGCAAGGGTCCAGAACAACGAGTTCAGTCCTGGCTTGCAGATGGACTTAACCAGAGATTTAGTTTCATCTGTGGTGCAGGCCACTAGTAAGGACTGGCTACAGATAGAAGGCAATAGAAACTGAGAATCAACTTACAACCCTGTAGCTAAAGGTAAATTCAAAAGTCACCTCAAATCAATTTGACCTGTAACAAAAACCCTATCTTACATCTTCAATTAATTCTGTCAATTTTGTTGCAAGTATAAAGTTATTAACCCATTCGCCTGTGAACTACCCGTAACCACCCGTGCGGATCCACGTTCTTTCTACCACTTCTGATGTTGTCAGTTTCAATGGTCAAGGACAACTAAGTCTTCATCCGCTAACTTGTGCAGAGTGAAGGGATCTTTCACACCATGCCAGAATGAGCACAATTCAGTCAAGGACACCAGAGAAAAAGGCAAAAAACCATGTAACATTGACCTGAAAATTTCCGGGAAAATCTTGTTCCACTACCTGCCTATCTTTCCTTTCATCTAATCCTAAGATCCTAAAAGCTTTCCCAAAAACATTTCCCACCAAAATGAAGCCTACTAAATGCCCAGCAAGAGACAAAAAAAATGAGGCAAGAAAAGCATAAAAAGAGCAGAGGAGAGAAAGCAAAAAGTAAAAGGCAAGACTGCTATGTCACTTTTAAATCCAAAAACTAGTGTGTCTCAAAATTTTTCTTTCGGCGCTTGCCTGAACTTCACAAGCTAATAATTATTTTGCATCTGGATCAGAAGGCCACCAAGTGTACGACCTGTAAACGGCTTTGTGGTAAGTTTTAGCTTTTTATAGCAAGAAAGTGACCAGAGAACTGCTCAACTAGCTTCAAAATGTGTTTTTTGGCAAAATTTCCTGGAGCGAATGGGTTAATATACCAATTAGGTTCAAAAGAACTGGTTAATTTATGCAGTTTTTTCAAGTTATCAGTAACAAAGAAAATAGTAGCAATTAAAAACTGTAAAATTACTGGGTGGCAAAACGTTAATGAGCTTTGTAAATTTTGTAAGCCTATGCGCGTGCTAATGAGGCAAAAACTGTAAACAAGGATTTGTCTATTGGACCTCACCATCAAAATAACTTAAGCATAAACCTTATTCATGAAGTTTGTCATACAGATGTACATTGTACATTGTATGATATCCTGAAACCTTTAAAGTGAACTTTTTCTTTCAATCCTGCTCAGGCAAAACCACTTCATCTAAAGAAGATGTTCATGTTCCTGCAGCCAACATGTCTGACCAGAAAGAAGCTGAAAATGTAAGTGTGTTGTTTTAGTTGCCATAACTTTGCGTACAGTTTTACTATATGTACATGTGCATGTAAAATTGTGCATAAACATATGCTAAATTAATAGGGATTCCAGTAACTTTTGAAACAATAAGTAGGTCAGAGTTAGGAAAAAATGGTGGGAGTTTGAGACAGTTAAGCGATTTTCATATGACCTTGAAAAATGGTTTCAGTAAGTATATGTTATTTGTTTTAACAGTCAATGGATGAAAAGATCAAAACAGGGCCTCTTCATTTCCCCGCCAAAGAAAACCCTAATATGGAGAGGGCATTGTTTGATTGGCCAATCATGTTGCAGTGTGACATCACAGCAAAGTATCGGTTGATTTCCAGCAAGTTCTCGGGCATGAAGGTTTTTTTCAGCCGATTGTTCCCTTAACCAACCAAAAGCCACCCGCATTTGTATCTGTTTGATAAACCAATCAATTTGCTCTATTTCCGTTCTTTTGTTGTTTCTGTATTGTTTGCACGTTTTCATTTCAAGGTCATACGTAAATCGCTCTAATAGACCCCTTCATTGTTGTTTTCAAAATTTTGACTAGGACCAGTGAGCGATAAACTGTTAACATGGCCTGAAAGAATGCCTTAAAATCTTAAAAGCTGCCAGGTTTGAAAGTGATTTTTTGGAAACTAACAAAGACATAGCTCTGCAAAGTTACGAAAATTTACCGACATTGGTATGGTGGGGAGTCAGATGTTGCCCCTACACATACACCACCACCACCACCATATGTACTTGTAAATGTCCACAAAATTTTGCAAGTTTGTGGGGAAAATAATATCTTTGGCGCTTGCTTTGTGAATGTACCACCTTTGGATTACTGACTTACATGTACATGTACTAATCAAAAGCTGAAGGAAAAAATGTGGAAGGTCTATTGAGGTACCTGTAAGTATTAATATAAAAGTTAAGACCCATCCATGTAGGTACATGTTGAACTTTGAGTAAGGCAAATTCTCTAAAACACAACTAAATTCATGATTCTTTTTCTCCCTTTTCCTCCCGTTTTCTCCTGTTGAACCCAGACATGGCTGAGAGAGTTTGCTTACAGGCTATGTGTGTATGACCACTAATTCTCCAAATAATATGATTTTTTCGCTTGACATCTTTTGGTTCTGCTCTGTACTTTGTCCATTTACTATGTGGAATTGTCGAGGAGAACTGATAATTACGAGAACAGTCAAATTATTGATCTTTCCAGGAAAATTCATAGTTTATACACCCTCATGTACATGTTCCCTGTTAGTGTTTCTGCATGATCTCTTGTTGCATGAAGAACGAGACACACCCAGTAAAATTTAATTCTGTCTTTTTATACACTATAACAATAATATTTAGTTTAAAAGAAAGCTGGAAGAAATGAGAGAAAAGAGAAGAATAAACAAGAAACTAGGGTGAGTTTAATAAGGAATTCAAGAGTAGTTAAATGTCAATTTGTACAAAAATTACAGGAGCATAAGTACGTATACACATGTGATTCTCATGTACATGTCCATTACATTTAGATGCACTAAAAATTATTACTGTTTGGTTTCCTTTCTCAATTTCCCTGCTGATTTTAAGAAAACTTTGTCTTATTGTTAGAAGCTTTCATAGTAGATAATATTGATATTATTTTATCGATCTGTGAAGAGGAGAAAAAATTCCATTATTGTTGTGGAGGTGGACCTTTGACTTACTTTTGCAAAACCAACACTTTACAGTTTGAACTGCGTACCAAGGTGTTATAGGTCAAAACTGAATTCCAGTTAACTGTGGTCTTTTCCCCTAGCTCTAATAATGTAATTATCTGTAAATTAGGGCTAGAACACAAAGGAAATTGATGATCAACCTTAATTGAAAAATTTTAACCTAAAATATTAAATTATGAGCTTTAATATAAATTATGCACAAGACCAGCTGGAAGTACAAACGTAGGCCATGCAAAATCTCTTCATAACAGCTGTAGGTGGAACATGTGCTTAGTTCTTGATCAAATACTTGTACAAAATAGTAAAATAAAATCATTACTACAATATAATTATACTGTCTCTTTTGTCATTGTTATTAAATTTATCTTCTAAAAAGTTCCATTAACCTGTGGCTTGTATCTTTTCTTGTATAGTAAAGTAAAAAGTCTGGGTGCAGCAGATAGTGATGATGATGATTCCGCTGCATCTTGGGTGGCCAAGAGCAGGAAGAAGGAGAACGAAAAAAGCCTGGCTGAGAAACGAGTAAGTTGCCATCATAGTTCATACATTCTTCAAAAGGTCTTGAATTTTAGTAGTCGTCTTGAAAAGTCCTTGAATTTGGTTAATTCATTTACATTTGGCGGAGCTAAACATAGTGGCAGTGACAGAGAATGTAAATACTTCCCATTTTTCAGATCCACTTTCAGATCTGGGTAGTGCTTCTGATTGGTCATGCCACCTGGGAAATTTGTTTCAACCAATCAGAAGTACTACCCAGATCTGGGTAGTGACATGTCATCAGTATGGGATTTCTGTGCGTATTTCTCAGATGTCATTTCTCAGGGGAACTAGTGGTGGCAAGGTGAAATGGCAGCTGTTTTCTCAGGCCATAGTAAATACAGTAACCCTCTATAAGCCTCTCTTTACTTGGTAGATCAGAGATTACACCACTCAGTGTCCGGGAATTGATGGGTAAATCCCTTGTTGTACGTTAATTTAATATTGTTAGCTTTCTTCTCTAGTGTATCAACCAGTGCTACTGTTTTCAGAGACAAGCAGCAGTACACACCTAATGTTGAAACTTTGCTGGAATAAATATCAATTATAATAATTTTATTCTATAAAAAAATAATTATCATTATGGTCTATAGCTTCTATGAGTCAGAGCACCCACTAGCCTCGCCCAGGTTTAACCAGACTGTAGGTAAGAAAGGGTTCTTGACTTTTTAACGTAATTGAATAAAATGATTTTTTTTCTCCCTCAGGCTAAATTACGAGCAGAAATGGATGAGGAGTTTGGGATTAGTGACCTGGTAGAGGAGGAATTTGGATCTCTTACTAGGCCAACAAGACAAGTAAGGATATTCAATTCAATTCTTTATAAACCACTCACATTATCATCAAAAGTGTATGTAAAACTGCAGTTGAAGGCATACTTGGAAAAAACTGCTCAACTCTCCTTTTATTAATCTCAATGATGTTTACCTGTCATGTATAAAGCAAAGAGAGATCAAGAGTTCATTTAGAGCCTATTTTCCTTGCACCTTTTGAAGAAATTCATTAGGCTAGTAGGTTCAAATAATTATCTATTCAAATGTTCTTAAAGTATAGCTCAAATGAAAATGCTGACAGCCATCTTTAACACCTTCAGAAGCCTGTTTAGGGCTACCGACACCTGTGATGTTTTTAGTTTTGATAAAGATGGCTGTCATTTGTCGAAATAATTGTCAGCATTATTAGAATTTTTCTTTCAGGCTATGCTTTGAGAACATTTGAATACATCTTCTTGCACCTATTAAACTCATTATTATTTTTTGAAATATGTACATGTACTTGTACTCAGAATATGGTTTGAAAGGTTGCACTACATCCTGCTGATTAGGAGAAGGCATCTTGAGACCTAGAGGGAGATGGTGAAGGCATCAGGAAGGTGATTGGTGCTGTGATACAAATGAGATGGTGGATTTTAACCCAGGGAAATACATGGAAAGATGATTTTTCAGTCAGCGACAGTGACTTTCAGCTGCCTGTATCACTAACTGAAAAATCATCTTTCTCTTGATTGGTGCCTTAAAGGTGTCTGCTGTGTAGGATTAGCTGAAAGTTGCATTTCTCTAATTTAACAGAATTCTAGGGTTACAAGAAGTACGCCTTCTGGATTCCATGTCATTAACACCCCAAACCATCCCTAGGAATGGTTTTGCAGCATCACAAATGAGCTGTTGATGGGCTTTAAATGAAACAAATGTATTTGATCACATGAAATTGTATGATATTACAATGTTTGTTCAAGGGTGTGCTCTAAGTAGTAGAGCAACCTGGGCAACCTGCTTTTGGTAACATAGAAATCCTTGTTTTTGTACACTTGATGGGTGTCCTGTGTTCCAAAGGTTCAGAGCCTTTGGCACAATTTTTTTTTAGTAAGAGTACAGCCTTGAATTATCTCTTATGATTTGCAGATACAGTGTAATACTATTATTTTTATTTCTAGGCCTACTCTAGTCGTGATCTAAGAGGCTTGAAAGTTGAACACTCACAAGAGCATTTTACGGTGAGTAAATCGTTTCAAAAGAGGAGGGCAAAAGTTCATCAATGGCATGTTTACTAGTGACAGGTTATATTCAGATTCATAGTAAGAAGCAAAGAGAGTGAATGCAGAGCCCAATTACACATAATAGTGTACTGTTGCTATTGCTAGAGCGGTATTCCAGTTTTTACGTAGTCAGGATGCTTAAAAAGTTTTTTTTGAGGGGGGTGGGGTGGTTGTGTGGGTGTTAATTTGTACGATTAAATTGTTCATCATAACTACAACAAAATTGTCAAATCTGATTGGCTATCAACTGCCCTGATTTCAGACTTAATTGGACAGTTTAATAGGACAGTACGCATCATGCCTAAGTAATTGGACAGTACGCGCCATCACACGCGCGCTTAAATGGCTTTTTTTTTCACTGCTAGCGAAACAAAATTTCGAATTTCTTGTGTTTTGATTTTAAAAAATAGCCTATTATATCACAAATTTTGTTAAAGTTATGATTAATTGGTAACAGAACTTCGTGTCGTCCAATTCGGTCTGTAATCATACTCGTGATTAAACAAATCGGACTCCCGCTACGCGGTTGTCTGATTTTGTTAATCACTCGTATGATTACAGACTGAATTGGACTCCACTCAGTCCTGTTACCTTTACAAATCATTAAAGTTATGAGACAGTTATGTGACCCCAATTACATGACTATTGTACATGTATGACTCTTGCTTTGTCAATACTTAGCAATCAAACATCCTTCTTCTTCTTTTACCATGGCCATGATGATACTCTCAAAGGCTAATATGGAATTTTTTTTTTTAGGAGGGAAGTTCAGTGATAATGACTCTAAAAGATGCCTGTAAGTTGATCTATTTTTCATATTCTTCAGTACTGTCAATCGTTATAACCTTATAACATTAATTTTACCAGTAACATTAAGATTTAGAACAATAAAAGTGAAAAAATAAAAAATAAACAAATGTCCTAAATTGTAAGGAAAAAGTGCTTGTTTTTTCAGAAGAGGACATTAATTTTATTTATTTTTTCTTCTGTCCATGATCTGGTCATTTTAGCTGTTCTTGATGATGATGTTGAAGAAACTTTAATTAATGTAATTAAATATTGTGGACAAAGAAAAGGTAAGATTTTGTAGGTGCAGATGGATCTGCAGATGACCTGCATTTGAGGTCAAGTTTGTGCCATTTTGTACTTTGTATGAGAGAAATTGACTTTTTGGACCCATTTTCTTTTCTTTCCTCAGGGAAACAAAAACGTAGAGCTTAGAAAAAAGAAGCCTGACTACAGGCCATACGATGAACCAGAGATGGATGAATATGGCATGGTAAGATTTCCATGAAGTTCCATCTCTTAATTAGTATCATCCTTTTTTTATGATTGTCTTCTATATTCCAGCATCATTATCCTTATCATCATCATCATTATTGTCCTTGTCATCATCATCATCACAACCACCACCACCACCACCACTATAATCATCGTCATTGTCATCATCAGTAGCACCACCATCAGCTTCATTCTCTCTCATATGCATTTGTAAAATTTTTGTTATCACCATCCTAATTTTTATTGCTGTCATGATTCATAATTACCACCACCTCTCATCCTGATCCTGATTTGTACGGAGTGGTTATGTGACTGAGACAGATGATTCATTGATCTCCTGCTTAAACTAATAGAATTCCATTGTATTGTAATAATAACTAACTAATAGAATTCCTGTGTATTGTTAAGTGAAAATTGTGGCTCCTGTGTTATTTGTAGTACTTGAAAATTTTTCAAAATATTTCGAGCATTTTTCTGTATATTGTAATTGGGATAACTCGGTAATCTTTTAACGTTGAAATTTTTACCTTTTATAAATTTTAGATTTTAGAGAATAATAAATTCACCTTATGATACCATGTATAAACTAATTTTTTTATTTTTTTTCCTATTATTTTCGTCTCCACAATTAGCTTTTATAAGCTAAAGACATCGACACTTAAATAAAGTTATGTTATGTTATGTTGTGCTTACTGTAAGGTCAAAGCAAGAGGAGTTTTAGATAAATATGATGAAGAAATCGAAGGAGAACAAAAACAGTCATTTGTCCTAGGTAAGCATGCCTTGCAAAAAGTGAACAGGTGCTTTTGATAATGTTTGCTAAATGACTTGTGGTGCATTGTCCCTTTAGCTCCATTGTTCACTGTCTATGTTAGGTTTGTTTTCTCAGAATTTCTTGCAGTGTCTTCAGAGTGGTTTTCCATTTTCATATTGTGTAGAATTTACTTGTCTACGTGTATTCTGTAGAGTGCGCTGATATCATATCAACTGAAAGCATGCTGGTCACTTGTTCATCAGTTAATGCAGACGCATCTTTATAACATCAGTCAATTTCGCCGTACATTTGTTTTTACAAATTATCGCTCTATGAGTTAGAATCTATGCCCTGCTGAAACATCAATAGCGAGCCTTAAGATAATACCCCAAAAAATTGGAAACAATATTGGAAACAATACGAGGAGAGGGCTTAGTACCATACTAAAAAATTATTTGAAACTATATGACATCATATGGTGAAGAGAGAAAGAGAAAAAGGACAAGAGCAAGAGGACTGATTGTCATAGAATGACTCCAAGCCCTTGACAAACTCCTTGTAGTCCATAGGCATTTTGCAGCTCTCAGTCATCTGTCTAGTTCGCCCCCATGTCACTCAGAAACGCTTTTGTTTGTAGGTTCTGGAGGAACATATGACACGTCAAAAGAAGATGAAGTGAAAAAGGTACATCGCTCACATTTAGGTCGAAGTGTCCTGGGCTGTCAACCCCCGACATCTTCAGATATTGAGAATTGACAGGGAAGGGATAATAGATGATGTCATAATGCATGAAACATGACGTCATTTGTGCCAAAAAACATGCAAAAAAGATGTTGTTGGAATTGTAACATTTGTACCTAATTGGTTTACTTCCCACCAATCACATTATTGCTTATATTACAATGGCGTACTAAGGTTTCTGAGGAAACGTTCAATGTTAAAATGAATCTACAAGAAATAGCAAACTTCGGCAACTGTGCGGGAGATTTCAGACTCTAATCTGGAGACCGGGAGAAAAGGTTCAAAATAGGGAGTCTCCTCGATTATCCGGGAGAATTGACACCACTGGTGTCTTTCTTCTCCACTTAAGAAATGAAAGGGAAACCTGGCCTCTTTAATTTTGCAAAGACTTGTGGGACTGTTACCAGGAACAGGGGAAAACATTGGCCAATAGCTGGCCAGCAAGTCCCTAGTAATGATCCCAGAAGCAATAGAGAGTTTTAGTATTGATGACGGCTACAGCAGCGAAAGTGTCACTTTTTCAAACTTTATCGCGTTTATTCCAAATGTCTAATGTAGGCAAATTTTCCTGGAGTTGATTTCTTGGGGACTGCACTCAAGTTTAAAAAGAGAAAATTACATCCTCCCTAAAACGTGAAATTAGGCATTTTCACGTCGTAGTCGTGCAGCAACGGCAAAGAAATGTACAAAAAAGCGTGATGCACGTGCAAACTTGTTGTTTTGCTTAATAAACCTATTTCTGTTTTGACGTTCTTGTTGCTGTCGCCGTCGTCGTTGCTAAAACTCCCTAATTGTGGGACGCATTTTGGCTCCAGTTCCCATCTTTTGGGTATTTTAATGTATTGTTAATGAAGTTGAAACAAAAGAAGAATACAAATTACCTGAGATGAAAAATGAACTACAACATATATACATCCATAGGAACCTTGCTTGAAGCCATCAACCAAGGGACCACACTCACAGAGATGCCACCCCCTGGAAATTTAAAATCTGGAGACTCTCTCTTTTGCATCACTACCCCCTACCCCAATTTAACGACCAAACCCCCCCCCCCCCCCCCCCC
>BOPM01000483.1:297783-329688 GCA_022179025.1 Porites australiensis | reverse complement strand
AAATTTAGGTCATAATTTATGCGAAAATGATAAGCAAACTTTACACGGATTATATCTAATAAACTATGAGATTCATCTCTTTATTTTGGGCATCCTTATAACAGATGGGTCCTTGCAAGTCAGCGAAACAATTTAGGGCCTAGTAAATGCGCGCGATTTCGAGCAAAGCAAACATATAGAAATTATAGTTTTCGCTATTTGTTGACGTTTGTCAGCGTTTAAGAGTCAATCTCACGAAAAAAGCATTTTCTTAAAAATTCGTAGTTTTTTTTCCTTCAAATTTTTTCAGGACCACAGTTGATTAACTAACTACCCGGACTCTGAATTTCATGGTCATTGAAAAAGCCAAGCGTGGTCATTGCACGCGTGCAGAACAAGAATGCTGTATAATGACAGACTAGAAACAATAGACAACTCCCAAAGCACAAACTCAGCCAAAACGCTAAAAATCTTCAATGTTTACTCAAGTTTGGGCTTACAAAAGGAAATGTCACAGTTTTTCAATGACCATGAAATTTACTCCGATTTTACTCCGATCGCCAAAAATTTTATGTTATATTGTACATTGATCTATATGTTATCCATTCTATGTGTTAGACTTACGATAAAAGTAAAGGTGGGGATACCAGAGAGCTTCAAAGTAGGATGGTACCCCCTAAAAAAAACTGGGTCGAGTCACCTTAATTGACGGTTTCAACTACGTTTTCGCTGGTGTTTCCCAGGAAAACGTATTGTTTTTTCAGGGAAAAGATTGTCAGTTTCGTTTTTCAGAAACACAATTTTTGTCTCTTGCTGACTTGGGATGCCGAGTTACCGTTCATCTTCTATAGCTTATCGAAAAATTCTGCGTATGGAGGGAATATACAAGGAAAAACGGAGGCCAAGGTAATCAGCGACTTCACTAGTTAATTATCAAGTGACAGGAAAGAATCAGTTGCTCAACTGTTGTGAAGAGAGGATTTATTGTTATTTAGTTGTTTTTCTTTCGCTGACGGTTTAAAAAAATATGAAAACCAATGTAGAAATCCTTTATTCATTATTCTTAACTTTGCTAAGCCGTAAGCAACCTATTGATTGATTGAGCGTAAACTTATTTGTAAAGTCGTAAAGTGCGAGCAGTCTCTTATTTTTCTTTGCAAAGTTACTGCACGCGAAACCCAAGCACACGAGCAGTGTGCGATAAACGAGGGCGTAAGCCCGAGAAGAAAAAATAAGAGACTGCTGACTCTTTTGTTCTGTCTGGGGACAACGAAGCTGTCAAGGTAATTTAATTATCCAATTAAACCCGAGTAACTTGAAACGATTTATAAATAGAACATAAACAACTGAATTTTTTTTTTTTTAAATCCGGTAAGATTACCTTGAATTCCTTTCCCTCGAGGAAAGTTTCAGGAGTTTCCTTCCGTAAGATAGCCTTTTTAACGTTTTAGTTTACAAGCGAGTACCGCCAGGTTCGTAATTGTTCGTAGTTAGTTGTGACACGTGACTATTTTTATCGCTTGCATCTCCATCACAGACCAGTCAATGATCTGTCAACAGTTGTAAAATTGACCAATCGGTTACTCCGTTTCTGAGCTGACGGAGGGTTTGTTTACAACAAAAGAGTCAGCAGTCCGTCTTTTCTCGTCTGGTCCCAATCTGCAATCGTGCTGGCTGAGATAAGAACTAGACGGATTTTAAGGGAAAAGGCGGAATGCAAGCAGTCTAGTCAAGTCATGTAACCCTCAACTTGACCGCAATTGCCACAAACAAGAGTTCCTGATTCGATTAAAATGTTATGAGTTCCACAACAACAATAATTCTCATTTGTGCTAAAATATAAATCGTGTAGTGTTGTATCGCAGTGCATATGCAATAACTTATTTTTATTTTATATTAATAGACAAACGTTATCGACATACTTACTGACAAACTTTCCTTCTAAAACCAACTTTCAATACATATACGACAAAATCACCGGATAATCACAAGACTTAGCTTTTCCTGGGGGAATTCCCCAATAGACTACATGATATTCTTCCTTTTTTTCACACAATACACAGATCTTCTTCCATTTTCCAGACTTTGTTTTCTGTAACGTCCCCTTTGCAAAAATTTTCAAGATGTTTTTTTGATTTCAGATGAGCCCCAAGTGTTTTAACCTTGATAGTTTTATTACAGTACTTGTAGTGGTAGATCTTATCATTGGTAGAATCCATTATATATGTACAATACATTTTAAAATTTTTTGTGCGTTTTTTTGATTCCACGTTTGTATTTCCTTCCTTGAAAGGACTTGGAAAGAGAGAGAGAAGTTGATTAACACAACTTGCAAACAAATAGTGTAATGCAGTATTTGTTTAGAGTGTTTGTATTCACGGCTGATACGGTGTTTGATTTTCAGAGCTGACACAGTGTTTGATGTTCACAGCTGCCACAGTGTTGGTGTCACAAGGGGTGTATTGGGTTATGGTAACCCGGACTTGATGTTTTGGCGTTGAGCTAAGCTCAACACACCAAAATACGTTATTAAAAAATTGTCCCGGTCTTGCTAAAAAATGAAAACAGATGGTGTAATACAGTATTTTGAGTTTCATTGTTTGATATTGATAAGTTTGCTTCGCTTCGCTCTTTCTTGCTCAAACTCGCTTGGCTCTTCCGAGCTCAAATTGTTAAATTATTTGTGGTGCAAAGGGTGTATGCAAGACTAAGGGAGAGGCTCTGCTTCTGCCAAGTCTGGGATCCTTCCCTTTTTCCCAAGATTTTTTATTAAAAAATGAGAAACAGATAGTATAATATAGTATTTGTGTTTCATTGTTTGATATTCATAAGTTGGCGTCGCTTCGCTCCTCCGAGCTCATATTCTTAACATTTTTGTGGTACAAAGGGTGTATTCAAGACTAAGGGAGATTTTAACCCTTTACGTTGCCGTGCTCGTCGATCTTGTGAATCTTTGTCGTGCCTTCGCGGATCGGCACTCACTCCGATTCACAAGCTCTTTAGAGCACGTTTGCAACGCCTACGTTAAAATCTCTGGGCTGGGCTAAATCTGTGTTTATCGAATGAGGTTATTTCGTAGTTTGCCTATGACCTTGGAGTTTTTCAACGATCACGTGAATTCCATGCGGCTGTATCTGATATGTTCGAACACGTTACAGTCAACTCCCTTTATAGCGGACATCGTAGGGACCTCGAGTTAGTGTCCTCATTATCGAGAGTCTGCGAGAGCTTATTTCGGTCAAACGTCTCTAATTGTTTTTGCCAGAGATTTAGCTGCTGTCGGTATTATCGGGGTGTCCGTTATAGCGCGGTGTCTGCAAGGCGAGAGTTGACTGTATATGGTTTTTACATGAGCAGCTGTTCCGGCTTTGTCCGCTGTTTCTTTTGTTCGAAAACTGTTCAGTGTTGTTAGTATATTGTAGTAGCGTTTGATGATGGCAGAAGGATTAGCCGATGATTTCGATGTCCCTGACTTAATCGATGGCATTGAAGCAATAGCCTTAAAGAACACTGAGATCGACGAGCAGTGGTGGACTGACTTCCTTAACCGGGAACTGCCTAGTACAGCAAAATATGAGAGAAACAACGCAATTCAACCGGGCGCTCTTAAAACTGGGGATGGAACGCTTGTTAAAAGGGTTGGTGAAAAACTTGAGAAGCAACAGGCTGAGACAAAAAAGAAGAACGAAGCTGACAAAGCTAAAGCGGACGCCACACTTGAACGCTCTTGGCGGCAACTACTTGAACAAGTTTGTAGTTATGGCTATAAAGGAGCACTTGAAGGGTTTAGTAAGCCTGTGATCCTTGAGTTCCATGAGCAGCACTTAAAGTTAACGCCAAGAATTTCAAGCCATTTTCAAAGCGTTTGGAATGACTATGTTAAAGCTACAAAGAAGACAAAGTCTGATCTTGACAGCTCTGGATCAACATGGACAACCAAAATGCTAGCACGCTACGTGAAACCGGAAGATGTCGATTTTATACTTCCTCCCAAGAAAGAGGAAATGATTATTGTTTATAGCAAATACAATAAGTTACTGGTCAAGATCAAGGAAAAAATTGATATACTAAAGCCAGCCATTGATGAGTTTGTAACAGAATGCGATACAAGAATGTTGCTTGACGCAATATTACTTACGATCTGTGCACATCACGAAAATCTTCTTATCCGCACTGAACAATGCATGAATTTCAGTTCACTCCCTAGGCATCAACCAATTGGAGTCGTTGAAGCCAAGCGACCTGGCTGTTTAATTCAGTCTTCCGTAGCCCAGTTAATTCAACAGCTTTTATGTCTTTCAGCTGGAGGTCAATATTACCTTTACTTTGGTCTTTTATTTGACGGTTTTAAATACGTTTTCGCTGCTGTGTCCCAGGAAAAGATATTGTTTTTTCAGGAGAAAGATTTTCAGTTGCATATTTATGACACACAATTTTTTTCTCTTCCTGACTGGGGGAGTCAGAGTTACCGTTCAACTTCTATGGCTTATCGAAAAATACTGCGTCTCCTCGAATCGACTTCACTAGTTAATTATCAAGTGACAGAAAAGAATCAGTTGCTTAACTGTTGTGAAGAGAGGATTTATTGTTATTTAGTTGTTTTTCTTTTGCTGACGGATAAAAAAATATGAAAAGCCAATGTAGAAATCCTTTATTCTTTAGTCTTAACTTTTCTAAGCCGTAAACAATCTCTTGATTTATTGAGCGTAAACTTATATTTGTCAAGTAATGTTACTGTTCAAGCTGTAATCAACCTGTAAGAAGTGGTTATCCAGCTGTGCGAGCTTTTGGAAGTAATTAATGTTTCAAAACAAGCTTAGGTTTCCACTAATAGTCTTTTGGAAATGATTGTTGTGCTCTGTAATTTGACTTGTTTAGTTATTATGTGATCCTGTATCGCTTCGCTAGCTTAGGCTTAAATACGAGTGCGTTGTAGGAGTTTCTTCGGTTACATCTAGTCTTGGTTACATCTTGGTTGGTTATGTTTTGACTGCATGTACCCATGGTATAGTCTTGGATGAAACCTCTGCATTGGGCCCAAGTTCTGTTTATGATCATTGTCTCAAGGGTATTCAACAGGCGTAAGTGATTCCATGCCTTCCCGCAGCCAGCGAGTGACCCCAGGAAAAGGCCTTTCCCGAAAAGTTTTCAGTAGAGTTTTCCCCGTCCGTCGATTTGCCCTTTTGTGAAGGCAAAACCTGTTTTCACTGTGTATAACCTAGTTGTCCAGGAATTTTTGTGAGGACGACTGGGGATAGAGTTCGAACAAAATCAAGTCAATTTAGCCAGGTGATGAAAATTCACGTTAAAAAAGTAGCACTGCCTGTTTCGCATCAGCAAGACTGTAAAAAATCATAAAAATCATAAACATCGAGAATTAAGGTGGCTCAAAACATAATTCCAGCAGGTCTACATAGCAGTTTTCAGCACAGGGTCCAGAAGAGTTTCGTGTGAATAAATGAATTACTTACCTTGAAAAATGTCTATACCTGTCGCTTAGCACGATTAATTAGCCCAATGGGACACTGATGGGATCTTTATAAATCTACTGTAAACGATTTCTTCGCTTCTTATCTGACCCAGATCGACTTTTGAAAATCAATAACCGCCAGCCATATCCTCGCTGGCGCATGGCACGTCGCCCGAAGGGTGACCGAAGGCCGTCGCCCGGAGGGCGACCGAGGCACGAATGTAAGCCGATCTTGCGAGCCCTCAGTCTCTTGGTTTGCGGTCTATAGAATGTGCAAAGAAACCGTAACGCGATCAAAATAACCCATTTTTTCAGAGGTTTTCGACGGGTTTTGATGTTCTAACGACAAACACATCTCCTCTGGACCCTGTGTTTTCAGTAAACATTCAGTAATTATCCTAAATTTGAGCAGTAAGCGCTAATAACAAAGACTAAAGCCAACCATTTGACTTCTTAGGGAGGATACGGGTGATTTCAGAAAAAATATCCTGCGGACTGATTTCGAGGGAAACAAAAATTAGTGTGTGTAATCAAATGGTGACCAGTGAAATTAGGGAATAATTTCACTTGCGTTTTGTCCAAATCCTAATAATTTCCCGAGCCTTTAGGCGAGAATTATTAGGATTTGGACAAAACGCGCGTGAAATTATTCCCTAATTTCACGAGTATACCAATTGATTACTTATTAATATCATGGGTGACGAATTACGTTAGCAATCTTGGGTTTTTGACATGTTTATCTTGGATCGTATCGATCGAGAACTCCACTCTCTCAAATGTTTAGACCTTAAATTTGGCTTACAAAGTTCAGAATTTTTCAGACTTTTTCGGCAAAATACCTGTTAGAATCCTTCTTGATGTTTTCTTGTGTGTTCAGGTTTTCTAAAGCGTCTTTTTGTGCCCTGACATCTTCATTCACGGCATTTTAAAACTTCGTCGCCATCTTGACACTGAGACGTACGGAACTTGGTTGCCATGGCAATTTTGTAATTTCACATGTGAAATTATAAATTAACGCTGAAATTTCGCGCCAAAATTAAGGAGTAATTCGTCACCTATGATATTATGCAAGAAAATACCTGGGGAAAAAAATTCCTGCACAGAAAATAATATCTCTCATCGCGTATAATGCTGGAAAAAATCTTACACCGTTGTACATCAGGGAAAAAATTCTAATCCAAACCAAATCACTGATACCTCAACTCAAAAAACTCAAAAGTCAAATGGTCGGCCTCAAAAAGAACGAGTTCGAAATCGTTGGCCTCTATATTTTATTGCTGGATTTTAGTTAGCACGTCAAACTTTTTTCTTTTTTCATATAGAGTCTGAAAAAGTGCCAAATACGTGCGATTGAACCCTAGAAGCCAAAATTAGCTACACCAGAAAATCACAAATACACTTAAGAGCGACGGTCAGCAAATATCGACCATCGAGTGGCAAGAGTTGAAGAATCGATTGCCTTCATTTCTTGTCCATAAATAGCTTTTAGGTGGATAAGTAATCTGATGTAAGTTGTTCTGGCAAAAAGCCTTTTAGTTTCGAGAAAAGTAAGAATATCAGTTTTCGTGGTCGGAGTCTCAAAATGGCCGTATTTTCAACCCGAAATTTGCTAACATCAACTCCCCTCGCGTTCACAAATAAAGCCGCAAGGAGAAATTTGGACACTTTCCATCAATAGAACAACTCTTCTTCTTTCACTAGAAGATACTTTCAAAGCAATAGCAAGACTCGTTGAACTAACATAATTCAGAAACGAAGAACATGTTTTTACAATGACAAAAACATTAATTTAGTAGTTGTTTTCTGCGGCATTTTTCTTCAAGTGGTATAGCTCCAAATTTTCCCGGTCCTCGTTTATTCAAACATTTAGACATTCATCTAAAGCATACCTGAGAATTGGCTTGGGTTCCTCTAGGCAGCCTCCAAACGAAATCATCAAAGTCCGGTAAAAATAGTGAAGCGTGACCAAAATAACTTATTTAACGGCTCCAAGTTTCCTCGATCGTAAAGTAAGAAGACGAAATATCTTCCTGTTCCGTCATCCTTAGCGAATTACCATTGTTAAAGTCCATATTTTTCGATAAAACGTGAGTACCAGAAAAAGCGCGTTTGACTTTTTCTTCTTCAAAATACTGTCGGGATCGAAAATGTTACTCCTTCAAGAATTGCGTTGCGTCACTACCGTGATTCCGTGACTGTCATTTTAACGGCTTCGTCCTCTTCAAACGTACGTTATGTCACGTGCAGTCACGGAACAGATTGTCACGCAGAGTCGCCGTCTGGTAGGGTTCAGAGTTTCAAAATGGCTAAAATTGACCCAGTTTCACCTTTTTACCCAACTCTTTGATTGGAAAAAGAAATTTTACAATGGGAAAACCTACAAGACTACAAAAAAACGAGCCTTTAGGCTATAAATATCTACTTTTGTGCGTTTCAAAATTGGAATTGTTTACACAATCACCGCCGGCCTACTATGAAAATTCCTGAACTTCGATGGTGTTTTACGCAGATTACATTCAATAACCCAAGCCAATTCCCAGGTATGTTTTCAATGAATGTCTAAATGTGTGATTTAAATAGCATTAAGAAAATTTGGAGTTATACCACATGTTAAAAATTGCTGTCGAAAATGAGTAACGAACTTAAGTTTTTGTTATCCGGAAAACCTATCCCTCATTTTTGAGTTATTTCAGTACGACGAGCTTCGCTATTGCCCGGAAAGTATCTTCTAGTGGAAGAAAAAGAATTTTTCTGTTCATGGAAAGAGTCCAAATTTGTCCGTGCGGCTTCGTTTGCGAACGCGAAGAAAGTTAATGTTAGCGAATTTCAGGTTAAAAATTAGGGTAGTCTGAGACTCCGACATCGAAAACCGATCTTCTAATTTTTCTCACAAATAAAAAGCTTTCTACTTCAGGTTTCTTATCTACCTAAAAGCTATCTATGAACAAAAAATGAAAGAAATTGATTTTTCAACTCTTGCCACGAAATCAAGATTTTGGTCGATTTTTCCTGACCGGCGCTCTTAATATGTAAGCACTTCAAAGTCTGCCTCTGGTCATCAACAAAACTAGAATAACAAGATTTAACCCTCGGACGTACACGCAAAGCGCAAAGTTATATCTCCACCGTGGTATAAAGGGATGAGGGGTGGATGGAAGCCCCCCTTGCGTTTTTTATATATTGCAGTATTTCAGAACGATTTTGCCTTCAGAAGAAAGCCTTTGATCTTCTTTACAAGTATATTTTATGGGTGGTGTCGCTGCTGGAGGTCTGTGACGTCAATAAACACGGTCGCCATCTTGGATTTTATCAAGAATTAGAAATCATGTAAAAAAGTAAGAATTAATATTTTCTGCGCGTAACATGTAAAATAACACATAAATAATTGCTTTGTACCATTTTATCCACAAGTTTTCATTTTATTCCTAAGAGAAGTTGAAAAAACATGCATTTTTCAAAAATGGCTTGACCACCTGTTACTTATGACGTCATATCTCGTAACCATAGTAACTAAACATCACTAAACTAGTCTCAAAATGCGTTCGAGGGATAAACGAACAGCTACAGAAAACTGCAGATGCTGAAGTTTTCACCTGTCGGTTTCTTGGACGTCTGCTGTTTGTTTTGCTGTTTGTAGCTAGACTTAGTTAGTTTTAGTAGGTTACTTAGTGCCTCTCGCGTCTTTCAACTTGCCCTGGTGTGTTATCTAACCATGTAATTGTTTTTCTCGTGGCAGGTCTCATTACTCCGGCGATTTTGGCGTGTTGGTGCACCCATCCTAAAGCATGTAAAATGTATAGTTTGTTGTGGTACATTGTCTGGTGTCTGTGTTGAGCCTGCTTTAACAAAAATGGGCGACAGTGCATTGTACTTCTGCTGTGTACGTCCGCCTCGAAACAAAAGACAAAAACCATTCCGGATTACCTTTCGTGGCGCCATGAAAGTTACACGGTATAGTGTAAACATATAATTCCTTTTGCGGGAAGTCTGTTTGAAGATTTCATTTAAAATATACTGAGTAACCTTACACTCTAAAATGTTGGAAAAAATATGATATAGGTCCCACCGAGATTTGAACTCGGATCGGTGGATTCAGAGTCCAGAGTGCTAACCATTACACCATGGGACCACCTATGATGTTTGTGGCAACTTTCCTGAAAGGTATTCGCTGTTACTGATAGACAATTTAGAGCTTAAAATATGCTACAATGTGGTATTTGGACTGAAAAAAAAAAACCGTTTGTTGTTGGTGTTGTTGGTTTTTCTCAGCTGCTATATGATTTTAATGCCCCTTGAAAAACTCGCAGTTGTCATGTAAACTGCCAGATGTCAGCTACATCTTACAAGAGCTCTCTTGCAGCTAGTTACGATTATAGTCCCTCTTAGTGTTTAGTAAAATTAAAGGTTAACGCTTATTTGGTGTTCTGCCTCGGCTAATTCGATATCTCTAGATTTTTATCGAAGCCAGCTGTAAATGGCATACTTTTCTTCTCTTTTAAATCTTAAAACTAGCTTCAAGCCTTCCATAGTCAAGGGCGGATAAAGGTTGGACCGGTGGGGCCGCGGACACCACTTTTGCAAATTTTCTATTATTTTTATAGAATTCTCAGAAAAACAGAAAATATCTATATAGCTGGCGAGTGGGCAAGTGTCGCGGCCACCCCTTTCCGTATGAATTTTCTGTCGTTCCAAATGAAGAGGTTATGTTTTATTTCCGCTGGGTTTTAAAGAATTTTTAGTGGAACGCCTTTGGATATATTTTTCAATCTAGTTTACTTTGCCTAAATTAAAACCAACAGTTCACAAAAAAAAAAAACGATTATATTAACGATTATATCTGTTATTAATGGCAGTGCAATAAAACATGCATGACCGTAATTGCAAAAAATCACAAATATATCTAGAATTAAGATGGCTCGAAAACTACTTCCGGCATGTTAAAGCAGGGCTACATAGCAACGTTATATACACTCAGCAATCATCCTAAATTTGGGCAGTAAGCACTGATCGAACTCAAAAACGAGCTCGAAATCGTTGACTTCTATATAGTATTGCAGGGTTACAGCAATTGTTTCTATAAAGAGTTTAACAAAATAGTAGAATAGTAGAGGCTGAGCCCTACAAGTCAAAATCAACTAAACCAGACAAGCACAGATACACAGCTTTGGTAACCACGTGAAATTCCCTGTCTAGTCACCAAAAAAATAAAATAACACGATTTAAAATAGAATCTTCCATGAAGGAGCCAGTGAAAAAGGAAAAAGAAGACAGTTAAAGAAAGCCAAAACTGCACGTAATATACTATATGAAATTTTAAAAAGGGTTGGCTAACGAGAACACAAAAGTTAATGCGTCGGCCGGGAATCGAACCCGGGTCAACTGCTTGGAAGGCAGTTATGCTCACCACTATACCACCGACACTTCGGCTTGCTCTTCCTTCTCTATGAGATTTTCTGCTGCCTTAAAGGACCCTCGATGACCTTAGAAAAGGCACGGCTTATTACCGACCGCTCTCAATTGACAAATAGGTGTCAGTACGTACAGGTGTCCTTAATAGAAAGATCGCCTGTATGATGATTAATGGCGTTTGTTTTGTTAGGTGTGTCTCGATTGAATAATATCTTCCGCCCACTTTTGGCACGTTTGAGCTAATTAGATTTCGGCTGTCAAACTGTTGAAATGTCAATGAGTTGGAATCTTTCTCAAATTTCTCGCGAGATTATTTCGTGCCGCGCTTATCCCTTGTACGAGTCAGAGCAATCTGGAGTGTAAAAAGCGGGTCGGTAGGCAACACACGACTTTTACCTTGTGCCAAAATGCTGTTTGTTCCGGTGAATATTTTCTCTTGCAGGTAGATTATGCTCTTGAGGGGTCTACATTTTGACTGAGCAAACTATGTGACTTTTGCCGCCTGTTTCATGCTGGGAGGTCGCGACACGCATATTGATTTTCTGAGGTTATTGTTTCTGGTCGGCATGATTGATGATTTGCCGTCTAATGCAAGAGCATTTTCTTTGACCTCTTTTGAAACGTAAAGTTCTTCATTGCGGCTAAATAAGGGTTTTAGGTTGTTTAATTTTCTCCAAAGTCCCTATCTGAATAACTGAAAGCGTTTTTCTTTGTCCGTGAATGTGATAGTCTCCTACAATGAGTTTGTCACGCTGGGCCCAGCTTTTTGTTTTTGCAGGATGTGAAATTCTCACGGATGGTGATTCACAGATCCAAATTTCGAAGAATGGATTGCAGCTTCAACAGCATTCTCGGAGACCCAGGGGCAGTCAGTCGGGTCGGGAGAAAAGGCGGGACGAAAGTTTTCAAGTACTGGCAGAAGAGCCCCTGGGTACCGACTCTCACCGAAATCAGATGGAGATTTTGTATCAAACTGAAAGTTTGCTGACTGCGCGCATTTCTTTAGTGCATGAGCCAGACAAGGCGTGATCGAGACAACAGCCATCGTGTACGAACTCACGAAAGGAACCGCAGGAGAAACTGTTCGCCGATTGGGCACAATGATACAAAGCATTTTTTGTGCCCATTCAGGAGCCGGCATCTGCTTGAATTTTTGGAAATAGTTCGGTGAGAGTCGGTACCCAGGGGCTCTTTCGCCCGTACTTGAAAACTTTCGTACTGCCTTTTCTCCCGACCCGACTGACTGCCCCTGGGTCTCCGAGGATGCTTAAACTGAAGCTACTTTAAACATAGAGAACTACGTTGTGAGTCAGTCAAGATCGCTCTTAAGCAATGATTTTTCAACTCCAGCTTGTTCTTCTAAAGACATCTAAAGATAATGTGAATCTGGACTGGAGCACGTAGATAACTCCTTGTGACTGTTCTGTTATTGCCACTTTGTTATCAGGCAAGACCGAAGCCGGTCGGCAAGATTACAAAAACATCTTTTCCACGCGCCAAGTTCACAAGGCAGGCCTTCTGTTCCTTCCTCGGCGCTCCTATGTGTGGGAAATCTCGTAAACATTCGTTCAACACAGAAGTTATCGCGGATTCCTCTATTTCACGCCACCTCTCTGAGTGACAGGAACGACCCGCTTTGAGAGTGTTGATATAATGTGTCAAATCTGACCAATCAGAGGGTATACCAGGAGATGGTATACCGGAACGGTTCGTTTAAAGAAATGATTACAGGCTCCGCCGCCCTTCTCTCCCCAGTTTTCTCCCGTTTTATTTTCGTGTTTGCGCTTTCTCAATTCAGCGGACGCCACTATCTCGGAGCCTGGAACAGGCTACCTTTCTTACCGATTTATTCTCACGAAGCAGATATATGAAAAGGGCACAACTTTTCAATGGAAGATACACGAAAGGGGTGCCTTTTGTCAAAAATAGTATATTTAAGGGTAAGGGACTGGACCTCGGGGCGAAGCCTCTCCGAACAAAGCTTTATTGAGTAGCCTCCCAACACCTCCCCCCCCCCCCGCTTCTCCCTAGGGATTTCCACAAGCTGCTCGCCAACGTTTTGGCAGCTTCTAGTATTTCGAGCAACTTTTTTCGTTTCAAGCAATTTTTTGCATAATTTCTGAGCAATTTCTCTTACTAGTTTTCTTCCAATTCTGAGATATCTGAGCAGCTTTTAGTGCTTGAAATTAGCCTTGCTTCCATATTGCACAGTGTTTTAGTAGACAATTTATGAATTTCCTATGAAAAAGGAGCCAGATCCTCACCCCTCCGGGGGCAGATGATGGGCACAAGATGCAGCCAGGCTGCTAGGTCAGAGGTTTTTTTGAACAAAATTCAAAATGGCAGACGTCGATTCACACTTGACTGACACGAGTGTCTCAGATGAAGAAGGTCATTCAACAATTTTTTAAATGGCTCATACTAGAACTTTTACAAGATTAATATTAACATTGATGTGTAGTCTTTACTCATACATTTTTTGGTTTTAATTGTGGTTTACGGGCTCCTGATGGCGGACAGAGTTATGTAGCAACGCTAATAACGCTGCGAAATTCCACAAAATTACTTTTTTATACTCTATCAGGAGCCATGATATATAAATCGGGGTAGTAGACCGTAACTGGATACCTTTTCCAGGGATTGGGTTGACCTCATCGAAATATATATCATAGCCATTAAATGCACTATTTTTCACATATTTTGTGACATCTCGTGTGACTCGCGCGCGCATTTTTTGCAACAGCGGCCGTGAAAAGGATTAACAAAACGAAATGGCGTTGGAAATTACCTCCGTAGCAGATAAATAAATTCCATTTCTGTCATCATTGCCTCCTCTGAATTTAAGGCAAGACCTTGACAATAACTCTAAATGTAAGGACTGTGAACGTGATTCTGCTTGTAGTGAGAGTGTTTTTGACAAATCCAGTGACGAAGAGATGTAGGAGATGTCAATTATTTTACGGCTACACCACGAAACAAAAAGGAACCCAGTGGATGTAAACTTCCAGGTGTACGACTTCTATCAATGATCAATATGACGGAAAAGGTACCAGCTCGAGTTAACATTCAATCAATTCAAAAATGCCCGATTTTTTGTTCGTTTGCAGACACTGCAAATCACACTTAACAAATCTTATGGTTTTAAAAAGTAGTTCTGTGATGTCTTGCATCGCATACAAAAAATAAACTCCGCTTGTTACGTTTTGAGGGTTCTGTGAGTTTCAGAAAATGGTGAAAATTTGCTTATAAAAATGGCGTCCGAGGGGGTCGAATAAAGTGATGCTCGTACCTCTAATACAAGAGCAGTGAAGAACCTATGTTTTGTATAATTTTCCATTACTCCACCAGACCTATCTATGATGTTAGTATGAACTTATTCTGTTGACCCCCTTCCGTTGACATTTTTAACGTATTGCCCGGTTTTCTCTGACAACCACTCTTAACTGATTAGATTACGAGACAGAAATTTTACTGCTTGCGGCTCCTCGTGACTTTTGCGCTAGTGTGAGTTGGACACTTTCATGGGTTTTTAATTGTGCCTTCATGGGAATTTCATGGGCCATTAGGACTTTCATCACCAATGAAATACATGCTAGGCTGTAACTGCCTTTTCAGGGGTCATGAAATGTATCGGTCTAAAAAATATGTGACTTTCATGAACCATGAAAATCCATATTCATGGCTTTGTAAACTTTTCATGGTTCATGAAAATAACTGATAAAGAATTTCATGGAAATTTCATGACTTAGTTTAGCACCATGAAATCCGAAATCGCTGTTTTCATGGCCGTGAAAAGGGTTCATGGGTTTTTCAACACATTTTCATGGGATTTTTATGAAAAAGAGATTCATAGTGATCGGTCTTAAGACTAAAGCGATTTTTGTATGACCTTGAAAACTGGTTTCGGTAAGTGTTCGTCATTTGTTTTATCAGCCAATGGATGAAAAGATCAAAATATGGCCTCTTCGTTTTCCCGCCAAAGAAAACCCTTATATGGAGAAGGCATAGTTCAATAAATTGGCCAATCATGTCTAGTTGGTTTTTGGTTGAGAAATTAATACATTACTTGTCAAAGTCGGAAATCCGATTTCGGATGGCATCGATTTCGCTTTTCACCTTGCTTGAAGCGTAAGGGTTGAAAAGTCTGAAGCGATACTGGCCTTCCTTGATACCTTTCAGGAGATGCATCTCGAATGGTAAGCCTCACTAATTATTGTGTTTGATGTTTGTTTTTGATATCTAATTTAATGAAGTCGAGCGCAGTTTATGCGGCTATGTAGTTTATGCACGTTTGTAAGATTTGAGACAATTTGATATGACCAAGAATCAGGTTTGATATAATCTTACAGAACTTTAAAAAGCCTTTAGACATTTTCTCACCGCAAATAGAAAGAAAACGTTCCAAAGAACATTTAGTTATAATTCTGGCTGTAAAAGAAAGCTTTGAGCGATTTTCTTGCCTCGAGTTCATCTTTGAAAAAGGTAAATACCGGGAAGCCGGCTTAAAACATAAACTTAAGCTTTAAGCTTGAAGGCTCAGGATTTTTAGAGACACTTTAATATTTGACTTCGTCAATGAAAAATGTTGTCTCTGTATATGTTTCACCGAGTTATATTTCTTTTATTGATTGTTGGTAGTCTCTCTTATAATTTTAATCGCCGTGCCGTCTGTTTTCAATCGTTCAGTGAGCATCGCTTGCAGGAGTACTCACAGTGCCGCGGGTATCAAACCGGCGCTTTTAAAGATTACACATCGATAAAACAATTTAATAAAACTGAATAAACATAATAATTTCTTTATTATGTTGTAGCTTAACTGTTCGTTCAAACACTCGCTACAGTTCGCACTGCAAAAGTGAGAACCGGCTGGCCGTATATGATTTTGGAAATTTTTTTAACGGTTTAAAAAGCCCACGCGTGCTTCGATCGTCCTGAATATTGAATGAGTGCAATTTGTGTTGCAAAATTGTGAAATACTGCATTCTGTCCGAGGTCTGTATGATAAAAACAGTACCTCTGTTTCACCTCAGATGTGATGTATAAATGGTATAAAAGTTGGTTTACACGTGCACGCACCCGGATTTGTTGGCAAGATTTTGTAAAGTAAACCTGTCGAACTCAAAAAAATTCGGCCTGATTTTTTTTCCAGGCTTAATTAATCTTACGGTGATCAAGAGCCATTATGGCTCCTAAATGTGATCGAAGATGATTGCTATTTTTTGGGTGAACATATGAGGCTATCAACTTGATGTAATATTTTGTTCACTCTTGGGCTGTTTGCACATTATTGTTCTCTAAAATCACTTAGCCTTTCCCTCAAAAGTCACATGAATGTGCTATGTGCTCAAAAGTTAACTGAATTGTGGAATACAAGTTTATTGTTTGATTTAAATTATAAATATATTAATGGGAGCCTCGCTTTTAGCCCTGGCTAAATCTATTTAGTATATACTAAAACAGTGGATAGTGTTTTTCGCGCGCTCTGATTGGTTACTCATTCAGTGAATATCCTGCACTATTCACTGATTCACCTCCAGTTCCTCTGAGCGAGCGACGCCAAACTCGCGTAAGTTGCGAGCAAAATGCCTTCCCGGTTTGCTGCCGTAAACAAACAAAGAAATTTCACAACTTATCAAGCAAGCTGTTTCCGAAATACACGAAGAAGGTGACGAAGTTCGGATTGGAAGTTTTAACAGGTAAAGCTTTGTATTTTTGACACGAATTTATCGATAAAACCGGTGAAAAAGTTTTTTGTTTACAAATGCAAATTAAGTTTAAGTCTTGCTTACTTTATTTAGTTGAGTTGTTCATAAATAAGCTTAAAACTAAATTTAATAATCTTTTTTTATAGAATGATTTTAAATACAAAAATAATTCACAATTCCTTTTGAAGAAAGTTCCCCGCAAGAGCTAATAAAATGCCTTTAAAAGTTTTAATTATCGGCAAGAAAAAGCGACGGCCGCGGCCGCCCGGTCATTACGCGCCAAAATTGTAATCGTTGGCAACAGTATTTGAGTTAAAAATCGTCATTTTTGTTCTCAATTATCTCACTGTTTTAGTATATACTAAAACAATTATTCACCTCATTGTCGGTGGCTAGTCGTGGATATTTACCTCACTGCTTCGCAGTTCGGTAAATATCCAGGACTAGCCACCTCCACTTCGGTGAATAATTGTTATATATTATTTTTATGATGATATCCTTTTGCTACAATATTATTTTACGGAGTTCGATCATTTTGCATTTTGCTCTTCGAGTCAAATTAAACCCAGTGCGTTTTAATTAGTTATCAGACCAGTAAAGAAGAACAAAATCTGAATGAATCTGCTTCTAGTAGCTAGTCTATTGCATCATGTAAATTAATTGCCTTCCTTAGAGTGGATAGCATGAATGCAACTGCCTTAGTTGAGTTCTAATAATAGAGAGTTTTAGATTGGAGTTTACCGCAAACCTCTAACCGCTGCGTTTTCAACGTGGGGAGGTAGGTTTTCACGTATGTCATTTACCTGGAAGATTTTAGCGTATAATTCTTGTTTCATCCCACGTAATGATACAAAAATCTTTTGGAGCAAGTCTTCATCCATTAACAGAGGCACAAATTCGGGCGAAATGCTAAATTTGATAAATCCTATTGGATCTTGAAAACAAGTGCCATTCATGGCTGCTGATTTAAAATGGCTGCCGTAATTTAATCCACCGCCAATCTAAATCGAATTATGTTTGAACGTCGAACCGCAAACGGGTAACCGCAAACCGAGGTTAGAGGTTCGCGGTAAACTCGGATCTAAAACTCTCTAATAGCGGAGCTCCGGCGTGCGAAGCGCGCCTGCGGAGCACCATGGGTAAGAAAACTTGGTAAACCATCCATCCGAGAAAATTTGGTTATGACGTAGCATACGCCCGTACACTCTTTGCGGGGGAGGGAAGGGAATCAGGTGTCAGCCCGTCCGGGGAGGAGTATGTTATATTTGTGCAACCCGCTTTTTTCTTGGAAGGAAATCGCGCAAGAGATGGCGTGGATGTCGTCTTGTTCAAAAACATGTTTACTTCAACTACTTCATTGCATAAGGATTTTGTGACCGTAGTGCTCGACAGTTTCTTAGTAAACTATTTCGAAAAAATTATTATGGCAACAAACAATAGCGGATTGAATTGAAACTATTTGCTTGTAAGTGAAGAGCGACGGGAAAGAGAAAGAAGAGAAAGGGAGAGAGCAAGAATTAACAGGCGTAGAGCTAGCGAAGAGGATCGCCAAAGAGAACGTGTCAGGGATAGACAGAGGAGGCGAAATAGAAGCGAAGAAAGACGCAAAACGGAACGGGTTAGGGCAAGAGAAAACAGACGAAGGAGACGGGAAAGAGAATTGCAAATACAAAGAGAACGGCAGCCAAACAGTAGCATTTCAACAGAAGGTGAGTGAGCGTATTTGAATCATCAAAACAGGTTTGTCATTGTAAATGCACGCAACGTTTGTCCGTCGCCGGTCAATTGCCTTGGAAACCGTCAAAATCAAATGCTCAGTAGAAAATGTTTGTTTTGATACGAAATGTTGAATGAAAATGTTTGACTTTCGAAACCAATAAAAAGCAAAGTTGAAATGCTCTTCCAAGACGATGATGGACGCAAATGCATGTTCGTTTAGCCGCAGTCTTATTTTTGGATCTGAACTGCGTGCAAACTTTACATGAAACCTTTATGTAACCTTATTACTACTTCCCCATGGTAAGTTCAGCTTCGTTACAGTTTTTTACGAGTTAATGTTTGCGACATAATTTTTTTGTTTTCACTGCTTGAATCTGAAGATGTTGAAGAACGTGCTGTCATCTTACCATCGCCTGTTGAAAGAAATTTGGCACAGATTGTTCGTGATTATGTAAATATATAAACCTCATTTATTTTGTCAACGTAAACAGAACTTGAGGAAGTCATTTCCGTTCGGAACGAGTTAACTTTAACTTTAATTGCAGTATTTAGGCCGGCCGCCGGGCTTTTTACATTTCTTGAGAATACAGCAAACAAATATTGTTGTGGATTAGCGGCTTCCGATGCTAAATTAAAGCACCATAAGCTCCGGGAAACTGCTACATTTGATTGTATTTTTGTTTTTGTGATTTCATTGACTGAACGTTTTTATGGTATGAAGGGTTTTATTCGAATGTATATGTTGAGGTTGATTTTTTGTCGCAGGTAAGTTTTACTGTTCTTTCGTTTCAACTTCATTAGCATGCATTCAACGTCGCGCGGTTGCTTTTTCGCTCGCTTGAGTCGCTCATAACGACTAATAGTGACTGGCAAAATTTGACCCCATAATTACTGATAAAAATACGTCAAATAGGTCGGCTTCTTAAAAGTCTTAACTCAATTGTGTTAAGAACGAAGAACTGAACATGGAGCGAAAGAAATAATTTCGATTTACTGTTAATTAGTTGTGCTTGCGTGCATCGTAAACTCTGCCCGGGGTTTTCTACACTTGCAGTTTTTTTAAACTCGGTTAAGTCCCTAAGTGCGGCCGCAGCCATAATACGATACCCAAAAACAAAAGAAAACAAAATTTAACCTGAGATAAAAAATTAACTACAACATATATAACAGTACTAAACTGGGGATGTTATGAGGACGGCATTTATAAAAAGAAAACACTCAAGCAAATTAATGTCATCGATGTTTATGTTGGCCATGATTTTCCTTGTAGCCACTCGTGGAGAACAGGAACGTGAAAACCTTCATGTAGAATGTGCCATGGAATGCTCTCTGCAAGTTGAACAGCAGCAAAATGATTTAGGTACGTACCTACATGTACATGCCCATGCATTGCTTTCCCCTTTTCTCTCCTTGACACTGTACTGAACTGTCAACATTTTTAACTTACCATAAATAAGTTTTATAGTCTTTCCCTAAAATTTTGTTTTGACTGAGCCCTTTTTAAAATTTAAAGTAAGGATTTTAAAATGCTATTGATTTGAGGAATCCTTTTTAAAAAATTATTTTGCATGCTTAAAGCTCAGGATATAAATATTAAATACTGGAAAATTAAGGTTATATGTTTTATTTGTTACCTTCATTTCTGTTCCTGTAGCATTAATTTGAATTCTCACTGTATGCACTGCATCATTATACTGACAGAAATATTATATCAAATTTTGAGCCGGGGCTCTCCTTTTTCACTGCAATAACAACCTGAGCGATGATAATATTTTACTGATTGTAATGATACTATTATTTTATTCCAACAAACATTCACCTCTGCACTCTTAGATGATTCACAAATACTAATTTTGCGTTGAGTGAATGACTGCTAATGGAAGGATTTCTTAACACTCAAGAAGCTTATGGTGTAATTGCCTATCTTTCTCCTTGCTCTTTGTTTGTCCTTAACAACCTCCCACCAGAAACAATGCCAACTCAATAGTACCTACTAGGCCATTTACCCTGAGCAGGGGGGTTACTCCTGGGAATTTTTGGTGGGGGTGTGCTGCCTGGTTCTCCAAATCCTGACCCCCTATTTCAGACCAAAAAATGTCATCTACCACACCAGTTTGCAGACCTGACCTCTAAAATCCATACCTATTTTCAGACCTGGCATTTAGGCAGAAATTATTATGTCACCAGTAGTTACATTAAAGCGCAAACAATTAATATTCTTTAAATAATACATTTCGAATTCTCATATTTCTATTTCCTTCTTATTCATTTGGAATGAAAACGATAAATACGTTCATACACTCCTGTAACTCCCTCAAAAACCATACCCGATTCCAAACCAAAGTAGGCAAAGTGTATAGCTATTCTCAGACCAAAATTACCAGTGGGCCCAATTAAAACTCTTAAGCTTTTGGGGCAGCTTATACCTATATGGTTTATATAAGGGAGTGCCACCCCCCCCCCCCCCAACCCCTGGCCATTTACTATTCGTTTGGTATTTGTTGTGAATTTTTTTCTGTGCAGAATTTCATTACCAAGGTGAAGGTCAGGATTTTGTTTACGATGCTGGCTTAAATGACATTGGAAATGAGTTTCCTGTTGCAATAATTGGAACTACAGTGAATTCAGGTACAATTATTGGCAGTAATATGCAAATAAGGCACTGATCATTTTTTTATCAGGTGGGGTAGCTGGGGGAAGAGAGTTGACTGATTCGTACATGTATATAATTTTACTTAATAGACTGGATGATTTCGAATACAGCTGTGTAATGCAAAAATGCTCTCAGAATGTTATAATGGTGCTTTTTGAGGACCTTTCTTTATTATATACTATCCATATACCATACTTTCTCCCAGGACATGTTCTGTTTTTATAGAAAACAAAATTAAGTGCATGTAAAGTGCCTGCTCTGGCTGGTACCCTTCGTTTGGCTTCCCAGTTGGTTGCTTAAAGTATAGTTTTACATACATGTGCCATGTCAACTTTTCTCTTCAGTTGATAAAATTGTAAGGTTAACTGAAAAAAATGTGGAAAGAAAAAAAGATATTTCTTCAAATCCTTCTAAGGTTTAAAAGCAAACAAAGGTATTGAGTTCCTTATCAATTATTATAGTTAATTGTCAACAAAGCAGCCTGGATTGACTATCAACAAAATACCATTTTTACATAAGATAGGTTTAATCCTCTACATCTGGAGGTTAATTAATTGTGGGCAGTGACAGACCTAGTGCTTTTAGGATGCTAGCTGTTACATGTTCAGGTACCTGTAGTTTTAAAATAAGACATGTTTACAATCACAGATTAGGCAACTGTTTAATGTACAGCAGGGTGCGTCATCGATAGAGTCACGTGTGAGATTATGGAAAATGAACCACTTGGGTCCCGGGTGTATTTTTTATGAATTTTATGAGTGGTATATTTTCCAGTAAAACACTCGTGTCTATTAAAAGTCATTAATTCCAACTATTGGTAAACAATAATTGATGTGCAATACAGTAAAAACCCGTACATAAGAACCAGCTAATAATAAGAACCTGTTAGGCTAAAATGTTCATTTTAAATACCCTTTTCATAAAAACCTGATTAGCCTAAAATTTTCAATAGGTTCTTATTTTACCAAAATGAAGGCAGTCAGATGAAAATACAGTCTAGGTTTCAGTCAGTAAGATTCAAAGAATGACCTGAAATGAAAAACATAATTATCAAGTCTTTGCCAACACAACATTTTATGGACACTGCAGCTTGAAAGACATGCATGCGAGTACTTTGGAAAGAGAAATTCACTGTATGGTCATCATTTTAACTGTATTCGAGGTAATAATAAATACAGCAGTATATTCGATATCACATGTTATTTTTTTCGAAGCTTGGGAGCGGGCAGAATTCTCCAAATCCTGCAATCTGATTGGTTCTAAGAGTGGGCAGTATTTTACGATCTTGCCCACTAACCCAGGCGGAATCGTTGGCAGCTTCATTCACAAGTTTGTTTCTTGTTAGTGAATGAGCAAAAACCGTGATATTTAAGCTAGCTTTGTTTTAAAACTTGCGCTTTTCTTAGCATTAGCCAGGGAAAAGTGAATTTTATTATTCAGACAAAAAATCTGAAGAAAGAATCAAGCAAGTCAGCCAGGAAAACCGCTAAGTAAAGCAAAACAGGCGACTCGTGATGTCGCTTTACTAGTTTATGACCAGGCTGTAACTCCTGTAAGTACCACAATCTTGCTTTTAGGCAGTGTTTATTCAATATTTTTGCTCTGCTTGTAGTTTTGTTTTCCAGTTTTGCTGTCTGAAACTAAATTCTGTCATTTTTCATTGAGTTTTGCCTCGCCAGTTTCTACTTTTCGGGTTGTTGTCAGTGATTGCATTTAGCTTTCAATCTTAAATAAACAACACCAATCAATTTTCAAGCACTCAATGGTTATCGCTTTTTTCGTTTCTTTGTTTATATACTTGTTACCCACATCGCCTTTTTTTATTCGAATTCAGTTCAAGATTCGTAGGTGTAATTAATGCTTTTCATAAAGCCTTTGTGCGGTTTTCATCCCGCTCGAGTGAACTAACTAAAGCAATTTTAAGCTTATTCAGCCGAAGAAAATAGTTGCTGTATTTTTTTTCCTGTGGTTTTTAACAAGTTTGTCAACTCTTTTATCAATGTTTGACACTCAGCTTGTGAATTATCAACCGAGGCACAATACTCTCTCTGAGTACTGCCCTCGGCCTACGGCCTCGGGCGGTACTCAAGACCTCGGACACAGTTTCTCGCAATATGGACCTCCCAACCGGTGAATAACATATATATATATGCCTTGTACTAGTTATCTGTTCCGATCACTAGTGCCCCAGTCAAATTAAGAACCTATTGAGGAACCTATTAGTAGCCTAAAATCCCGCTAAATACCATTTATATAAGAACCTATATTTAGGCTAACTTGGAAAAATCTAAAGTTCTTATACGAGGGGTTTTTACTGTGTCCTTCAGTTGCCTGTCAGGCAAGAAAAGCAGTCAAATTCACTAGCATCAGATAGCAAAATCCACTTTCCCCAGGTTACTAATCAGACACTACTTTCTTTGCGTGACGTATAGTGGGAAGAGGGTTAATGGATCCTTTACCAAGGGCGACAACATAATAAACTAATTTAATACATACATTTTAAATTGTCTGTTAAATATAACTGCATAATATATAGCAAAAACAATAATATAATATTCATAATATGATATTTATGTAATAATTATATTATAATCTAGAAACAAACAAGTACAATGTAATTGTTATTTGTTTGTGAAGTTCATAAATGTAACTCGTTCACTTACTAGGAGAAGAATTGGTAAGGAAGAATCCTGTATTAGAAAACTGCTTAATTTTGGATGCAAGCAACTCGCTGGAATCACACCAACCTGTCCCAGGAGGAAACAATAGAAGCTGCTCAGAAGACAACCACCTAATTGCTAGAGCAAGGGCAATTGGTGTACACTATGAGTTTGCACAGCCTGATGCACTGGAAACAGAGGATGACAGGAGAAAAAGACACCGGCGAAACCAAAGAAGAATATCAGAACAAGAGAAAAGGTTGCGTGAGGTTGTTGGAGATCTACCACCACCTCCACCAGCAGGGTCAAGTCAGCAAGAAGATATTGCATAAAGTGCTATTCGTGCATTTGAGGTGGAGCAGATGACGTACGCATTCAGTTTTTGTGAGGTCTGCAAGGAACGACGACTGGAGTGCAAATGCACGAGAAACATGTGTACTCGCTGTAGGAGAGATAAGAAGGTACCAAAAGTGTGGTCAGGTGAGAATAACATGGATCCAATGGCTGTTGCTGAGATTTTGTCTGACATGTCAGATGCTGAACAGATGCTGATAGCCACATGTGAAACATGAAGGTGTCGCTTCAAAGGGGCATTGCATTGCATTCCTACAGGCTGTGCAAGAACCGGTAACTATTCTTCCTCGACTACCAGCAGAGGTGGATATAATACGCGTGAGAAGACAAGGAAAAGATGATACCCATAAGGACTTCAGGGTTACAAGACACCGTGTTGAGGGAGCCCTTCGTTGGTTGAAGGACAACAATCCTGCCTATGGTAATGTTGTTATTGATGGTGCTCGCATACAGAATTTACCTGGAGAAGGTGAGTTGCCCAATTTGAGAACTGTTGAGTTTTGTGAAACAGGACGGGTAGATGACCAAGGCCCGGCTCCACAGCAATTGGACGCTGGGGAAACAGATTTTACTGATCACTCTACAGTCTCTGGAGTAATTCTTCCTGAGCCTGGAGTTAACGTACAAGCACAAGTTGAAGCAGCCGTAAATGAAGTTGTGTCAGAACCGAGGGAGGGTGAACCAGAAAATACACAACGAAGAGTGGGACGACCAGTGATTCCTTGGCCGACCACAGACACGACACCAGCGTCAGAGTTTACCACTCCGTACTTTTTTACGACGGCATTCCCTTGTTTGTTTCCCTATGGAAAGGGTGATTTCCACATAAACCTGCCAGTGACATGTCCTTCACTGCATGACTGGGCAGAGCACCTGCTGTGGTACCAAGATGGGAGGTTTGCTAGGCATAAGGTGTGGAAGTTTGTTGTCCACAATATGATCATGAGGAAGCGTGCCCTGGAGCAGAGCCGGTTCTTTGTTGATCAGCAACTTGGTGACCCACACATAACTGTTGCAGACCTGCAAGAGCGACTTGCAAGAGGTGACACTTTTACCGACAAGTTGTTGTATTTTGGCGCAAATCTGCGTAGAGAGCTTCGTGCCCTTGTGGAGTTCATGGTCAATGAGAAGCGTGGGTTGCCTTCATTTTTCATGACTGGAAGCTGTGCCGAGTTTTACTTTCCTCCTCTTAGAAGGCTACTGGAAGAGTACATCTTGCAGACCAAGGGTGAAGAAGTCAACCTTGCTGAAGATAGCAATGCCCGCTTCAAGGTAGTACCAGAAAATACTCATGTAGTGGTGAGTTACTTTGACCTGCGTGCCGAAGCCGGTATTTGGTGTCTCTGATTATTGGTACCGCTATGAGTTTTCTAAGTCCCGCGGTCAAATTCAT
Source organism: Porites australiensis (assembly GCA_022179025.1). Taxonomy (NCBI): domain Eukaryota; kingdom Metazoa; phylum Cnidaria; class Anthozoa; order Scleractinia; family Poritidae; genus Porites; species Porites australiensis. The sequence continues at coordinate 304,346 of BOPM01000483.1, read as the reverse complement.
TGGCACCAACTCAGCTGGAGGGAAGACAGGCAACCGCATCAGCTATTGCTTGAAGCTCGTGAAGATTGTTGCGAAGAGGAAGAGTATGCAGCTAGACTTAGTCAGTGGGCAGATGAAACCTTTGCCATGACAGCATTACATCCAGCTGGCAATGATGAAGAAGGGCAGCCAAGAAAAGACCTCTGGCCACCACCTGAGGGAACGGCTGAGCCCATATCAGATGATAGGGATCCCTTAGTTAAGATGCTAATGCAAATAGCTGCAACACAAGATGCAATACTGGAGGATCATTTGCTTTTAGTAAACAGGGTTGGACTCCACAGTTGCTCTGATTACTGCTTGAGAACTCATCGGCATCCGGAACAAGGACTGCAGCCTAGAGAACGTGTATGTCGGATGGAGTTTGGAAGCGAGTTCCGCCCAGGGAAAAAAATTCACAGTAATCCGGAAATTGTGGAGGATCATAATGTAGCTCCCCATCTAGAGATGCCACCTGACCATCCACCTGTGGTTCAGCATTCTCGTTATCAGTTACAATCGTGGAGAGCAAATGGGGATGTAAGCTTGATTCTTTCCAATTCCCCTCCGGACAATCCTAGCACAGATGATATCATAACCATAATTGACTACGTGGATATGCTTGCAAAGATAGCGAACCTACTGGTGCAACTTCTCATCTCTTTAAGGACATGGTGAATGCTGTTGATGCAGGTGATGCAGACCAAGTGACAGGCAAGTCAATGTGTGCTAAGATGGTGATAAGGACGGTAGGAAGACGAGATATCAGTGGACCGGAAGCTTCCTTTGAACTGCGTGGGCTGGCACTTTTGCGATGTAGCCATCCATTTACTTACTTGTCAATTTCAGGGTCAAGGAGACTTGAACGTGATGGTGAAACTGCAACTCGCAGCACCCTACTGGATAAGTACCTTACCACTTTGCATCTAAGAAAGGTAATGTTCCTGTTGTAAATGGTGGTTTTACGTACGTAACGTGGCCACTAAATGAAGACTACTGTAGGACCATGCTCCTGTTACACTGGCCAAGCTGGTTTGACATCCAAGAAGTGAAGGGGGATGCAGAATCTTGGATTGATCGCTTTAAGGACTTTTTTGCAAGTGATGACTGTCCAACATTTGTGAAGGCCCAAGTTGCTAAGGCACGGCGTTTTGCAGACCACCCACAAGAACCAGTATTTGAAGAGGATGAGGAAGACGCTGCTGTTGAAGCAGAAGAACAGCCAGACTGGGTGGATGTATATGCAGGGCAGAACCAAATGTATGAGGGTGTAGAAAGGGACTTTGATTATGATGATGGTGGAGAGGACTATGACTGGAGCAGTACCCATATTATTCTCCCTGAAGGAAAAGACCCAACAAAATGGCTTCAAGAAAGCATTAAACCGGATGATGAACGGGAGACAGAAAGTACAGACCTTGATTTACCTCAGGTGTGTCTGTTGTCTCTAAATGAGAATCAGAAAGCCATAGTGGGGCTAGTGTTGCACACCCTGTACAACGTTGTTGAAAACACTAGATATTACCTTCCACTGCGGCTTGTTGTCTCTGGAACTGCTGGTACGGGAAAGTCTTCTGTCATAGTGTCTCCAGAGGTTAGTGCGACAGGTTTTCGAAGCCAATGATGCAATACAGGTGATAACTCCAACGGGGAATGCTGCTTATCTCGTTCAAGGCAGTACAGCTCACAGCTGTCTAGGAGTACCAACAGGTGGAAGGTCCTGCAATGAGTTGACTGTACCTACAGGTCCCTTACTAGAGAAAATTCAGAAAAAATGCGAAAATCTGAAAGTTCTGTTTGGAGATTAACGATCAGACCTACTGATCGACCGCAGACCTACTGATGATCCTGCTCCAGTACCTGATGTGGTTCTGGCGAGGTTTCCAGGATATAGGGGGCCACCGTACATTGATGAAGATCCTACAGTTGTGCCAATTGTACCTGTAAGTCGTTCCACTGATTGCGCATGCTGATGCAAGCGTCTGCAGGTTCCATTGCGACTGGCATGGGGAACAACAATCCACAAATGCCAAGGGATGACTGTGGGTGCTGGAGAAGCATTCAGGTATGTAGTGGTTCACCCCGGGGACCATGGCTTAAAAGAACATCCCCCCAATTTAAACAACTTTTTGCTTTATTTGAAACACATTTATCAAATAGAAAACAATGCCTCTACTGTCAAAAACAAATGGGAACCCCTTTTGCTTTATATAAGCCTTTTGACCTGAGTCTCCAAAACTTAATTAAATATAAATATCTTCTCTACATCTCTTTTTTTGTTTTGTTCGGTTTCGACTGTGCCCTTTTACCCAAGGAAAAAAAAGAAAGGAAACGAAAGAGCAGTGAGAGAAAAAGGAAAAAGATGTATTAACTTCGCTATTTGCTTTTAGCCTGCTGCTCTCCTCTCAAGTGATGCTTTGTATGTTTGTGTTTTTTTGTTTTTGTTTTTCTTTCTTTTGTCACTTTGCTTTGCTCAAACTGTCGGGATTTTGGTAGGGTTTATATGGCCACCCAACATTAAACTTAATTCACAGTGAAATCTCTTCTGCCAAACCTCGTCACACGCCAAGCCTACACATTTTTCTTTTTTTGCCCACCATGCAATTGTCCTCTCTGCTGGAGGGGTGAGGGGAGGTGTGTGCATGTGGCAAACAAATGTCTTATGTGAAAGTAGATCATCGCAGTTATAGACGCAACTTTTGCAGCTGTGAAAAGAAAGCCTGAAAAAGAATCAGGCTTGTACGGTTTTAAAACCCTTGACCTCTACGATACCGGTGCAGCGCTCGTACCACATCATTACCGTTAAAGAATCCCCGCGATCGCACAGGCATTTTTTTTTATTAATAATAATAACTAAATTACAACACAAAGAAAAACAAACAAATAAAAGGTTCAAAGAAAGTACAGTTCGACTACCTAAAAAAGACTGGAGCAATAAACGAACGTTGATTGTGTACAAAATTAGGCGATATTTCATCCATTTTGGCTTGCCAAATATGAAACCGCGCTAACAGGAGACAATAGTTTAATTGACACGAGTATTCTGTAGAATGAGGCTCCGGCCGCAAGCCCAGTGCAGTAATGTTCAATAAGTTGTATTTGCCGATTAACGGATGAGCGTTTTGAAGCCAGTCGGTTACGCTTTTCCAAAAAGAGGATGTAACATGACAGGACCAAAAAAGATGAATTAGCGTCTCTGAGGAATTGTTGCAAAAGGTACAGTTCTCATTTTCTTTTCGTCCTATTTTAAGTAAGAAATCATTGGTTGGTATGCGCCTATGTAATAGTTTAAATTGGAACTCTATCAGATAAACAAATATGGGGAAAGGGGACAGCCTTGCTTAACTTCTCTTTGAGGCTGGAAGAAGTTGCCTCACCAGCCATTGTTGAGTACACAACTTTCGATGTTGCAATAAAAGGTCCTTACCCAATTGATAAGTGATGGTCCAAAGCCAAAAAAACGAAGTGTATAAAAAATAAAGGGCCATTCAAGGGAATCGAAAGCTTTTTCAAAATCTATAAAGAGCAACAACCCGGGAACATTATGCTGTGTAGCATACTGGATGATGCCATCTATAAGTCTAATATTTTCCCCAATGAGCCGCCCTTTCATAAAGCCTGTCTGATCATTATTTATCAGTTTTGGGAGAACGGGTTTTATACGGTTTGCTATAGCTTTTGCTGCAATTTTGTAATCTGTATTAAGGAGAGTTATAGGGCGCCAATTTTTTATGTAAAATGGTTCTATGCTCTTTTTTGGAATAAGTTTAATGATACCCCTTCTTTGACAGCCAGATTCGTAAGCAAAATTGAGGGCAGAGAGTAAATGAGTAGAAATGTCATCCCAAAAGGCTTTGTAAAATTCGGCTGGAAGGCCGTCTGTACCGTGCGTTTTATCCGCGTTCATCGATTTTAAAGCTTCTTCACATTCTGTCTTAGTTAAGAGACTATCGCAAACCTGTTGTGGGAGTCAAACAAGTCTCATTTGCTTGCTGAAAGAAATCAAAATTCACAGAGTTGTCTATTTTTGAGGCCTAGAGATATTTATAGAAAGATTCGCATTCAGATAATATATCTTTGACAGATATTACGAAAACTCCGTCGCTAAGTTTCAATTGGCTTATTGTACCTTGTTTAAAGTGACGTTTTTTCAAGATTAAGAAAATATTTAGTATTCTTTTCACCTTCATTGTACCACCTGGACTTTGATCGAAGAATGGCATCTTTGGTTCGCTATTCAATTATTTTCTCGAGTTCTTCTTTTAAGATTTTAATTCGCTTAGTGACATTTTGGCTCACTCGCGGATCATTGCTACAGGCATTGTCCAGTCGTTTCTCCAACATTGCAATTTCTTTTTCCAGCTCCTCTTCTTTTTTTACTTTTGCTTTTTTGATGGAAGCGGAATAAGTAATTGATTTTTCGCGGACTTTTAGTTTTATCATATCCCACAGTAATAGAGGGTTAACCAGATTATCGTCTTTGTATTCGTTGGCTGTTTCTTGCATCGCTATTTTTATTGTTTCAATAAAATTGTTGTCAGCGAGTAGAGACGTATTTAGCTTCCAAAAACCGTTTCCCTTGGGATTAGAATGCAAAGATAGGCTAAGCGTTATCAGAGAATGATCAGTTTTGAATCCTGGAGTGATATCTGTATGAGTACTTATACCTAGTATGGATTGACTCACTAAGAAAAAATCAAGTCTGCAACGAATTTCTGGCTGTCTCTGGCGCCAGGTGTATCTTTTACAGTCTGGATTAAAAATTCTCCAAACATCACACAATTCCATATTTCCCATTGCATCTTGTACCACCTCCAAAGCATTTTGGTGTGTTCTAGCGATTCCGTTCTTTTTGTCTTTTTCAACATCTAGTACTAGATTGAAATCATCGCCGATTACCACATCATCGCACTTGAAACAAGAGAGCCGATCAAAAAAGGTGTCAAAGAAATTAGGATCATCCTTGTTGGGAGCGTAGATATTGGCCAAGGTCCACAATTTGCCATCCGCTTCAATGTCGCATATGATAAAACGACCATTCGGATCCTGAAGTGTTTTGATAACATTTAGATTAAAATTGTTGTTAAAGAGGATGCCGAACCCTGCTTTGCTGCTCGAGCAGCAGCTAAACAGCGCCTTGTAACCCCATTTACTAGTCCAAGAATCTGTTGTATTTTCGGAACAATGAACTTCTTGCAACATATAAATAGAAAATTTTTTTGTTCTTAGCCAGTTAAACACCTCCCTTCTTTTGGCATTATTTCCTATTCCCCTGACGTTTAAGGACGCGATTTGAAGCTTCATGATTTCAAAATTAGCATATCAACATGAAACAAAAGTTCATCTTTGCTCCCGGACAGAACTAATAGCAAGGTAGCACGTAACAAAAAGAAAATTAAACAAAGAGAACTACAATAAAGATGCCGAGACAAAGGTGGCATCGGTAGCAAATAACAGAAGAAAACAAACTTCTCAAATACACGAAGAAAAAAAAATTACAGACAAAAAACAAACACTAACACAGAATAAGCTTTGTTCCGCGCGGTATCGAGAAGGTCTGCAGCAAAACAAAAACTCACCCCGCTCGCCCTATCTATGCAGTATTCTAAAGATCTTTAGCGAAAAAGAAACAAGATAAAGCCAAAAGTTGTGCGAGGGGAGATGAGAGAGCTCTTCACGCCGCCATGTCTCGATCCCAGTCCCGATCGCACAGGCATGCGAGCGTTGACGTTGCAAGCCTTTTCCGACAGCTGGAAATAGGTGATGGAAATTTTTTCGATGTGCACGCAACGCCCGTTTCGGATGGATCTACACCCGGCGTCCGACTATCCTTTTTGATTGTGGACGAACATCACGCAAGAACACGGATCTCCACAAGCAATGTCTGTAATTTATACTCCCAAATTCAGCGTTAACCCTGTTGCCGTAGAAAAGATGAAACTTTTGAAAGCTAATAATTTACTTCGGCAATCAAGGAACGGCTTAATGGAAAAAAACTTCGTTTCATTTATTACTTTTTGATCGGTGACCGATCGGTAGCTTCTAGACGTCGTAACAAGAATGATCAGCGATAGGATTAAGAGGAAGAGATCTGAGGTTGTGTTGCAAATCAACGCATGGATGCACGATTGCCGTTTTTAGGAGTCAGTTTAATAAACTGATCATATGCAAATTGCCTACTGGTTTTAACCGCTACGTTGATTTTTGTGATTGTTGCGAGGTTGCGTTTCACAAGTAAACTTGATTCTAAACTTGTTGAGTGATTTTCGTGTTGACGGCAAATATTGTCAATCCCTTCTGTTTGTTCACTATTCGATTCACTTTTTGGGTCTGGTAATAGGTCATGTCGCCCGAAAGGTTACACAAAAGAAAGTTTACCTCTCTGAAGACACGCGCGTGTGTCGCATTGTTATGTATAACACCATTCGCAGCACTTATCACCTATTCAGTCAATCAATCAGTCAACTTTATTTAAGAGCCAGTCTCTGTAAGATCCTGATATCGAGTTTTGCCCACAAAATGGATTTCGCTCATAATTTTTCTGT
>BOPM01000483.1:248771-259965 GCA_022179025.1 Porites australiensis | reverse complement strand
GTCTGACCCCTCTACATGGTGCATCCCCCAGGGCAGGGGTTTCTCCATCTCTGGGCTTTTTCCTTTCAGAAGAGGGACAGCTAAACACTCCTTCTTGTTTTGGAGCTTGTATTGGAGCTCAGGGGGTGTGTCTTTCACCCATCGTCTCAGGGTAGGTTGCGCTTGCTCTCGGGGACACCACAAGGGGCCATGGAGCCATTGAAAGTAGCCACAGGGTTCTCTCCCAGGGACAAAGCTCCCACAACTGAAAAACACTTTGTTGTAATTCTTGGCCGTACGACTCAATTTCATCTTGGGAACAAACCCACATCGGCACTTGAGTTCTCCGCGTTTCACTCGGCCATGGACTTGAGGATGCGTGTCTTTTTTCAAGGCCTCCATCATCACCTCCCGCGTGTCTTCAAACAAATACACCGGACACCCTTCTTGGGGACACTTGAACCTCAATGGACCAAAATTGGATTGGAGGTTGACACATTCAATGAATCGATGGGGATGAAACGGGCACGATTCATATAGGAGTTGGTTGAACTGGGTGTCCATCTGGTCCAGTACTTCCCATTCCCCCACTTCCGTCGCTGGATCCGAATGAAACGTCCCTTCCTCGACACATTCTTCCTCATAATCTTTCAAGGTGCCCTCCATCAAATCGTTCACGGAATGGTCTGTGGGGGAGGGTGTGGGCAGTGGCGTCAGGTCGGCCGCTTTAGGCAATGCGTTGAGAGCGATCACAAGTTCACTGGTAGGGGGTTGAGTGGCTTTCTTGTCTAGGGCTTCGGCTTCAGCTCGGGACAATCCGATCTGGGCCATCTCCAGATCACGAATGACTTTCTTCTCTAGGGCTTCGGCTTCAGCTCGGGACAAACCGATCTGGGCCATCTCTAGATCACGGGTGGCTTTCATGTCTAGGACTGGCACTCCCTCTTTCCCCTTGGGTTTCTTACTACTCACTCGACGTCGTTTGCGTCCCGAAGGCACCGCCGCAGGTTGAGTGGCTTGACGATCCATCCCTCGACTGAAGAATGACTCCAAGGGAGCGTCTACCCTGCCTTTTATAGCCCCTCCTCCTGCCTCTCGTGATGCAACTCGTGATGCCTCTCGTGATGCTCATACGATCTTGGTCTCCACCAATCCGGACTCCACTTATGCTCTCGTGAGAGTGGTATGATCCGTGGGTCCACCAGTCAGAGACCACCCCCGTGGCTATAAAACCAGCGATGGGTCGACGACCCTCTCATTCGTCGCGGTCAAATTGGACGGTAAGCATGGCGCTCCATGAAGTGGGTCTCTTGGTGTACAGTCAGGGGTTTGCCCTCTCCCGAGACGAGTATATCATTCGAGAACTGGCTTTTTGCGATTGGACGGGGCATCATCATGTGTTGTTCAAATACCTGTTACCCCAAGGCGTGTCGTACAATCAATTATCCAAGGAGGCCCAAACGCGCATCGATCGTCAGACCAAGACGGTGCATGGATTGCCGTTTGACCCCTCTTTGTCGGATCACAACTGCCAAGACTTTCATCCCTACCATCAGATGCAAGACGATATCACCCGTTGGTGTCAACAGCATCTCACCCCCCAGCGGGGACGATTGGGTGTGTTCACGCTCAATGGACTGTACCGACTGTTCCATGAGCCCCAGTTTTCCTACCCCCTCGTGGTCTTGGAAGGGCAGGGGTGTGGGGACTTGGCCAATCTCCCCATTGCCACCGCCAATGTCATGGCTCACAACGATCATGGTCGCAATTGGTGCGAGGATCATTCCCACAAGGAACGAGGGAGTGGCATCTGGCACGATCATTGCGCCCACGTGCGGGTCTGTCAAATGAGTGGATGGTTACGTCGCCAGACCAATGTCCTACCCACCCTCAACGCCCAACGCCCAACGCGTGCTGTGGCAAAAACGGTGTGATCGATTATTAGACTATCTGTTATGCAACTATTGTACCGAGGCCAAAGACAAGGCGTTTGCCAACGGTCAAGGACTGGATTGGATCCCGGATAATTGCAATGATTGTCGTAGCGTCTTACATGTCTTTGAACAAACCGTGACCCGACGGGAATGGGATGTGCCCCTGATGTACGCCGATGATGAACCGCATACCATGTGGGCTTGGACTCCCATCCCTCATCATAAACACTGAATTTTTTTTCATTTTTCAGAACATGCCCTTGACCATTTACACAGGAGGAGCCAAAGGTGTGGACACGCATGCAGAGCGATTATGTCACTTGTATGGTCATACGTGTGTGGTCTTTATCCCACCTTGTCACCCTCGATCCAAGTCCCTCACGCCCTTGACCCAGTCCGAGTTGGATGCCGCCACCTCGATGGTCACCCAGGTGGCATTTCGATTGGGTCGACAAATCCATCATCCCATCAGCCTCCAGTATATCCAACGCAATTATCACGTGATCCAGCCTGCGTCCCTCGTACTCGCCTTGGGCCATTTTGACGAATTAGGCAAGCATCTGTTGGGTGGCACAGGATGGAGTGTGGTCATGGCCCAGCTTTTAGGCAAACCCCTCTGTGTGTTCGATGTGGATAAGGAACAATGGTTTTGGTGGAATGCCACCTCCCAAGAATATCAACCCTGTGACGGCATGAGCGAGACACACATCGCCCTACCCACCCTCCAAGACAAGACCGCCATTGTCGGCACCCGAGAAGAAGACCAAGTCCTCTATCCCACCCTGGAAGCTTTATTCAAACGCCAATAAAAAACACTGCTTTATAGATCAAATCACTTATTTTTAATCTCAAGATACGTCAATGACAATAAAATTCATGGCTGACATGGTGTTCATGATCAAATCCAGTCTCTTCATCACTTTGTCCAGGGTATCGTAGGCTCGCTTTCTCCGGCCAATCATCACGGGGAGCTGACCCAAGGGACACTGGGGGATCTGATGCTTGAAGCGGTCAATGATAAAGGCAATGCCCTCGTTCATCACCTTGTCCAGATTGGGAGGGACACGTGCCATTTCCGCCATCATGCCAATCTAAAAACAGAAAAAAGTTTTTTTCAGCGTCAAGGTCATGAGAAGAATGTGACTTCAAAAAAATCACTCACCGACAACCGGTGATCCATCATACGATGGCAATGGTGGCAGCCATTTCTCCGGGGGGCATGCAACCGCACCACCACTTGGTTCCACCACCGATCTTCGCCCAGGTGTTGGGGAAAACCTGTGAGGTTACACTTGGGCAACCCTTTCAACTCCTGCACCACCTTCTTGCGCTTGTCCATGGTGTAAAAACAATGGACCCAAAACATAATCTTAATCTGGACCTCCAGGGGTAGCACGTGACCAAACGGTTTGTTCCTAGGATCCACTAACCCTCGGCAGTCCATGTTGACAGCGCCAAGCATGAAATGGGACCTCTCCGCTCTGTTCCCCCTTAATCATGGGTTCCTTGGACCAATCCCTGCCTCGCGCCAGGACTTGGGGTCCCACCCAAAAAAAGTGTACCCATGGGGGGTACCCCCTAGAATCTCCTCTCGTGGTCAAACTTCCCCACGTGATGTCTCTCCACCAATCAGCTCCTCTCATGGAGTCTCTAAATCACGTTGCGCGCTCCGTGTGAGCTCATTCCAGTTTGATCAGTCACGCTGTTCAAGATGGTGAGCTCTTTGCAGTCGATTGTCTTGTTTTCGGTGCCGATTGCTGTTCTGTTCGACATGCTCAAGATTCTCCATCACCTGCCGATGAGCCACGAATGTTTCCGTGCGCTGTTTAGACGCTGCACTCATGAAGAATTACGTGCTTGGGCCAAAACGCTGCCATGGGACCACCCGATCGCCCGGAAACTCGACCATGAGGTCCATCGACGCCGTATGGCTGGTGAGTTTCATGGCTTTCATTTTTTTCGGGTATGGGTCCCTTTTCCTTATACCTTTTTTTTGATTTTTATAGAGGTATTCAAGGGGTTCGATTTTCTACGAACAGTGCTGTGGCCTGTCCACCTATGTCTTTGCCCTCGACGTGCCAGACTCAATTGGGCTGCGCGGTTCTGGGTTCCAAACTGTTCGTGTTGATTTTTTGTTTGTTAGATTCATGGGAATTTGTGGAAAACCAACCCGTCTGCCACATTTATCAATGGGTCGCCCATCCCACCCAAGGCGGAGTATGTAACCATTGCGAACGGATGATGGATGGGTTACGAATAGATGACGTGATTGCTGGCAACCGGGAGGGGACCCTCACCGAAGATGAGATTGTAGAGTATGTACAGAGTGGGGACCCCAACCATCGAGAGTGGGACGATTGGCCCCTTCGTATGACCTTTCGCATCAATTCGTTTCTCCGGGCCCATGGTCCTGTGGGTGAGCCGGATTTGGCTGCCCTTGGGTTTTTAGATGATGATTAATTTAATGTTAAACATTTTCAGGCACGCATTGCCTCTTGCGTCATCACTTGCAATGGATTCCAAGTTTGCACTCCCAATTTTTGCGCATCCTGATTCGTCCACTTTCCACCTCTTTGTAGGCTTTCATTATACGTTAAAACAGTATGGAGGATGGATACGTGCCGTTCAATTAAGATGTCATTATAGCACTGTCAAATGTATAATCAGTCTTCATGAAACGTTTCAGATGTGATTGATGTAATTGAACAATGGGGGTGGATCCTTCCCTTGCAACACCGATACCATATTCATTGTGTTCAACATTTCATTCAAATCTGCAATGACACTGCTTTTTAGATACGCGTATCCACATCAAGAACAGCCACTGGTTCCGAGACCGCATTGCTTTCTTACTCATGAAGACAGAGTATTATTATAATTTTTTTTTCGTAGATTCGCATACCATTCTCAGCACCCACAGGGTTCATGGCACCTCCGCTGCCTGGTGTTTTTGTGGCAGTATCGTGCAGTGGTACACTGGAACAGGGGTCTCCCTTCCGTGTCCGAGCCCACTCAAATTACTTTGTTGTCGTTGCTTTTTGAACTTTCGTCGTGTGCGCGATTTACACGTGCCCTGTTATTGGTGTGAGATGTTGCAAGGCATGGGCTATCCACCCCGTTTTTGAAAACATGTTTTTTCTGTTTTCAGATACTCGTTTTGTCATACGAGCTATTTATATCCCTTGCCTTTTTCAGCCACTACCCAGGTGATAGAGAATCACACGAGGTACAACTTCAACTTTCCGATGAAACAATTATACTTTGTCTGCAAACGCTGTTGGACTTATTCACGTCACGTGTCCGTCCTCCATGAACCCTGTTGGGGTTGCCACATATTAGAAAGCGACGGGTGGGAATTCTGAACACCCGGCAGGGGGAGGTCTGCATGGTGGCGCCACCCCTGCTGGATGTTCATTTCTTAATTTTATTCAATTAGATTCCCATTGGATCCTACAAGATGTAATGATTTTCCGAAGCTGGCCCATCCCTCATAAACTCTGTATTGTCAATCATCATGGTTGGTCCAGCTCACTCTATTTGTTCAAACTCAACTGTTGATTTTTTTTATTAGTATGTCATTGGTTCCTAGATGATCAAACTAAGACGTTGATTTTTTATTAGAATGTCATTGGATCCTAGACCATTTTGACTTTAATCAAGACTGGATTTTAATAGAACTTTTTTGTGTACAATCATTTCAAGGGCGTGACGTCATTAGGGCGTCACACACGTCCCGCTTGTAATTAAGGCCTGTTTTTTTCTTTGTCTTCTAGTTAATCATTGGACAATAAACCACCGCCTTGTGCGTGCCAATGGTCGACTTTTTCTCATTCAGTTTGCTTCTTGGATCTAACCACCCCTCCTTCTGATTCGTTTCAGACACCTTTGCTGCGATCAAATTCCCTTTAATCAAACCATGGTCATTCACAGGTTACAACCATTATATTCCATGGCCTCATCCAGCGCTCATGACTTTTTCTTCCAAGAGGCAAACACCATTTCTTTTGTTCACTCATTAATATCAAGGGCGTGACGTCACTTGGACGTCACACACGTCCCGCTTGTCATTTAGGCTCTACTCGCGATGTGTTGATTAAAAAAAAGTTGATTTTGACCTCCATAGAGTGTGTTTTTTTACTTGACTTTTGGGATGCGAGGGGTCTGGGGCTACTTTTCATGGTTTGCGCATGCGCAGTAGGTCTACGCGGAAATAGGCTCACAGGAATGCGGGGGACCTGGGGAGTCGTTTGGCGGTCTGCCCATGTGCCTACGATTCCATTCACGTGACTGCGCAGGGCAAACGCCTTGGGCCCAACTGCGCATGCGTCCAACTACCAGGCTCTCCTCTCAATAAAACTATGTGAACAATGTGGATCTAACTCTTGTGTGCGTGTGTTCATTATCCCATGGGGTCACGTGAACAACTATGACCATATATGGGCATTTGTGACGTCAATGGGGTCACCTGACCTAAATGCTCGATTCTGATTGGTCGAGAAAATTTCTGCTGCGCTCTGATTGGTTACTCCTGGTAGTAGCCTCTATGACTACTCACGCCGCCTCCTAGGGTTTATATCACTGCTGATTTGCGTTTGAATAACTTCTTTTAAACATGACCGCTGACCAGTAGGCAGGTAGGAAGTATGCATAATTATCCCATAATGCGGAGCATATCGAAAGAGAACGGTAAATTTCTTTCCAACTTTTAGGCTAGCCCACTTGATTTTGAAACGCAAATTTCCCTCCATAGATGAGCCCCTCCGAATTTAAGCCCCTCCAAAAATAAGCCCCTCAAAAAGGCCTCTGAAAAATTTTACGGTACCCAATTTTAAAACTAAACATATTTCCAGTGGCGATGAATTTCACGCAAAAGGTCAATGCTATAAATAAATCGCTTGTCAAACATGACAGCGACATAAATAATGTAAATCTTTTACGAATTTCACTAAAAGACGAATGTGAATCCCCGTGTAAGCGTTGATTTCCACTGTCGCGTAATTTTTACGTGCGTACGTGCGTCAAATTTACGTTCGCAAATAAAAAGGAGGTAAATGAAAGGTCGTACGTAAGCCTAGAAGTAGGACCTCGCTCAACTTCACATTCAATCTCAATACTTTACATCTTACCTCTATGTTATTTACGGGATTAAAACGTACGTGCGTTAACGTGCGTAGCCAAAATCGCGTTAGTGGAAATTAACCTTAAGCCCGGCTAAAGCCACGCTTTTTGTCCCGGCTCCCTGATACTTGTGTAAACCCCGCCCAAAGTGGCGGAAAAAACAGTCTAAAACGGTTGAAATCCCACGCTAAAGCCCCGCATTCCCGGGGTATGGGGGTGCGGGGCTTTCCACTAACTAGTGCATTACATCGCTGATAAGGTGGAATTTCAGGCAATGGGTAAGTGGAAAGAGGATCGATTCATCACGTCGTTCACTGCTCCTCTTCACTTGTTAAACAACGATACCAGCTATTCCCCCTCTAACAACTGTTAGGTGACTTAGGCCAACCAGACTGGTATATTCTGCCTGGCAGGCCTAAGAAACAGGTTCACCATAATATCGCCCTGATAAACCTAATATTTAACAATTATTCTTTGAAATCGAGGTGAATAGAAGCTAAAGATTTACTGAGACGCCAAGCGGCGAGGTAAATATTCCTAAAGCCACTATTCACCGAGATTGAAAACAATAATTGTTTTTGTATATACACCCGAAGTAATCTCACCAAAATCAGATAGGAAACCATTAAAAAGTACGATTTGATTGATGGATCAAATCACGCGTAAGTTTAAAAATAGGTCTTTGCAGAATTTTCGAACATGGCAATTCACAAGTTTATCATTTCGCAAACAACAGCGCAATGGCTTAAATGGAACCGTTGAAAGTTTGAATTGTTTCCTTACCTGAGAGTAAAAGTAGAGCTTTGTTGTTTTCTGTTGACTCGCCAAGTTTATAGCCAGAAAGGTTTGTTGTGTCGTTCTTCGCATGAAGAGCCGAATAAAATGGCGGCTCGGTTGCTCAAGGTAAGACGTCGTCTTCGTGTAGCATTCTTTTTCCCATTTACTTGAAACGTAGAATTTCTGCAAAAATTTGCTTTCAAATTTATTTGTCATAAATGTACTTCGATTTTTGGGCCAAATGTTTCTGGTAAGGAAACGGTGAGTTCACGAAACGGCCTTCTCTACGCGAATAAACGGGAGTTGTAAACAATCTATCAAAGCACAAAACTCAGCTACAGTGAATTAAAAACGACGTTTTGAATCCTTCGAAATCTTTTCTTGCCTTAAAAAAAGTCAACCCTAGGATTTTGTCGACTTTTAAAGAATCATTCTCTAAAAAAATGAAAAAAACACCAAGCTCACACATTATCCACTCGCTAGGAGGTGAATATTGTTGAATAGTCCGAGATAGCGATCCAATCAGATTCCTTAAATCACCAAGATCACTGAGTGTGTATATACTAATTTCACATGGAAGCCAACATCCTACGTTTGATTGTTTGCTGTCTTTTTTCTTTGAAATTTTTTGAAATAGAAGATCTCCATATAAATACTGTGAAAATGCGTCTAATTTAATTAGTATGAAGAATCGTTGCTTGATTAATTGTTGCGTTATGTGTTTGCCAGCCATCGTTCGCTTCATCCTAGGAGAACCAGGGGATCCCAGTGGTAGCTCTGAATCTAGACTTTATACCCATTCGAAAAATTTGTACCAAAAAGAAAGGTTAATCCCTGAGTATAGCTCTTGAGATCAGAACAGGTTTAGAATCATTGAACGCCGGTCCTCCCCCATAGGCCAGAATTATTCCCTGGGATCCAAAACAAGTTTCACAAATTGTTTACGTTTCTACTTTATTCATAGCTTTCGTCTTCGCATGATTTACACTAACAAATTTATCCTGAGGGCCTTTTTTTCCTGCATTTTGTTAACAAAGTAACACGAAAATTGTCTTAGACTAAACTATTAAGAGCGGATGTCTGTAAATATCGACCAGAGGTAGGGAAAAATAAATTTTTCCAAAAATCCAAAAAAAAATTATGTAGACTGCCGTAGGTATTCTAATAAAGAAAATATAAATTTCAGTTTTATTGGATAAATATTTTGGCGATACGGCGAATGTCAAGTTCGGGCGATTGACGGCCTCCGCCAGACCGCTTTTTCGGCCCCCTAGACCGGATTACGAAAAGACCACGATTTCAATGGAACTCAAATATCATTCAACCCAAAAAGCCTCTTATCGTATTAAGAGGGGTTTAATACACATACTGAGTGGTCATGTTCTTGAATTCATCGCAACTGGAATATTTTATGGATTTTTAAATATTTACAAAATTTTAAGGCTTTTATGCGAACAAAATATTGTCAGATTTCAAAGGCCTAAAATCACATCCGATACATGATTTCTGACAGAAAAAGACATTCCACGTTAAAAAGCAATCTCTAAGCTTTCAAAATATGCTTTCAAAACTCTGGGCAACATGTGAAATGAATTTTTGGGAACGCAAAATTCACAGAGCACTTGAGTGTAAATTTGACCTTTCTGACTCGACAGTCAAGAGGTTCGGAGCGACACAAATCAATCCTCCAACAAATGTTTCAGCCAAAATACGTTTAATTTAGGCAATCTCAAGTCGCACAGTGATACATAGATGCTTCATAAAGATTAGGTGGAAAGTTTCATGCCATTTTGTCAGCCGTAAAGAACTATTTTCAGTATTTCTCTGGACTTCAGATGAAGTAGTTGAACTCGCCTCGCTAATGTAAACATCTGGGCCCGGCATGTGGGTCAAGTTCTTATCACGAAACAGCGAAGTTTTCAAAATCTACACCAACTATCTATCCTGTCTAGTATATAATCAGGTCTACAATTCGTTTGTTTGTACCTTGTGTCCTTGTTTGACTTCATTCCCACAATGAAACTACAACGAAATTCCCGCTCGCTCGACATGTCACGTGTCACGTGAGAGGGCCGTAATTCTAGACTTGATTGCGTACGTAAATTATTTCTAAGCTGTGAAAAAAATCGGATTTCTAACTTACATGTTGTAGATTCGCCATTGAATGAACCGACAATCTGAAGTTTTTTTTTTTTTTACCATGCAGTTTTACCAGACTTGTCGGATTCCCGACGAAACCAAAAAAATCTTAGGACCGAAAATTAACCCCCCAAATTTTCAAGCCCTAATTTCTCCAAGCCCTGAAATTTTTCCGTGAAGGATTAAGTGATATGGAACGCCAAAAAAAGAAAAGTAAATGTTTGTGGTTGGTTTATTCAGCGTATCATCCGCTGAATTTTACTTTTTCTCATCTGACCGTCTGAACTGCGCGGCCAGCATTGTGCGCGTGCGGTACTACACCAATCAGATTGTTTTGAATACCCTTTGAAATTCCTACTTAAATCAAGCTACCAAAAATGTGTATAGATACTTATACTTTCCAAAGTTTCCTATCCCCAAAGAAATCCCGTGATGAAAAAGTTCAAAACAAAAAAGAAATCCCTTTATAATCTCGGTAACTTCAACTCTCCCTTCCCAGTCCAACCCCCGCCTAGGGCCGGGTCTAGGGTCAAACATTATTGTTTGCGTTGTTCTTTTTGGTTCTTGGTAGTGGTTCGACACTTCTCCCCTTTCCTCTGTTTGTCCTGGTTTCTGTCAGTTTGGAAAGATCCTAATGCGTTGTGCAATTGTATTGCAATATGCTGTATAAGGCCAGTATAAACCACATGTCAAGTAAGGGCGTCCTACGACGGTCTTAATTAGCGCTTGCGGCGTCGATATTCCTAGATTTTTGGACCGTCTTGTTTTACTGAGTTTACTCTAGTGCTGAAAATAAACGAGCATCATTGCCAGCCAGTACAATTCTGCTTGCTTTTGTGTGGCGATACAGCGTGCAAAAATGGAGCGTTGGGTGGGTGATCAGTGTGGTTCAAGTAATAAATAACCGTGCACACAGTACGTGCGCATTGGAGAGAGCAACCGATCAGTTAAGTGCCACTTTGCAGTCAGTTCGAATTCTGCATCATGCCATTGAACTTCCGTAGGTGCCTGCGCATCTTCGAACTCATTATAGAAGAATCAGTGTAACACGAAAAAATCTTTATCTCCCCCGCCCCTGGTCCGTCCCCGACAGTCTCTTTATATGCTTTGACACACGTATGAATGTTCCAGAGTAGGGCCAATCATAGCCTGCGTAGGTTCCATTTTTTTGGGTGGGGGGGGGGGGGGGGGGGAGAAGAGGTGTCGGGGACGCATGAGGAGAGAAAGGGGGGGGGGTCTTCCCCCCC
>BOPM01000483.1:219855-241420 GCA_022179025.1 Porites australiensis | reverse complement strand
TTTCCCTCAAAAGTCACATGAATGTGCTATGTGCTCTAAAGTTAACTGAATTGTGGAATGGAAGTTTATTGTTTGATTTAAATTATAAATATATAATGGGAGCCTCGCTTTTAGCCCTGGCTAAATCTATATATTAGATGTTCCCTCGGTGGAAACAACCTCGTTCGTCGGTTCATTTTGCACCTTATTTATAAGTGATTTGACAGCTGAAGCTATACTACAATATTCTAACCAATTTAACTCCTGAAAATTTGATTTCATGGCATCATATCCGAGGAGGTTCCCACCCTCATCTAATAGAAGAGAAATTTTGCAGACACCATGATCCATCCAGTGTTTACGGAATACAGGCTGATTGTCAATTCTTACCAATGGCTTAAGCCAAATAATCTGATCGCCCACAATTTGCAATGGAGATGCCTACAGCATCAGAGAAATGCAATTCCGCCCAGATAGACATGACCTCACATACAAAACGATTACGTATGTTTAACAGTGGAATGTCATCCTTGTGTAGATTACAAGAGAAAATAAATTTCCCACCATACATTTTAAGATTAACATCAAAGAAAAACTTCCATCTTCCATTATTTGTCGGGTGAAGTTGCTTCTTGATCCAGGGTGCTTTGAGAGACTTATTGAACGTATGTATATCAATCATCCTCAAACCACTCTGCTCATAATCCCTTATAATATGCTCTCTTTTAATCTTGTCGCCTTTACCGTCCCAAAGGAACTCAAAAAGAAGTTTGTTGACAGTTTGCAGAGCGTTTGTCTGAGTAGGGAGCGGAGTCAAAATATAAATGAGTTGAGAGACCAGAAGACTTTTGATAAGAGTGATTTTTCCCAATAAGGTGAGTCTCCTAAATTGCCATGTTTCAATAATCCCCATTTTCCACTACTTGCTCTGGGATATGTTTGTATCGCTGATCTTCCCGTTCCACTTTAGCCTTCCCATACATTTACCAGGGTCTTTTTCAGCAACCACTGCCATGTTCTCTCCCAATCCACTTTCGTCATGTCCCTGACATATTGCCCATACATTTTTTCTTACCATCTGCTTTCCATTTCTCTCTTTTTATTCTTGTTACACTCCCTGGCATTCTTTGCCTCATTCACCGTCACTGTTCCTCTCTCACCTACTTTCCTAAGCAACCCCTCCTCGGAATTCCTTACCTACCAACTTAAATTGTTTTCTTCCCCACTGACTCAAGCTTCGCAGCTAATAAGTTCTCCTCCCTCTTTATTCCTTGATAGATATGTTTTTGCAGTATCACTTCTTGGGTGCAGCTCCTATTTATTGTCATCACCATCCTGGTCATCCCTGTCACTCCTCCATATCGCAATAAGGCTACAGTCCATGTGTTTACAGATTCCATTTTGCTTCCGCCATTCAATTTAGAATGCACTATAAACTTTAGTGTTGGCAGGTACTCATACTTAAGAGTATCATTCATATCATTCTCCTTCACTCTATCCGGTTCCATCATTCCCAGGTGCTTGTACCACTCTTCACCCACTTTCTTAATTGCCTCACCATTCACATGTCGAATACCCTCAGTCTTACACAGTTTCCCATTATTCACTACTGTCACCCTGCTCTTCTGTAAAACAAATCCATTCCTATATCTTGTCAGAGGAGTTGGACGGTGGATACCCAACTACTAAGCTCGTGTCTGTGAAAAGCAACTGATTTACTTTGATTTTGCAACCTGCAGTGGCTTTTCTCAAATACCGTACTCAACGTTTATCCCCAAGCTGTTAGTTGAGTGCTCTAACTCCTTACCGATCTTTCCACGAACTCAGTCGCATTTGGTGCTACTTGGACTAATAACAGAATCTCGATAATCCAAGAACGTTGGACCATGTCATAGGCTTTGTTATAGTCTATAAACGGCATAACCAAATTTTTGTGCTTATGTTAGCTTTTTGTCAATTAGGAGTTGTTCCTTGTTGTTGGTTACTTCTTCTTCCTCCTGCATCCTTTCTGTCTTCCTGGCAGCATCTTATTCTGCTCGACAAAAGTGCAGATCCAGTCAGGTGTTATCCGGACATTAATTTCCACATGATAGGTGAACAGGATATTGGCATGAAATTATCAACTGCGTTCCCCCTTCGCGGATCTTTTTCACAGATGTTATCACTTGTTTACTCCCTAAAAAAGCACTTGACATCGCTTTTATCCCATTGGTCCTTATCGCCTGCAATGATGGCTTGCAGGGGGGTAGCCAGCCCATAGACCTGTAGGCCTGGGACTACAGATCTTTGCCGGCTGATCACTCTACCACTTGTAATAAATTATGGGTTTTTGGGATCAGCTAAGAAGCTTAGAGCTCAAAGTGTTGCTGAGGTCAGTGGGTACTATTCATGGGTGCTATTTTCAGGATATGTGGAAATGAAAGTCAGCCAGGCCTACAACAACAAGAAGCTGGCTACTCTCCTGGCGAGTATAAACACGGCTGAGATTGTCCAAAGGAGAGCTGCACCCTGGGTTCTAAATCACTTCGACCGCAAAGATAGTGTAACCGAAATGCTTTCAACCCTGAAATGGTAGACACTATAAAGTAGTCGAACCATAGAACGCCAAGAAGATGCCAAAATACAGTCAGCCGGCCATTCCTACTCAACTCGCTCCAAAGAGTACGCTTACACACAGCCGACAGCCTTTAGGGATTACTACAAGTACTCGTTCTACCCACGGACAATTACAGAAGGGAATCCAATCCCAAGGGAAACACTATTGTCCAATTCACTGCCTGCTTTAATAAATGCAAATTCAAATATTTATTAACACTTCATTACTTTGCGATTAAAAGCGCCATTTTAGACACTTTTGTTTATAATTTTTAGAGTGGTCTAAGATGCTTGTTATTGAGCAACAGACCTAAATAGTAAATAAATAATAAAATAAAATAAAGGAATAAATAAATAAGGTATATTAATCAATATGCGTACTAAATAAGTTTATGACGTGAAACGTACAGCGTGTTGTCGACGTGTTCGGGCTTTGGCATGTGATACCCGTTTTTAATTTCTGCAATTGTTTTGGCTTCTGAAGATATTACCCGATTTTCAGCTTTTATGAATTAGAAACGAAATACATGTTTACTTACAGATTATTGAGCGAACGTTTAGAAACAGAAACAGAGTTATTAAGGAAATTAATCACAAGTTGGAATTTTCATTCTGGACGTTTTATAGTCATGACCTACTGATAAACAATTACAGTCATACTTCCTTGATACGTACACCAGAGGGATAGAGCTACGTACTCGCAATACAAGAGTCTCAAGGTAGAGATTGTATGGAGGTTTTTGTATGTCAGGATCGCAACAACTGTCTGTAATACAGAGTTTAAAAAGATGTCGCCTGTATTGCGGAGGTCAGTGCGGAAAGGTTAGACTGTAAACTGAAAATTAAAAAGATCTGTTTCAGCCCCAAAGTGTCAATTCAGCCCTGCAGGCCAAAGTCTGATTCAGCCCTTCCTGGAGCCATTTGAGCACAATCTAGGCCAAAAAAGCTCTATCAAAAGGCTATTCCAGCCCACGGTAGGGCCCATTTTAGCCCTGGGACCAAATCAGCCCTAGCTAATTGGACTGTATTGGCTCTGATTTAAGAGAGCCAAATTAGACTCAAAAATAGGACTGTATTTTACTCACCGAAACGGCCCTATTTTTAGGGCTAAAACAGATCTTTCTGATTTAGAGTGTATTAGTTCACTTTAGACTAATGATTTTCATGTATTGATTTAAATATTTTTAGGATCCACAATTACTTAAATTATATCTGTCCCCTTAGAATTATCTCTCTGTCTCAGAGACCCCGTAAGTGACTTCTAGCTGCGAGTGCGGTGGTGAAACTATCACACTCTACCCTTTAACTCTTATTAGTTCCCGCTCAGAAGGTAACTTTAGGAATAAGATTACTGTGGCGAGTGATCAACTATAGAAGACGCCGGAAATAGGAAGTCCTATTTTAAGTTTCTTCATACTCTCTAGAGCGATCTTTACAAAGTAAGATTTCTAGACATTTTTTTGGAAAAAGTTAAAAAGGTGAAAATCTTTGTGTTTAAACAAAAAAGTTTTAATATATCACCTACCAATGGTGAATATCTCGTAGAGAACGATTCCATATGACCACCTGCCACCAAACGAAAACATAATCAGAAAGAATGCTTGTTGCTTGATATTTCAAATGTGCTCCATAATCACTACTATTATCTGAGTTGTTCAGCTATGAAACACTAATCACTTTTTATGCTTTACTGATGCTTGCAAGAAATCCTTTTGGGTGAAAAAATCCTATCAATGTGTGCTGTTACGTTTCAATGGAAAATACATGTCAGGTTCCTGGCAGCAGTAATGGATCTTGAGAATGATCACATTAATTCGAAAGTCGCAGTTTGAACTCACCGTCGGTTTGGAGAGCGGTCAAAAAACCTTCCTTAGGCAACCACCCAAACCGACATTTAGCTGAGAAAACTTATTTTGTTACTTGGATAAGTGGACGCCCAGGTAATTTCGACTATAAATTATAAAGGACGCAGTAAGTAAGAAAAGAGAGAGTTTATCATATTCAACACCTTCCCCGGTTTCCGTCATTATTAACAGTGTTATCATTTTATTCTGTTAAGCATCTTCCTGTATAATTGTTTTCAGATTAACTCATTTTTATTTCAACATACACGTCACTTTTGGTAGAAAGTTCTGCAGGATTTCCGTAAAGAATCTCAGGCGCCGTCCACTTAACAGGAATGCAGCCCTATGATAACAATTTGACAAGACATTAACATGCACATATGCTGTTCTTTTACATAGGTCTACTAGCATTATCTAGCTGGGCTGAAATTGTAATTTCTATTCTGTTATATTTATTTTTTCTCACCACTTTGCTGATGACAAAAGTCCTTTCTACTACGTAGATGTTAATAATATATCTTATTGTTATATTTATGGAAAATTATTAAAATTAATTTATGCGAACGCACCATAGATCAACAATAATAAGGGAAACAGTGTAAATATAGTGTTAAAGGATGAGGAGAGAAAACTTCCTTTTTCTCTAACATTAAAGATCATCAATAACGGATCTGTCAACCACAGTGGAAATATTTGCAACTAAAAAAAGCGTGCCGGGTAGCCATTTTTCTTTTGCCTCTTTTCTACCACGACTTAAGTTGGAAAAGAACAGTACAGAATATAACTGTGTTAAAATCAAGAGAATTATTAAAGAAATTATGAAACACGATCAGTCCGTGCTAAATTCATAGGGGGAACAAAAAGAGAACTTGAAGCGCTTCAAGTTTGTATCGATTTTATTGTGGCGGTTTATGTAACCTAATACAGTCATGAAAAAATTTACTTGGAGTAGCAAATTCTAGCTTTGCTAAAATGGCGGGTTCCTTGCCATTGAGACTACTAACAGTTGGACTGGAAAGAGACTCGGAATATTTTCTTCAACATTACTGGCGCGTGTTTTGCTCGAGGGACTTAAAAGGAAGGGGTTCGTCTTAGTCTACTAAAATACAAGACTATGAAGCTCTCACTTTAACTGAATTCAGATTATACTATGGCGAGCGCCATCGTTCCTGTCAACTTTGTCAATAAATCCATCATAATGATTAATTTAGCGTTTAAGAAAGAGTTACAGTTTGATAGGTTACATATGCGTACCTTTTTGGCATTGCCGTGGCCATGCTTGAAGCTTTGATATGATAACCCAAAATCGGTAACCTTGCAGACAAAGTTTTGATCTAGGAGGACATTCCTTGCTGCCAAATCACGGTGAATTATCTGAAAATAAAGACATGTTACATGGTCGTAACTAACAGTTAGAAAAAAATTTGATCACTTCTTTTCAATAAAGGTGCCAGTATTGAGGACTTTTTTTGGAATATATCTGATAATATGAAAACCGACAGTGTCTTCAATAACATTTTAACCTTGTAAAGTCCCTTCACAAGGGGACCAATACTTTTCTATTATATCTTAAACTCTAGCAAGCGACTACCCAAAAGGCGAGGACTTAGTGCTGGCTTATGCGAATTGACCGTTTACAAGAATCGAACCACAGGGGGTGTCTTCCAAGAGGAGTTCCGGACACCTCTACTTTATGGAAAATAATTCATTGCATGCAACTTCTATTCGCAAAATATGTACAATGTATTTCTATGTTGTTTGTAATAGCTTTTTTTATACTCTAGGTAACAAGGAACGCACAGTGAAGATACAGATCAGACCATGAGTCAAGTGGTCACTGACAAGAAGTGGTCGTTTACGAGGGGTTCGAACTGTAAGGCGTTGACGGTGTTATGGATAGGCGGTTGCGTATGGGAGGTGGTCGCATATGGAGGTTAGACTGTATTATATATTTTACTCATCTGTCTTATCACTGTCCAAGATATATTGCCTTTATCGACCTGACCAAGGCCTTCAACCTAGACATCAGGAAGGGTCTATTCACTCTCTTGCAGACGATGGGTTGCCCCCACCAAGCTCCTAAGGATGATCACGTCCTTCCGTGAAGAAATGCAAGAAACCGTTCAGTACGTCGGCTCAACCTCAGACCCCTTCGCTATCAGGAGCGGAGTGAAACAGGGCTGTGTACTCGCTCCCACACCCCTCGGCATGTTTTTCTTCCTACTGCTGTCTTACGCCTTCAGCCAGTCAAATAAATGGTGTGTTCCTTCACACCAGAAGCGATGGAAACCTTACACGTTTCCGAGCAAAGACTAAGGTTAGGAAAGTACTGATAAGAGAGATGCTGCCTTAACCGCACACAGTGACTCATCAGCTTCTTTGCACACGCTCGTAGCGAGTGTGGTAACACCATCAGTCTCAAGAAGACCAACATCTTGTTGGCCAAGAAGTCAGCAGCACCCCAAGCATCTCCATCGGCGACTACACTCTCCAGGTGTTGGAGGAGTTCACTTACGTAGGCTCCAGCAACCTCTCCCTAGACACTGAACTGAACGAACTAATTGGACAAGCAGCAGCAGCACTAGCACGTCTCAGAAAGAGGATCTGGGACAACACCAGGCTGACCATCAACACCAAGATGAAAGTGTACCAGGCCTGCGTACTCAGCACGCTGCTGGCTCATTGTGTTTGTCGCTATTTTTTTCGCTTCTCGGCAAGTCTTGTATATAATGACACTTACATCCGATATCGAACGCTTTACGATCCCACATTATGGGAGCGGTGCTTTCGCAACCAACAATACTATAGCGAAGGAATAAGCAAATCGCTGGGCCAATCGTTTGCTTACCGCACCCAGAAAAGTATGTGGCTATCTAATTCTAAGTTTTTGAAGAGGATTAATATTACAGCTTTATATTATAGCGTTACTGATTTCATACAAGTGGTCTTAAGTCTTGACCTGCTTGTAATATCTAATACATCCCTTCTCACCCAGGTACAGTGAAGGACTGAAACCGCTCAAAAAAAGCCGCTCTGTCGTTTTCTAAAGTGAAATTTCTCTTGAGTTGGTATGGACAACTAAATCTGAAGCGGAGTAATGAGGCAAGGAGCAAGTAACAGCAAATTCTACATTTCAAAACTGTTCACATACCCCTCTGCTTCCAAGATACACCATTCCAGTAGCAATGTGCTTCGCAAATAAGACCAGGTCATATGGTTGCAGCTCAAAAGCCTCACCCTCTCCACGATGATATTGGTCGTGAATTCCTCGGCTCTTTCTCAAATAACCCAGCAAGTCTCCATATGCCATGTACTCCATGATCATTATTGGGTGAACTGTAAAGAGACAATCCAAATCAGGGAATATTCCATTATCGCTATATATGAAAAAGAAAAAGAAGAGGAAATATCGTGTTGAAAAGGATAATGAATGAGGATTTTTACTTTGTGTCGTAACGCAGCCGATGAATTTGACGACGTTAATATGTGGACTTTCTGCTAGACTTTTTCCTAACTCAATCTCCTTCATAAGAGCTTTTCTTCCTTCTTCTCCAGCAGTCGCTACAACAGAAGTCATGAGAGCAAATTCAGTCAGCTTTGGTTCTTAAACACGCCACATGACATAAAGGGCCAGCCACAATAGCGATTATCTTAGGCACAGTCGTGCTCACAATCAAAGATAAAGGTGTCTAGTGTAATATGTTGAACTGACTCACGTGTGAAGTGTTTTGCTGCCACAGTCTGTGCTCCATGCTTTTTGCCTGATTGTTTTAAAGTTGCTTTCCAGACTGCTCCAAATGCCCCAGAACCAATCATATTTTCTAGCTTTATACGGTCACGTGCAACCTCCCATTCATCCACCTCGTGAACCAACCCCTCCAGTTCAAGTCCCGGATGTTCATCACCGAGACTGCAAAGGTGAATAGGTGGCAAAAAAGCTATTACTAAGAGAACTGGGATTGTCTATAATTATGCAAGACGACTTCAACACGGAAGCGTTGGAAGCAAAAAAGAAAAGAAATATATAACTAAACATCACGGGGAAAAAAACAAAGAAAAAAACAAGAAAGCAGACAAACTAAAACAATACGACAGGAAGAACATCAACCGGGGATTTACGTGGTATTTACGCCAAATATCACGCACAAATCATGCTATTATTTGTTTATACTACTACCCGCAAATGGTTTGTAATTTTCACATGTAAGTATTTCAAATTAAGCTTAAATACCACTGCTCTAAGCCAATAAAATTGCAGAAATTCCTCATGTAACAGTATAATGACAAGGACAATGAGACTTTGTACCTTTTCTTGTTTTTTTTTTTACGTCCTTGGTGTTTTTATTGTTTAGTATAGTTTTAATTTAGTGACAGGTCTCGTCTGAAAACCACCCATGGGTGATGGCGACTTCCTGTATAAAGGTTTTAATTTCTTGTAATTACTTTACTATCAATTTAGATATATAATTTTTCCCTGCTTTCTTTCAGTTTTGAAAGTGTTAGTTTAATCGTATTCATCAACGTATCACCCTGCCAGCAGAATCCCCTTTTTCGATTGCTCGATTTTGGTGTACTCGAGAAAGAGTGTGCTTGAATCGAGTAAGATCTTTGTTGAGCATGCGCGCATGTTGCTAATATATTTGAACCCAGGCCTAACAGCCGTGCGTTTGGTACAGCGGGCTCGGCTGTAGCAAACGCGATTTAACATTAAACGGATGCTCGTACTCGAAAAATTGTTTGAAAAAGAGAAAAACAGATGACTACCCCAGGAGTTTGGGCCGCGGCAGCCTCAAAGACTTGACGCGATTTGGGCAGAACCTCTTTTTCTCCTCGGTAAAGAAGACAAAAGGAAACTCTGCTTGCAGTGGATCAACGTTATAAATTTACTTGGCGGCTCAAAAAGATGTAATGCAGGATTTAAAGATTTTATAACACTTACTTGGCCTTGGCTGTTTCCCATGAAGAAGAAACGAAGACAAAAAAATAACTAGTCAATATAGCGGTTTTTTTAAATATGTTTAAAAGGGCAAAGCAATACTAATAACAATGCTATGGCGACGGGAGGTCACCTGGTACCAGGAAATGAAAGGGTTGGAAGACCAAGAAAATCGGGCAAAATGACAAAAATAATAACAACTAGATATTTGCAATAATGACAGTCAATAAGTAAGTTGAAACTAGCAGCGAGAACTATTAAACCAAGAGTAGTCCTTTATTTCCATTAGGAATAGTTGAGTGAGCGAGCGAGCGAATCACGAGAGCGAGCATAAAAATTTCTCCTGAATTAAGTGCAACATCATAGTTCAATAATTTAACATAGAAAACAATCGTTTTTATGGGAATAATGCAAATTTTTGAAAAAACATAACGGTCAAACTTTGCTTGCGATGGTAACTTCATGCTGACGTACTCGATACGGCGACTCTAACATGATCCCAGATAATTTTTAGGAAATTTCCTAAGTTTGGCGGTCATGGTTTGAACGGTTGTGAAGTTATTAAACTTTATCTTGACGGAAGGCCACAAACGCTCTCCCTCCACTCTGAATAGGGTAAAGATGACGATGAGCAAAATGTAGCATCTTTATAAGTGGAAATAAGGGCCCTCACTTTTCTTGTCGGGAGCTTTGCCTGTTGCTATGGTGACTATTTAGAGGACATAGTTTATGGTCACACCTTTCAGTCGTCTCTTGCATATGTACCAGATGAACAGTGCAAAAAATATGACGGCAGAAATGGGGCCAACAATATAATACCACTGCAGTGACGAATGACTCGGAATAGCTGTGGAAAAGTAAGGGATTAGCGTGTAAGAGTGGCAAAATGTTAACTCTGGTACTTGATAAAACAGGTTTTAATCTTTAACACCTGAGAACTGTATAAGTCTTCTTCGCTTTACGCTTTACAGACAACCCTTTATTAAACAGGCATGTATTAGCATCTCATACTATCAAACTGTAGACTTCCTAATCGGTTAATGTTGTTATTTCTTTTTTTTCTGCTGTTAAACTGTCACCTAATTAGGTACAAGTGCGATTCTTCAAAAATTTCATGAAACATGTTACTTAAAGTCAAAGAAAGCGCACCATATCGAGCGGATATACGATCGTGAATGCGTCCTGGTTTACAATCGTAGCTGCCGTTCACATAACAAGTTTGTTCATCGAGCCTTCTTACATTGCAGCCAAGTCCAAGAAATACTGTTTCTAACCCTCAGACTGACTCACAACGAACTCAAGACCAACAAAACTCGTTTTCCGTTAATTCGGACTCCCCTGTTCAGAAAAGCCCTGACCGTGACTAATAAATCACTGAGTAAAGCTGCTTTAACGAACGTCAACTTGTACTCTTCTGCTCTTCAGTGTTTTTACTTAAAATAATGTCATGTATATCGTCAGATACATGCTCTTTTATATTTAAGTTAAATTTTTGGAATATTTAATAACAAAATTTTGTATGTAGCTCACACTGATTTTTTAATCTCTTGTCATTATTATTCCTGAGGATGATTGCTTAATACAGTTTTAACTGTTTAGCGCCCTTGTTGCGCCCATATAATTCTTTAAATATATTTTTTAAGAAAATAAAATTATTCTACCCATAACTCTGATCTTGACAGTCGAGGAACTGTAGCCTGCTGGATTACGTGCTTCGCAAGAATAGTCGCCACTGTGGTCACTCCCAACGTTGCTAATGACAAGAGTACTTGAGTCACCAATCCTACTGACCCGAACTTTTTCGTTTTTAGGTACTGGGAGGCCGTTTTTCTTCCAGTTGACTTCCACTTTTAAACCACTGACTTTACAAGTTAACTTCATTTCTTCACCGGCTAGAATTGTGGGATATGAACTTTCGACTATTACAGCTGTAGGTTTTCCTAATATCAGAAGAGAATCGTAAAGCAATAAAGGAAATACCCCTTAAATTTTAAATAATTATTGACACCGACTAAGGAAATTGTACGGGAAACGTGCATAGTGTTTAGGTTACTTGACTCGCACTCCTTGAGTGAAATTCTTTTCACGTTTTTTAAGACAATGATACATAAAACAGCTTAATTAAAGCAGCTTCATTCATAAAAAGAAGAGCTTGCAATGGTTTCAACAGAAGCCTGCAAAGGCTACAGCACATGTTCATCAAAATTTACCCAAATATATAGTTCAAAGTTTACAGAATTATCTACGAACTATGCAAAGGATCACAGCTTTAACATTTTGGGTAAAGAAATGATTATAATGCAAGAGAAAAAATGCCACCAATATGTTTGACTAGTAGTGGTGCATTGGGGTTTTGGTCAGGTTTGAGGACGGGGGAAGAAGAGTAAAATTGTGGCTCATGAATAAAATTCGCCGGAAACTTGTTTAATTTATGCTAAACATGTTCAGGCAAGTCCTAGTAATGAAGTCACAACACCATAAGGAGGCGTGAAAAGACTTAAATCAATAGCTCAGTACCATTGAATTCAGGACCAGACACTACATATGTTGCAGAAATAGAGCTTTTAATGAGAACAAAAAACAGTATAACATTTAAGAGTAGGTCAGTCTTCATCGTTAGGAATGGATTGTATCACAAACAGTCGACTGAGCAAGAATTTGCGCTTATCGATGACAAGTCCGTTGTTTGAATCAAGCAGTCTGATAAAGTGAATATGATTGGCACAATTGTGCTTTGAACGCGTGTTTGTTACAAGCCTAGAATCTTTTTGCAGTTTACTCTTTTTAAATCATATTGGGATGATACGTTAATGGTGCTCATGACAAACACAGGAAACGGACTCGGCATAAGAAATTTCGAATCAAACCTTAAAAGTGCTCCATGGGCGAAGAAGATGATTGATTTTCTTTATTGGAGTTGTAATGTAATGAAGGTTGAAATAAATAGGTTTTTTTCCAGTTAATGTAGAATTGGTTATGTTGTACACTCGTCACTATGCATAATTTGCGGGCCAAGAATCAGTTATCCGGAATTTTAACAACTGGTAGACAATGAAAGCGGCAGGAAATAAAAGGTGCTTTAATATCGGAAGGATTGGTCAAAGCCATTGTAAAATAAAATGATGTACCTTGTCGATGGAATCTTAAGGAACTCGCAACTTCTTTTAGGAAAATTTACCTTTAAAGTGGCCCGGTCGACTTATGGGGCCTTTATGTTCAAAGAACAATGGACTTACTAAATTGTCAAATGGACATCGTCACGTCTCCTTATGGTGTCGTGACGTCATTACTAGTACTTGCCTGAACATGTTTAGCATAAATTAAATACGTTTCTCGCGCATTTTATTCGTGAGCCACAATTCTACTCGTCCTTTCTCGTCCTCAAACCGGACAAAAACCCCATGCACCACTACTTTGACTACTTGTTGTACCTGGATATCCTTTTAGGCTTTATGAAATATTTCTACCTTAGTAGCAAATCTTCCAAAACAAGTCCCCAGAGACACAGTTTAACACAGTGTAGCTCAACACAGATATAGTTTGGTAAGAGTGTACGCTGTTCACAAAAGTCATACCCTAATTATGAAATTAACTCAGTGCTGTGTTGATTAAGGGGATAAGTACATTTTCCATAAAAGTGGAAAAAATATAAATATATAGATCAATGTAAGAAGCGTAAAACCAAGGCATACCCAATACACGAAGAGTTGCAGTCGCAGTTGTCGAATTGGCTTTGTTTCTGGCTGTACACTTGTATGTTCCTGCCATGAGTTTTGAGGCATTTTTCAACTTAAGGAGTGATCTGCCTTCACTGTCTTCCACAAATGCACCTTGAGGAAGATTTCCATCCTCACTAAAGGTCCACCTTAAAGTCGGCTTTGGAAAACCGGTAGCCGTACAGCTAATGTTCGCTGGTTTGGATTCAGGAACAGTTTGATTTGAAGGAGACACAAAAGCTTGAGGAGATTCTATTTCAAATGAATAAAAACCTTTAACATTCAGGACAAAGATACTCGAAAAAAAGCTATGAATTACAACTTATATAGGCAATAGATTTTATACGCACATAAGAACTAAAATTAATAATCCGTAAGAATGTTATCAAATTATTTTAAAATTTCGACATCAATGTGTCAAACTGATGGATATGTACAGCAGCCTTTAAATGCATACGATGCCGTGCTGATTTGGTGGAGACGTCTATTCTAGAGGCTTATTACACAAAAGATATGTTTGTTATATTTCGTTGCACTCTGCAGACACACGTTTATCATTTCAAATATACAGTATCCAACATGACAAAAAAAAGTATCTTATATGTGGCATCTCTCCAAAAAACTATAGCTATATAAGAATGACGGACAATTAAATGACAATAGAGGTGTGCCTCAGGGCACTATACTTGGACCCATCCTGTTTTCTGTAATGTTAAGTGATGTACAAGCTGTTGATTCAGGCAGTTCCACATTGGCTAAGTTTGCGGATGACCTAACTATAAGCGTTTTGGTAAAGGAAATCCAAGACCAAGCTCCCCAAGAAGTGCAAAACATACTCAGCTGGGCCCAGGACAACTTTATGACTATAAACTTAACTAAAACTACTAAAACTAAGGAGATGGTTTTTGAGGGTAAAGTTGAGAGACCCCTTCCCACTGTCAGTTTAGATATCAAACAGGAAGAATTTCTTTTGTGTTTATCTTCATAGTAATCCTACAAATTGGGACAAGCAAATTGATGCCCTTTTCAGCAAGCAGGGAGGCGTATGCACATATTACGAGTGAGCAAGAAATATGGCGATAGTCTAGACTGTCAACACCACCTCTTCCATATTTGATTATACCTATTTTTACTAATGGCATTTCAGTATGGGGTGTTGCTAGTTATGATAAGTATCTTTCCAAAATTGACAAGTTTCAGAAAAGAGCAGTTGGTTTTGGTGGTCCTTAAGGAGGTTTCACCCGTTTTAAGTGGTTTAAAGGCCTCAGATAATACACTATGGAAAAGTATAACTACTTCTACTGAAGGCCCTTTGGTACATCTCCTGCCACCCAGTAAAATAAGATTGCTAAGGAATCGTAGTCATTCCTATTTCCTTCCTCAGATTAGGACCGAACGTTTTAAACGCTGTTCTATTAATAGATGCCCCTTTTATTTTATTTCATCGTCTATTGTAATCCAGAACGTTTGTTTTTTGGAACTAATAAAGAGCTTTTTTATTTAAAAAAACTCTTAATTTATATCGTTTTTGTCTATTGTCCTTTATTTACTCCTTATCATTATCATTGTCATTATTATTATCGTCATCGTCAATGTTCTCGTAATCATTATTATTATTGTTACTATTATTATTATTATTATCATCATAATTACTATTATCCTTATTAAGGTTCTATTTCCTCTTATGTTTTCCGCTTCCAGCGCTTCCAGCATGAAGAAATATAATGACAAGACAATGTTTAACTAGCAAAGTTTATTCAACGTCCTAATGATTTTAACTGCAAAGTTACACTTCACAATCAATAATAATTTCAGCGCAAAGTAAAGCTAATTATAATGTGAACAAAGAATGTTCCTTTTGGAAATAACAATCGCCGGCAAGCTTAATGAATATGTAATGTCATGGTGACATGGTTGACTGGAAAACTTAGCGCACAATTCTTGCACCCGTATTCTAAAGCTGGGACACTTTTTTTTTCACTCTCCTATGCGCAACAGTTGAAACGCTAAGGTGTCCATGATCCGAGAACTTGTCACACATACACACAAAGAACTATTGATATTCTCGTCATGAAAAGCTATTACAAATACAAATACTTATATAATTCTTATACTGTCTCTGTTTGATCACAAAGCAATGCCGACCAGAGACCATTGTGATACACACTGTTTTGACAATAGCGGTTGTGATGGCTGGTCGGTGACTTCATCTGCTGTTGAGCTGGGGATGTTTGAGTACTGCAGGTCTTGGTGGTTACGGGAATAACTGGAGCGTGGTTTGCGGTGCGACTACTTTAACAGGAGCCAGCTAGACAAAGTTAACCATTTGGATTACAGGACAATAACAATACATTCCGAAAAAGTTAGTTGTCAATCATAATCGAAAAAAAACAACATCGTTCCTGAGAGGTCCGTTAGAGTGAATAACACAGGCAAAAACGTAAACGTAAGTTAAATTTGGGACTTTTTTGGTAATTGGTAGTTAAGAAATTGCTGGTAGATGACAAATTATCAGCTCGTATCAAATGAATATATCTCCTGGGTAATATATGTAAATGGCCCACGTTCGATATCTTAAAATTCTAACACGACATCCGAGGCTTTAGGGTCAAAATTGCACTTTTTTCAAGACTCCATTGTCTCGCAATTCCCAAAAAGAGACTTGAGCGCAAAAAAAAACCAAACCAAATATAGAAACATGACCAGAAAGCCTTGGAGTCATGTCAAAATTATAATATATCGAATGGGGCTCTTGAAACATAGCGCGGGCTTGCCCTATGAAAGTCGCATTAAGTAGCTGTGAAAATTAAATTTTTTAAGCACGCCTGTGCTTAAA
The DNA here is from genome assembly GCA_022179025.1 of Porites australiensis. Lineage (NCBI taxonomy): Eukaryota > Metazoa > Cnidaria > Anthozoa > Scleractinia > Poritidae > Porites > Porites australiensis. The sequence continues at coordinate 225,514 of BOPM01000483.1, read as the reverse complement.
TAAGATGGCGTTTATAGCGGTGTCTATGAAAGTAGGATTTTGGTCTCTTTTTCTCAACAAAGAACTTTCTAGTATTTTTTAAACTGACCTTCTAGCCGCCACTCAAACCAACAGCGAACACGGTGGAGAAGTTTCGCAAAATTAGAGCAAAATTCATTGAAAACCCGGGTCATCCCCGGTGTAAATATTATAATTTATTCGTTTTTGTTTTACTGGCCTATTTTCAGGGTTAGGTTCATTGTTAAGGATGTTTTGTTCTTGTTTTTCGTCAGCTGTGAGTAATAAATTGTAGTATACAGGAGATAGCCGAAAACTCTGGCGTTAAGACTGGCATTTGGCTGAAAAAGAACACAAATTGGTCTGTGTCAAAGAATGTCCAATTATAAAGTGTCCACTATTTCAAAGGTATTTTTAGCCTTGTGAAAACAAGTTGATTATAAAGTAATGGCGAAAAGGTATGCTCTTTTTGATAACCGAGCAATCAGAGGCGGGGAAATTTCTCTTGCAATAACAAAACAAGTTAAACAAAAAGACAACAATTTATACTCCACTACTTCTTACGAATATTGAGTATTTTAACTGAAGGTGTACTTTGAGACTCATGTAATGGTAAAATAATATTATTGTTCTTAGAGTAGAGGAAAAGTAGTCACATTCCCAGGCAGTCTTTGAAACAGTTTTTAACTCTTATTGAGTTCACGAGAGCGTGTTAGCTTGGTGTCGTTTAATCCTTTTACCTTTGTTTCTGTTCAGTTTTTATTGATCGTTAACGAATAAATAAGCAAACTTTCACTTGCGTTTTTAGACAACGAATTTTCACTCAAGCTAGACGATCGATTGTGGCGTATTTGTAACCAGCCAATATAAGCGTTTGCTTTTTTTTTTCTGTGCAGCGCGTTGCATGAGAATTTGCATTTAATAAAAAACGCAAGCATTTTTGTCAGCTATGTTATAAGAGAATTGGTTCATGCCTTTAGCTGTGAGTATATCGAGTTATGGATGCACTTGACAAGTTAGGAGAGCACTCAAGAAGCTAGAGGTGCTCCAAAAATGTCTTCTCTCAGAAGCTCTCAGGGTTTTTCCTGGCCCATATTTTAGTCATTACGGCCGATTTGCTGTCACTGGACGAGCTTCAATTGTTTTTGTGGCGAGGCGCTTTAGATTTCATCGCGCCAAGATTCCCTTGGTATCTTGGACAAAGCACGGCTGTTCATCTCTGCTAATTCCTGGTCACGACCCGCCTCTAAACATCACAATTTTTGGAGATATTTCGATTAATCCTGGTCCGAAGACTTTAATTCAAAACAATTTGAAGAGGCGAAATGAAAATCTACGGAATATCTTGGATTTGCATATCAATACTCGAGTTATAACATACACCAGTGCTGAACTACTTGGCATTCGTCGCTCGTCTTTTTTTTTTTTTTTTGTGTATCAGTTCTCCATGATTTAAAGCTAAATGAACTTCTGGGGTTTAGAGGATGTCGAGCTGGCCGACAGAAGATATCTGTACGTATTTCTGATCGAATAAGTCATACTACTCGCCGTGATAGAACCACCTCTCGCACATCTGTTTTGGTTCCTGTTGTTCCGGAACAACGTTTTCGTGTTGGAAGCTATTTCAAATTCTGTAGTTTGAATGCCAGGTCTGTGAGAGACAAATCGGCGGACTTGGTTTCCTATGTTGAATCATCTGGAGCTGATATTTTCCCAGTAACTGAGACATGGCTCTCAGAAATTGATGATGCGTGCAGAGCCGAAATCACCCCACCCGGGTACAAGCTGTTTGATCACACACGATCTGATCGATCTGGTGGCGGAACTGCTTTATTGAAAAGAGAAAATCTACATGCAAGTCGTTTAGATGTTGGTTAGCGTACTTCTTTTGAGTTTTCTCATTAGATGGTCGAGTTTCAGTCGCGAAAACTACACATTATTATTATTTACCGTCCACACTATTCAAGTAACCATCCTGTCACGACGAGTGTATTCTTTGCTGATTTTTCGAGTTTTTTGGAGAGTATCATAATGTCATCTGTACCGTTACTGATAGCAGGTGATTTTAATATCCATGTAGACGTCCCGGAGAACGCAGACAGTGTTTGTTTAAAGGAGCTGCTTGAGTCAATAGGCCTTCAACAACATGTAAATGAGTCAACGCACGAGTCAGGACACACCCTGGATTTGATCATTACTCGACAGTGCTACTCCTTATTGGCTAACATCCCTGTGACTGACTGTATGTGTTCTGGTCACTCTACTTTGATCTGTGATCTAACCCTGGACAAGCAACCGCTCCCAAAAAAAAAAATCTCTTTCAGGATGACTCAGGTGGTTGACGTTAACCTGTTATGTGTTAGTAACTTACAATACGTATCCAAGTTAACCCTTTCACTGCCAAATTAAGCCAAAAGCAAATTTCGACCAAATTTAAGAATTTCATTTTGTGAAATTTGGAAAAACAAATAGCACCATGTGTAAGTACAGGCAGAGAGCTTTCATTTGAATGGTCACATCATAGAATTTTGTCCACAACCTCAAAAGTTAGAGTCACCTTAACAAAACTCCATCAAGTACTCTGGCAGTGAAAGGGTTAATCAAGTTTACGACCACATGGTTTCAAATGCTATCTTTCCCACGCTTCAATCTTCTTACAGGCAATAGGCAACCCCGGCCGGACCAACCGCCGCCTGGTTAGCTCAGTTGGGAGAGCGCCGGTCTGCTGAGCGGGAGGTCGCGGGTTCAAACCCCGGCCGGACCAACACTCAGGGTCTTTAAATAACTGAGGAGAAAGTGCTGCCTTTGTAATAATATCTGCAAACGGCTAGACTTTCTAGTCTTCTCGGATAAGGACGATAAACCGTAGGCCCCGTCTCACAAGCCCTTGCACATGTATTAAAATCTGTGGGACGTTAAAGAACCCACACACTCTTCGTAAAGAGTAGGGCACGTAGTGCCCGGTGTAGTGGTCTATCTCACTTTCACACTCATGTATGGGGGCATCATTACTCATTCCTTCATTACTTGTAAACTGCACCTTAAGCAGTCTGGCAAAGTCCCCCAACCAGTGTTGTAAATTATCCCTGAAAAGCCCTGAGGGGAGTGGATAATAAGATATTTACAATTCCATAGCACTGAAACTGCACTCATCAAGTTGATGAACGATATTTTGTTAAAGATGAACTCTCAACATGTCACTATATTAATTTTATTGGATCTGAGTGCTGCCTTTGACACTGTTGATTATCAAATACTTTTAGAGAGGCTATCTGAGAGGTTGGCATACGTGGGACTGCTCTGAATTGGTTTAGATCGTACTTGTCTGATAGAAGTCAGCGCGTTTCTGTACATGGAGTTCTTTCTCGTCCTTTTGATGTGAACTGCGGGTTCATGTTTAGGGCCTTTGCTATTCATAATATAAGCGTCCAAGCTGTTTATGATAGTGGAATATTATCTTCCCGATGCTCATTGTTTCGCAGATGATACGCAGCTGTATCTGCGTTTTAAACCACTCGGCAACGCTGCTCAAGCTGATGGTATACAAGCTATGGAAAAATGGATGATATGGATGATGAAATGGATGATTCAAGATCGGTTGATGATCAAAAGTTTTTGTTGGTCGGCACACGACAACAGCTTGATAAACTAGATTCGTGTTCCACTACTGTGGGCAATAATCGTATCAGTCCAAGCCCATCTGTTAAAAACCTTGGATCGTGGTTTCACGACAACTTAAGCATGACTGATCATATAAACAAGGCTTGTAATGCGGCATTTTAACATTTAAATAACTTGGGACGTATTAGGAAATACCTGTCGAGAGATTCTTTAATTACGTTGGTTCATGCTTTTATAACCAGCCGTCTTGACTATTGTAATGGTTGGTTTTTTGGCTTGCCAAAGGCGCAGATTGCTAAATTACAGCGTGTACAAAATGCAGCAGCGAGACTTATTCTTGGCATCGGAAAGTTTTGGCACATTGCACCGGCCCTTTATGAGCTGCACTGGCTGCCGATCTCTTTGCGTATTGACTATAACATTTTACTTTTGACTTTCAAATGTATTTATGGCCTAGCGCCAACTTATCTTAGCTAGGTAAGCTCTTATTGGACCATCCCAATGGAAAGATGCTTACAACATTGGAAGCAAGATCATTTTCAGCAAAGTGTCTTGTCTGTGGAGCTTCGTCAAGCAACATCACTTAACAGTTTTAAATCTCGACTTAAAACCTATCTTTTTAAAAAGTATTTTTATAGTTTGTAACTTAGTTTATTTTATTCTTACGGTAAAGTATTTTCATTTTCTCTTAAATATGCGATTGTAAAGCGCTATTCATCAGAGTATGTAAATACGTGCTATATAAATGAGTAAATTATTATTATTATTCTCCCAGTGCGTCACTTGCTCTCGAGCATGGCGGTTTTGTGCCACGTGAGTGACAAGATGCAAAAGGCCTATTCGTGTGGCTGGACGAATATATCTGTGACTTTCTGCCGGATTGTTTTTTTTGGGATCTAACTAGAACCGGACACTTTGAAATTGCTGTGGAACTTGAACTTTCTTGCTGATCTCTAGATTGGCATGCAGATTTTGATGGATAGGAAGCAGAAGTTGATCTGGTCGAATTGGGCTCGCGAGGTAGATCAGTATTGCAAGATCAGAACCCGACTCTTCTGCCTCCATGATGCCCTTTACGAATTTGACCATAGCTTCAATGAAATCTTTCGATTAAGGATACCCTTGGCTAAAGTATTATCACGCGGTATTAGTGGTTTCTTTTGTTGAGCAGGCTTGCATTTCTGGCATACGTCACATAATTTAACTGCATTTATTACATAATCCGAGATCCCCCCCCCCCCAAAAGAAAGAAACCAAAGGCGTAGAATGCGCCAAAAAAACGCCACACACAGGCGCCAAACCGCACAAAGGGAGACTAATAAAAAATTTCTAAAAAATTTTTCAAGCCACCAACTCACTGACAACCAAGTCAGCGTGATATCAAAGGGTCTCAAGTTTATCCCAACACCCGTGACAGACGAGACAAAAATCAGGCATCAGCTCTTGCAAGATTTCGAACAGTTTGCAAGACGAATGCGCTTTAAATAAATATTTCACGGTCAAAACAAAGAACCGCACCCGTTCCATGTTAAATCAAACTGGATACCACCGGTTCAACCATCAGTTGCCCTTGAAAGCTACTTGGAAAGTGTCAAGGTACAATTAGCCGAAATTAAAACAATTAAGCCTGAATACAATCTATCACGAAATGAATTTAGAGCTATTGCAGAACTGAAACACAACTCTGCATTGAACCTAAAAAAGGCAGATAAAGGCACTACGGCAGTCATCATGAATAAAACTGACAAAATAAAGGAGGCCCAAGTGCTAATCGACAACAGAGAGCACTATAATCCCTTAAGACAACCTATGGTGAAAGACACGCATCAAAGAGTGAATCAAATTATCACTCAACTTCACCAAGGAAACCACATCGATGACATGACGGCTAAATGGCTTTCACAAACTCCCAGTCCGCCTAGAATACCTAATTTTTATACCTTAACAAAAATCCACAAACCTAAACCGGTCGGAAGACCGATCATATCCGGGTGTGAAGGCCCAACAGAGAGAATATCATCATTTGTGGATAGACTGCTCC
>BOPM01000483.1:200267-210267 GCA_022179025.1 Porites australiensis | reverse complement strand
CGTACGTATCCAAAGGGTCTTTTTACAGTCTCTTCGTACTGGTTTATAAAGAAATCAGTTTGCCCGGGATACATTTGTTTGGCGGGAATCAAAATTTGCAATTTGTCTCGAGGGTTCTTGAATAGCACCAAGTAGGGACTGTTTAAGCTTATGCTGCGGCTACCTTTCCCCTGAGGAAATAGATTCTGCACGATATAAATCACGCTTAGATTGCGATGATGAGAACCAAAAGTACAGAGGTTTACAAATCGCTTGTCTTTACTGGCGTAAACCATCTGATCATCAGACACGATCAAATTCTTTTTGTTCACTTCAAAATAGGACTCCTACTCCAAAGCCGTAGGAATTCCTTTCACAAATTTAATGTATGGCATGGTCACTAACATTTTTGTATACGCAGGTTGTCATTGTGATTAACACCAAACTATCCTCTCCGGGGGAGGGTAAATGGCCTCTGAAGCTTGCTGTAATAAAGATCAAACCCAGGCTGTCTTTCCAGACCTGGTCATCCCGGCAACTGTGCAGGTGAAAGGATGCTCGAAGCGAAACCGCTGACATATTTTTTGAAGACATTGCAACTGTTTGAAATGGGGTGAGACAAGCCTTGCTTTGTTTAATCATCACATGCCTTTGCATGCTATCCTTTGTACTTAACGATTTTTCGAAAACGGAACAGAACCAACTCATGTCCACTTCTCTGGAGCAGAATGTAGACCGAGAAAAAGGTAGAATGTTGCGCATTTATATATTTTTACTCCTCCTCCTTCCCTCCTTCACCACCACCAAATTTCTATTGTTTTCTTTTTCCACCACCACCACATTTCTATATTTTCTCCCTCCACCACGTATTACCACCACAATTCTATCGCTTTCTTCTTCCACCACTTCTACCACATTTCTATTTTTTTCCTCCAGGTAATTCTATAAAAGACCGTAAATTATCACAATTAGTTCAGTTTGGTTTTCTTCAACTGTTTGTCCAGCTCATCAGCGCCAGTTTCTCTTACGGACAGCCACTCCTCGACAGCTACATGCATTAGTCCAAGTCTTATACAATGTACTTACGAATACATTCTCATCCCCGAAGAAAATAAGTGGAAAGTGTTCTAATATAAAGATGCTCTAGTAAACTTAGCAGAAACAAATGTCCCTCACAAAACAAGAAGGCGAATCCTTGTACAGGGTGGTGATGGTTTTATTCAAGACCTATTGGTCCCTGCTGTTATAAGCTTAGGGCTTTTGATGTTATAAAAGAGGAAACGAAACTATCGGTTACTCATTTTAAGCCTATCTTCCATCTGTATTGGTCGAGATGAAGAGAGAGACAGACCTGGTTGATATTCTACTCTGGACTCCCCGCGGATAGTTGCTTCGAAATAAACGCATAATTACCGTGACAAACATCGCAGAGCTAGTTGAGTATCTCCTACTACCACATAACGATGCCGTGACCAAACCTTGTGTGCTAAATACGTTCCTAGATAGACTTGCGGAGTTATGAGTCGATAAGGGCTTAATCAAGAACGAAAAGGTCCTAAGTGATTTGATAGCAAAGGAAAAGAATACCTAAATAAGAAAAATACTTTCGAGAACGAGAGCAATGTAGAAAGTTCGTCGGATAGAGAGGAAGATCGAAAAAGTCAAGAAACGATATGATTATGGTCACATGTCGTCGCCTAAACGTCATGTTTTAATAGCGTGGCTTTTAATCCTTAAGAGCGACGGTCTGGAAAAATAGAGCAAAATCTTAATTTCGTGGCAAAAGTTGAAAAATCAATTTTTTCCTTCTTTTTTTTGTCAGTTTAATAAACACTCATTTTCGACGGCAATATTTAACATGTGGTATAACTCCAAATTCTCTTCATGCTATTTAAGTTACACATTTATACATTCATTTAAAACATACCTGGGGATTGGCCTGGGTTATTGAAGGACAGGAATTTTCATGATAGGCCGACGGTAATTTTGTAAACACTTCCAATTTCGAAACGCACAAAAGTAGATATATACAGCCTAAAGGCTCGTTTTCCCATTGCAAAGTTGCTTTTTTCAATCAAAGAGTGGGGTAAAAAGGTGAAACTGGGTCAATTTTAGCCATTTTAAAACACTGAACTCTACCAGCCCGTGACTCTACGTGACAATATGTTCGGTAACTGCATGTAACATAACGTAGGTTTGATGAGACGCAGTTGTCAAAATAACAGTCACGGAATCCCAGTATCAACGCAACGCAATTCTTGAAATAATTACATTTTCGATGCCGACAGTATTTGAAGAAGAAAAAATCAAACGCGCTAGAATTATGGTACTCACTTTTTCTCGAAAAATCAGGACTTTAACAATGGCAATTCGCTACGGATGACGGAACAGGAAGATATTTCACCTTGTTACTTTTCCAAACGAGGAAACTCTGGAGCTGTTAAATAAGTTATTTTGGTCACGCTTCACTAAATTTACCGGACTTCGATGCTTTCGTTTGGAACCTGACTTCAGGAACCCAAGCTAATTCTCAGGTATGTTTTAGATGAATGTCTAAATGTGTGAATAAATGAGGAAAGGGAACATTTGAAGCTATAACACATGCAGAATAATGCCGCAAAAAACAACCACTGAATTAAAGTTTTCGTCATCGTGAAAACCTGTTCTTCGTTTAAAATTATGTCAGTTCAACAAGTCTCGATATTGCTTTAAAAGTATCTTGTAGTGAAAGAAGAAGAGTTGTTCCATTGATGGAAAGTGTCCAAATTTCTCCTTGTGGCTTTATTTGCGAAAGCAAGGAGAGTTGAAAATAAGGCCTTTTTGAGACTCCGACCACAAAAAATATTCTTACTTTCTTGAAAATAAAATGCTTTTTGCAAGAACAAATTACATCAGAGTACTTATCTACCTAAAAGCTATCTATGGACAAAAAATGAAGGAAATCGGTTGCCACTCGTTGCTCGATATTTCCTGACCGTCGCTCTTAAATGTTTTACAAAATCTTTCGTTATCAAAAACGGTATCTCGTGTCTGATTGAAAGGAGTCTACCACTCAAAACACAACTTGAACATTATTATACCCAAAAAGGGATATTGACGCACACAATTAAAAAAAGATAATGACATAAGGATATGACACATAATTAAAAATAAACTATGACACCACCGATGTAAAAACCTGTCAAACCGGTTAAATAAAACTGGAACATGACAAACAAGCTAAATCGGTCAAGGATGGTGGGTCTATTGTCTCTATTGTATTACAAATACAATAAAGAGAAGATAATGAGATTCCTCCTCATTTTATTCATGAGGTAAATACCAAAAAGGGTCAACTCGGTGCCTACTATACTACTTATGCATACATATTTTAAATTTTGCATTTGTAACATTTTAAAGCAAGAGTTAGTTTCATTTGAGAACTTTACTACGGTGGCTGCACCGTCCGAAATTCACACTCATTTTTCAGCGAGCCCAAACACCGGATTTTCACTAATTATTTAGGAATTTATACTCCAAAACGATATATACTATTAATGGTAACCAAGTAGTCAATTTTAGTGTCAACGAAATTGATGACCAGATAAAATTTCATTCAGAAAAAATTTTACAGTTACAAAAATTGAGAGCCAAAATTACTGGCAGTAAAAATTGCAAAATTGGTAAACAACCAAAAGTGGACAAAAAATCTGCGGAAAATTAATATCAGCTCGAATTAGCAAAACGAGAACTTGAAAATGAGCTGATGGAGAAAATTTGTGCTGAAAATAATGAACAATTTCCGGTTACAACAGATGCCGAGGATGAATATTTTGAATGGATGATGTATTTTGAGCAAAATAAATTGGCAATACCAGTTACAAAATATATGCCAGTTGAAATTTCAAATTATGACATAATACGGGAATATTCTTTTATTGACGAAAACCAAAATTGCATGTTCACAAATTTGGATACTCATTTATAGGTGAATATGAAACTGGTGATGAATATGGTTACTCATTTATTGACGAAAATGAAAATGATTATGAATATGGTTACCCATTTGTTGACGAAAATGAAAATGAGGATGACGAAAATGAAATTGAAAATAATGATATAAAAATTGACAATATAGAATTAATTACACAGGAAGATATTGATGAGTGGGAATTATCACCATTTTGGGAATATTTAGATTTACGTGAATATTTGTGAATCAGAGATGTTGGGTTTTTCCACCGGTGGGCATTTGAAAATGGTGTATATTAGCTTTGTTAATTTATTAGTAAGTTCATGAGTTTATAAGTTCATAATTATTTAGTTCGGTAAAATTTTGTATCAGTAGTGTGAATTATAATTTAGTAAATTTATGAGTACATAAGTTCATAATTAATTAGTAAACTTATGCTAGGCCAAGATCTTGTAATATTCCCAGGGGCACATCTCTGAGCGCATTTTCAGAAATTTTAGGTTTGGGTGCTGATTTAAATCCCTTCGGTGGTGTTAGATTTTTGGGATTGGAATTTGGCAATGCAGCAGTTGCTAATTGAATGAGTGATTTTGGGTTTTGTGGTTTGGGTGGTGTAGGGGTTAGTTTTGTAGTTCTAGTTTTAGCCACTTTTTTATACCTGTTTAATTCATAGGATGAGGGAATAAAAAATGGTATGTCACAATAAGATTAACAACTTAGTTGCGTTTTATTTTAGTAACGGCAAGTTTATCAGCTTTCATTTTTATGACTCCTTTTTTAAGTTCAGCCAAAGTGAACGTACTAAGATTACGTCGTTGTTTAATTATTTCGGGATCCTTATATTAATACAGTATATAAACATTGTATTGGGACCTGGATAACCAAATCCAAATAAAAATACTAAAAGTATGTGCTACTTATTTCATTTTAACAATAAGTATACGCGATAACTTATAGTTGGTAAATACACCATCAAGGCAAACAGTACATATAAACTCGCATCTAAAAACATAGTGCTCAGTTAGAAGTCGGCAAGTAGTACAATATTTCATTACCATCATATAAATATATTAGATAATTCGATGAATGACTTTGTAATGGGTTTTTAGTGTGTCCTTATTAAGGAGTAGTTTATTACAATATTTACATGGCACTCTTATGCCTTTCATATATTCATGGACTGCTTTGCAGATCTTATAATAGTCATTACATAGGATATATGCATAGCCATTATTAACGTACCACTTTTTAAGAGTGTGTCCATGAGAGAACCAGGCAGGGGGTGATAATGCTGAAATCACGGATTTGACTCAAACTTGGCACAATTGGTGGGTGTGTTGAGATAATTAACCCGACAAAAAATTAGGTCCAAATAATGAAACCCCTGGGAGATACAGGGACCCCCCCAAAAAACAGAAAATCTGCTTATTTTTGCATAATTAATTAGCTAACTTTGGTTTGGCTGTTCCACAAGTAGAAAAGGCAGTTCCAAATCTAATCAAGTTGGTAATGCTCTATGTTCATCGGGCTTAATGCTCAGTAATTGATTTTTAGTCTCCAATACAATTTCTTCCAGTTCTTGACCCTAAAGTATGGGCAACATCTTACAGTTTTGACCAAACCCTAAATTTAAGGTATTTTAACGGCAAAAATCTCCCATGAGCAACAACCTACGTACATTATTTCCACGTAGTCTTTGAAAGACATCTTAAAGGTTGTCAAAATAATCATTAAATTTTTGGGCAATTTCATACTTTATCATTGTTGATGTATTTTGTACGTATGACTTCACGTTGTTATGTCATTTGACCAAAACTGTTTGATGAAACCTGAAATCGAGTTGTGTGAATAGAAATGACGCAAAGCCGGTGAGAAATCGCTAGAAGGATGCCTCGTTTTCGATACTTATAGCAGAATTGATGGAAAGTATCAACTGAAGCACATTTCCTGTGTATTTATGATCGTGTAATACCTATAATATTTGAACCCATGAGTAAATACAAAGTCAAAGATTTAGTTCATAACTTCAATCAGTTGGACTTGTAGGTGCAACAAGAACCAACGAGGGTTGGAAAATATTGAATAAATGTTACATACATGTCTCTCAGATGCTTTAGTCAAGATTTTCTGTCCAGTATCGTCTGCTGCGTGACGTCGAGAATTACGAGGAATCGAAAATCGATACACCCCAAAAGCACCTTTCATTCACCAAACCGAATAGAAAATTACCGTTCTATTACAGAGCTTCTTAAAATGACGCTGTAAGGTTACGAAGGATCGATGACAGTCGGCCAATAACTAGTGAGATGAAAAAAATCTCAAAAATCCTTTATCTCTCTCCTTTAATTTGATTTTGAAAATAATTTAGACCCTGTTATTGCGGTCAGCGGTGGCCATAGGATTCTCCCCGCGGTTTCGCGCCCATTTCCTTTCCACGTGTAAAATAGGCCAGGGTGGAAATCATTCTAAAGTGCTCAATTGGGAGTAAAGTTAACACAGACTGTGGGTTTTCGGCCAGGTACCCCTTGATAAAGGAAATCGTACCACTTTTGTCGTGTACGAGAGATGTTAGAGTGCACTTAAAGAAGGTCAAAGTGTCCAGTTCTTCGGTATTGTCAGATGCAGAATTAATTTTATTAAGAGCTGGAATTTTCGACAAGGAGGGGGAAGGGATGACCGTGTGCCCAAAACATCGTGATTCTCTTGGCCTTTCATGGCGCCCTTCGCGTTTATGTAAGCATCCTATGCGTCCTGAAGGAAGGAAACTAACATGCGATAGAGGCATCTCTAAAAAGACCTTAGTGGAAGTCATGAGAAGATTGAATACTTTACTTCCCATCGGTTCAGGTAAGCTGATTTTAAAATACTATCTGCCTTAAATTTCAAAGCTATTTTAAGTTGCATTTCTATAGAAAAATTAATATTCTGGCAAAGTTAGTTATCTGAATTACAGCATTTTTTTGAAACTTCGAGCGATCTTTGGCAAATGCATATTAGGTATCTTATTACGATATGCAAACAACACATACTTTTGCGTTGTTACTGCTAATTCAATTACTGTAGATTAGTATGATACAGGAGCTGGTCACATTCAAGAACTTTCTGGAACTCTAGGCAGTTACAAAACGCCACTTCAGTCAAACGTTGAAACGTGATTTAGGCACTGCAGAGCGGAGTTTGCTTTCGCATTTAATACATACTAAACCCTTTACAAGATTCCTTGACATTTTGTTCTAGGAGCACTCGTTTTTGTAAATACATGCCTCGGCAAAAATCAGTTAATTAAATTATTTCATTTCGGACGTCGGGAACAGAACCTTTGCTTCACTTATAGATTTTCTCGTAACAAAAAGTAAACATTTTAAAAACATCTTTGAACATGGTGAAGGCTTGTCTCAATTTCCAGTTTGCTCACGTACTAGAGCTCTGATGTCGTGGAATGAAAATTCGTCGCTTGTTCAAAGGGGTTCATAACGGCATATTTATTTTCTCTGATTAGTAATCAAGACTACTACCCCTTTATATTAATTGCAAGCACTTCGTCCAGGGATTGACAAATCTTGTATAACATGTTAGCGTGGCAACGGTGTAACACTCTGGCCTCGTTTTCTTTTATAAAACCTAGGAATATGTAGACAATGTCGAGAACACCACAGAGAGGTAGAACAATTGGATATGGAAGGAGGCACTCTTTCTACATGCCCTATACAGCAACTGGTATGTGTCAACTTTAGCCGCTGAAGCGGCTTAGATTGAAACCTTGGGAGAAAACGCACTCAAAAACCCCTATTTCGTAGTTTAACAGTTGAGCACCCGAAAAAGGTGAAGGCAATTGGAAGTGCACTTGACAGATTTGATGACGATGATGTTTGTCAGCGGTCTTTATGGGACGTGAGACAGGAGGAGATGAGTATTAATGCGAGTAAGAGTGGGTGTGGCACACGCGAGAGAAAAAAACAAACCTTTACCCTCGATTTTTACACCAGGGTCGACGGATTATCAGACGGATTACTCGCCTTATAGTGGCTGAGAAAAGGAATGATTTCCTCTCTGGACGAATAACCTGTATTTATTTATTTATTTTGAAAATTGTTTATCCTTGCATTTAAAATTTTGAAAACGGAATGTTCGTCTCTAGAGTGAGAACAGCCAATTACCATGACTATGACTGCCTATTACTACTAGGAACTTAAGAAAAAACACAAAATATCATGTTCAATATGGTCTAAGCATTTTTTGAAAATACAAAAATCAATATGATTTTAAGCTAATAAATGTTTTACTGAAAATATTTAAAAAATGAAAAAGATAAAAAGATGGGTTGAAAACTGTTTTATCAGCAATCCAGTTCCAGAATTCAAACCCTTTCTTTTAAAAAAATCTACCGAAAACCTTAAAACCCTACTTTTTTATTTATTCCTTAAATGGTTTATCATCACAGGAGTCAGTAAGCCTTGAAGAGGAATTTTCAGGTGCGTCACTATGCAGGACACACGAAGAGATTAGGGAATTCAAAGAAGGGGTAACGAAGTTTATTTGCATGTTAATTCAATTACATCGGCTGCAACTGGATCATTTTTCTCTTGCTTTTGCCTGAAAATCTTTGAATGTATCCTAAACTGTTGCAGTGGATAAAATTGATCATTTCTTTTTCATAATTCATTCGCTCACAGGAATTGGCTAGCCCGCAAAACAAAGAGTGCACAACGAAGCTGAAATACGAAGGAAGTCCACATCAGGAAGAGACGGTAATACTATTTTGCCCTATTATTAAACAGTGAGATAGAACTTCCAAATCCTCTTCACGCAGATGAATCATTGTATACTTGAAAATTAAATGAAATCACATTATGGCACAATTTCTTTTTTAGATTTCGGACAGCGTTAACCTGACGGGTGGCGATACTCTCTGTAAAACCAGTTTATCTGAAAGTTTTGAACCTCCGGATTCGGAACCAGAACAAGACTCCATTTGCAGTCTTAACACGCCTGGCGGAAAAGAATGGATGTCTACACCAGAGGTCAAGGCAAACCTGTCTTCATTAAACACATTCATTACACGCGTTACCGCGCGTGAAGTAAGCCCGGTGAGATGTCAGTTACATAGCCCTTTGAGTGACGTTGCAAACAGTACATCTCGATATTACAAGAGAAAATCACAGCAGGTGTGTGAGGCAGTCTTGGACTGTATTGCACCAGGGCAATATAAAGCTCTTTTTCAACTCATGACCAGCGATAAAATTTCTTATATTAACCGTTCCTCTGGCCTAACTGAACAAAAGATTCTTCAGAAACGTTTTATTCTTTATGATGAATCAGACTCTTGGTTTACCAAGCAGGAAATTCTCTCAATATTTGTACAGGATTATTCCAAGTCTCAGCTTAAGGAAATGATTCCAGGTTTGAGCAAATGGCGTATTGATCAGGCTCGAAAGCATGCCGCGCTCGTTGGACCAGGACGGCCGAAAGACCCACCTGAGATACGTCGCACACGCTTAAATCCTGTAAGGGTGGACCACTTCATTGATGTTATAGCTAGTCCTCATTATTTGCAAGACGTTGCATTTGGTACCAAGGTTCTGAAACTTTCAAATGGCGAGCATATGGAAATCCCCAATGTTGTACGGACAGTTACAGCAACAAGGCTAGTGAACCTTTATCTTTCCTTTTGTAAAGAAGAGGAATTTATGCCACTGGGAAGGTCAACGCTGTTTACCATGCTTAAGGTACATCCCTATAACAATTGATTGCTACCTTAAAGACGGGTATGTTTAGGATCGAAGCTGGTTTTCTTAGACTTTTCTAAGTATGTTCAGGTTGTCGCATGCCTAACACTAAGAGAATTGTTTTCCTTTTCCAGAGTACCCAATATAGTGAAATTACCTTCGGTGTACATATAAGAAATGAAAACTCATTTTTGCTCAATTTATGGACTACGTACTTGAACACGCTTTGTAGGAACGTACCTTAGAGGTAACATTCTGGTTTTCCCCTCCAAGAAAAGAAAAAAATACGTTTTTACTTGACCTTGGGAATAATGAGGGGAAAGTATGCTCTCAAACAAAAGGT
>BOPM01000483.1:180267-195267 GCA_022179025.1 Porites australiensis | reverse complement strand
TCGTTTTTTCAAGCAAAAATTTAAAAACATCGTTTTAAACAACCGCATTTCCAGGGTCCTCTCCTACTCGTCCCCCGTAGCGAGGACAACTAGGAGAGGAGCCTGGGAACGAAGCTGCTTTTTATTCTCACCCTAATGTGAAATTGACTCATTAGAAAGGTTTTGCAGGGTTGAAATGGTTATAAAGAGGCCAGTTAGAAGTGTTTCATTTAAGTCTTGATTTTTGCCTCCAAGTGCGAAAATTGAGTTTAAAAGATCTGATAACCAGTGAGGAAAAGCAAATAGTCAAAACAAATAATTCGTATGAGAACTTTCACTGCTGTATATTTTGAATTAAACGGTTATATAAATATGAGTTTTCGCCGATCAAAGGCATCATCAGGGTTAAAATATATATATTTTTTCAGTTTTATCACCGTAACTTCTGCAAACTTATTTCAATTTGTAAGCGGCATAGCCAGAGGGATATTGTGGCCAACCGCTGACCAAAATTGTAGACTCCAAGTTATCGTTAAACACCAAAGATGGCGGGAGTTTTGTTGTTGTGGGAATCTTGATGAGGTGGCAGAAATACCTACCCATGGATTTTAAAATCATCTTTCGCTTTCTTCGCTAAATGGCCTTGTGAAAGAAACGACTTAGTTTGTATTTTGGTTTGAAAATGGATGATGGATATTGGTCGCATAACGAGTTTCGAACCAATGGCCATGGCTTAGTGATGCGACACCGAACTGGAATCAAACACTGAATCAAAGCGAACACAAACTAGCAATTAAGGTGCTAACAGATATGTATGTCGAATTTGTGGACCTTTTCTGGGATTTTTGGGGCCTAAATACTAAAGCAAGTAAAACCGTAAACATAATATTTGAATGTTGTGTTTACTTAAAAAGACCACATCGTATGGCTTTCAAAATCCTTGTGAGAGTTCTTTGAGAGAAGCTTTCAAAGATGTTATCCTGGTTAACACAAAAAGGTAGGATACTGAGTTGTTTCTGTCGATTTCTCGTCACTGAGAGACAGTCAATAAAAAATTGTAAGAACGCGGATTTTGATGAAATTAGCAAAAGTCGTTTAGTCACGTGGACATTTTACGTCAGCACGTGGCGCAGAATAATTTGCCCAAACATTTTAAGACTCAAGTTATAGTTTTCACTACTCATGTAAGAATGATGATTGTAAGTTGTTACGCATCAGAGATATTGGGGTTTAAAATACCTAAATTTTACGACTCGGTTAAAACTAGAAAAATTGTTCTAACTTAATGTGACTGAAAGGGAAGAAGTTAAAACGGCAAGTTTAAATAGTTTGTTGTGCTGTAAGTCTTATGAGCAAAGAACATCTGACAGTAGTTGTAATTTCTAGATGTCTCTTCTGTTTATTGCACTGGCATGGTAAGGTTAGCTAATTAATTATGCATAAAATAGGGAAAATCGTCATTTTTTCTGGGTGGGGGGCGTATCTCCCATGAAATGAGATATTTTGACCTTATCTTTAGCCACCAGTAACAAGTTGTGATACCAAGCATTTGTGCCCAGTTTGAGCTAAATCGGTGATTTGAACATTATCACCCCCTGCCTGGTTCTGCCTGGTTTTCTCATGGACACACTCTTAATTTTTTTGGAGCTTTTGATATATAGTAATTGCCTGTGGGACTCTTGAATTCTATACTTAGGCCTATAAAGTCCTTATGATAGTTTTGGCTGACCTTTCATATATCCTTTTCTCTATGAGTCTAGTCTATTGTCCACAGTATCCTGGTTTTCTTCTTATCATGTCCACTACTTTATAATGTAGGTCTGTCTCGTTGCCAATCATGATCATCTTATTACAGGGATTATCAAACAGTTTATATTGGCCATATTTACGGATTGATGGGAGTACAGTACTGAATCCCCATCAACGGAATCTTTTCGCAGTCTCTAATTTTGAACTAAACACGAGTTCATAAATGCCGGGCTCGTTGATAAATGTATACCATTTCCCTCTGGTGTCATTTTGTTGAGGGGGCGAAACGTCCACGCCAACATTAGAGGCATTTTATTGACGCCCCGTTTTGGGGCCCCAGCTATTAGCACTTTGTTGAGGTGGCGAAACGTCCCCGCCAGCTCCGGAAGCATTTTGTTGACCTGGCGTTTCACGACCCCAACCCACCGTCCACGTTTTGGGGACGCTGGCATTTTGTTGAGGTCGTGTTTCACGACCCCAACACTGTGGCCACATAAGATGTAACATTTTGTTTTCCTCTGATACATGTCGCTTAAGAGCATCTTTTGTATTACTATAACCCAGGATCTTGGCTATGTCCTTGCCCTTGAACCATACATTTTGCTTATCATCAATATATGAAGTCAGTTCTATATTTAATTCGGAATTATGGAACAATTTCTCTACCAGGTATACCATTATATATGGGTTACATAAGATATACCAGTTATGACGGTTAATGAATCAGACTAATTTGCGTGGTATACTCGGTAGATTAATAAGACTGATTTAATAACCATATATATGTTATATAATTTACAGATTTATGGAGCAAATCATTAGTTTAGTCTTTCTCCTCCTCCTCTTCTGTTTCAAAGATCACTTCTAGGATGCCGGTTAATGACATCTCTGCTGTTTCCAGCTTTTTGGAGATTAATTTCTTGTGGTGTAATGTGGCAATCTCTTCTTCCAATTTTTGGATTTTAGTGTATAGTGCATTAAGCTCGGTTTCCTTATTACTAATTCTAGTATCTAGCTTTCTTATATGATCGTCCATATATACTATTAGTGAGATAAATCCTGTAAGCTGGTCAGTGGAATCCAAGAATTAAAGTCGTCACTATAACCCAACCATTTTACCAGAGCCTGTTGCTTTTTATAATCCCTCCGAATGCTTTTTCAATGCGGAATATCCGCATTGAAAAATCCTGTTTTGCCGACAGTAATTCAGGCTCATAAAAGCTGCCTTGTATTTCCTCGTTTTTGAGATCCTTTAATCTGTAGGTGATTGGGTTTGTGGATTGGATTTTATCGAACAGGAATATCTCTTCAGTCCAATTAGGTGTGTAGCCTTTATCAAATACCTTTCTCTTATACTTACTTATTCTGACTTTATCACCAACCCTAAATTTGGGCTTAGTTGATAATTGCTCCATATCACCTTATAGGTTAAAATACACGGTACTTTGATTCTTCTTTTTACTAGCCTCTACAGGTGGCATTTTAATGGCACTGTGTTTGGTGTTATTATACTGGCTCAGTATTTTTGTTAGTATGTCTAAATATAGGGTATCACCCTGGACAGTAAATTGCTTCCACATTTTAGTTTTAATTGTGCAGTTCCATCTTTCACAAACACTAGATTTTTCCTCGTTCTCGGTTGAGTATAGTGTTATGCCATTCTTTTCCAACAGTTCCTTCATATTTTTGTTATTATATTCTTTCCCTTTATCAGTCCATAGATATTGTGGTTTACGGCCCTCTTTGAAGATGGTTTTGAATGCTTCTGTGACCGTTTCTCCTTTTTTTATCCTTCAATGGGACAATCCAGCCATATTAGGAGAACAGATCTAATACCATGAGAAGATATCTATAACCCTTGTTCCATTTGCTGAACTGTTGCATTTCAACCAGATCTGAGCACCAAATTTTGTCCATACCGTTTGTAATAACGCGCGGCCAAGTAAAGTTGCGCTTTATTGGTTTATATAATTCGTCCGCTAATTGCTGTTGCCAACTTATACCCGACGGCTTTTTCAGTTTAAACCGAGTCCGAGTTTCTGTTTTGTGTCGATTAGGATTCTAGCTGTCTGACCCCATTTTGGCATTTCTCCATAGGGAATCTTATCTGGTGATTTTACCATGGCTTTGTCACAATCACCTTTGCTTTTTCCCATGTCGTAACAATCATCATGATAAGCGGCTATTTCATCTACTTTGTTATATGGTTTAACATACCATTTTGTAACCTCGCCAGTATCTCTACCATATTCCAATTGTTGGCCAAATGGATTATATTGCCCCATGTATTTGTATTTGCCTGGAGTTAAACCAGCGTTTGGTCTTGGTAATTTTCCAGTAGCCTTGTGGATATCTATTGCACCTCCATCAAGATCTTTTCTGTTTGTTTTATAATTTTTCTTTGGCCGTATTTTGGTAGATAATTCGTCAAGAGTTTGAGATCCAACATTCTAAATCATCGGATTCAATTTATCTAAAGGGTAGTCGAGAGCTTTTTCCTGTAACTTTTTGTTTCTTAGAGCCTCCGAACCATAATATCCTCCCATCTCAACTGCTTTTTACCCATCCAAGGAAGCCCATGATGTACAAATAAATCAGTAGCCGTTCCTACAGCGATGTCAAATAAATGACCCCCGGCTTGAGAGGGCCCAATTAGTTTCCCTTCCTTACAAATTTGAATGTTTTTATTCCGCATTAAGCGCAAGTGCACCAAAACAAAAGTCTACCATTTTGGGCTGTTTTATAACCCGAAGGTTCAACTCATTCTGTCTGTTTTTTTCTGTTTAACATAATAAGATTTCACCATTCTTACATACATGGATTACATTAATTAAAATAGTTTATCAAAAATTTGTGATTTATCATTTGATCTGTGAAACTGAATTTGGTATTATGTATAACATCTAATGATGACCTACCTTTTTGTCTCTCCAAAAGATAATGTAAGCACCAATAACCGCACAAAACACTACCTCTTTCTTGTATTTCATCCGATGAGTACACATTTTTTTACCACTTGTATGCAGATAGTTTTTAATCTCATTAGGCATGATTAGTCCAAACGAATCAAAGTATTCACAAATTTGCTTATCTACATTTCTATAACATACCCAATGTGTTCCACCGCCAATTGAATCGTCTAAATTAATTATTCCTGTTTCCAATCTGTGTATTTTCCCTGGTAAATTATCGCGGCTATAAATACCTCTGAAATATTTTATTCCAAGTTTTTTGACCCAGTGTAACAAATCAATATTTGACAATGGTTTGTTTATGAATTATATAGTATTGTTCCTAGAATTGGGATTGAATTGAGTGGACTGTTTTTGCCAAGCAGCAATCCCTATCCTTTTCTTTTTTTTTTTACTCCCACATCAACTGGATTTTCCCATGCTGCAAAAAAAGGTGGCGACATATATGCATATGGATTGATCATTCCATGGCCATTAGTTGTTTCACCAGGAACATATGCTGACATTGTATTAGCAGTACCAGTTCTGTCGGCTTGTAGTCCTTTACCCGTCAATGCATTTCATATCATAGGTATATCAATACTTGCTAGTAGAGTTCCCAAAAAAATCAGCTTGTTGTATTCTCGTCTGTTTGATAATAAACTCACTGCATACCACCTGATTGGAGAGCATTAAGAATATCCTTTTTCTGACCTGTGGATAGCAACTGCCTGTACGCAATCATTTGTGCTATTTTATCCTGTGGAATAAAAAAACCTCCCTGTTGAACACCCTTTCCGAAAATTTTATCCACACCAAGACTGGCTAAGCCGGATAAACAACCTGTTGCAATCGGTGCAATTGCCTTTTTAGCTAATGGCATAGCCATAGGTTATAGCCTACTTCCTAAACTTATTAATGATCCCCACAAACTACCACAATGTTTAAGAGCTTTTCTAATTTGTGTTTTTGATGTTTTAATATCTGAGCCCACACCTTGACTCATTGCTTTTTTCAATTTATTGATCTGAGTTCTTGTGAGCATTAATTCATCTGGACCAGATAATTCATTATTAGCAAGTCTGATTGTTACTGCTGAATTATTGTTGTAAGGTCGCGAAAGCTTTTCCAATTGTCCTTTGCTGAGTGACACTCCATAAGAATAATACTTTGTCATATCTTCTATATGTTATATGTTACATAATTTTAATGGTATTCAGTTTATGATCTGAGGAGTATTTTACCATCCTTCTAGATTAGTTCAACATCTTGCTCATAGAGAGTCAATGCGTAAACAGAATAGGCTGTTGCCGTTGTTCCAGATAGCTCGTAATTAAATGTTAGTTTCGTGGTGCCATCCTTAATGTCCATTTTTTGTTTTGTTAAATAAAAATATATAAAGTGAAATAGGGTACTAAAATTAGCTCTATTGAGTAATGTCCCTTCACCGTATTCATTATTTTTCTGGGCATATTTCAGAACATCCCTGTAAACACGTGTCATATCAGTAGTTGGTGTATAATGAATCTCGGGGTATTCGTTACCATTTCCAACCTCCAGAAGACAATTGGATAAGGTCCTTGGGTCAGTTGAGACAGAGAATGTATCATACAAGAATGGATTAGCCGTCTGGGCATCGATATTTGCATCATTGATTATAAATACAAAAAAACATGCCCGGGTTTTGAAATACCAGTTGAAATTCTGAAATGTCCAGATCTCTGTCGGCCGCTATTTGATCTTTCAATATTTTCTCTCAAATAAGTCCACTTATGCAATTTAAGATACTGGCTCATGTATGATGATTGGCCTTCACTGTTAAAAGTAATCCGCGGAACATACAATTGCATTCTGGTGATAATCACCCTGCAATCAGCCCCGGCTTGCCAAACTAGATTACCATCTGACTCAATTTCAAAATTCATTTCAACCCTTGTATTGGGTAACAGCTCATCTTCTAACATTTCAAAAAATGAATATCGTTTTAAGGGTATTTCAGTGTTTACTGTGGATGAGGTACCCAGATGTGCCTTTCGAAGGGCAAAACCTTTATTGTAAGCTGCTTTTCTTTTGGCTAACTGATTTGTACCACTAACTTCAAATTTCCTCCCTTCCGCTGATCTTGATGTATTAAGATAGAAAAATTCATTAGTCGCTGTTCTTTCGGCATAACCTGGACTGTATACTCAAGTAAATTTTTAATATTAACAGCGTGATTTGCATCATTACAATCGTATACATTTTTACCATTTAACTTAATATCAAAATGTTTTAAAAATGAGTAAGACCCATTCACAATGCCATTATGATCTTCTAATGCAATATTACCTCCATTAGCCAGCAAATGTATTTTGAAATCAAGACTGACTCGAGCATTATACCAATCGAATGGTGTAACCTCTCTGCTGTTATCAACAACAAATCTATATCCATCTTTTTTCTGATTAGCATTATTGGCAACAGCTGTATTCAACGCTGTTTCTAAGTCAAAAACAACATCTTCATATCTTTCGACATATTTTGGATCCCTAAAAGATTTCATATATTAATAGATAACATAAATTTTCTCATTCGGCCCCCAGATAATAATTGATTTACTCTTTCCTTGATCTCATGATCGCTTAATTCTCTTGTTTGTAGATTTTCTATTGGAGATGCTGTTGTTTTTATGTTTTTATTCTTTTTGCTTAATAACTGAACAATTTTATCGCCTGCTTTTTCGCCAGTCTATTTACTAGTCTTAGTAGCAGCTGTCTGAGGGGCTCTTTTGGTTGCTGTTTTAGCAGCTTCTTTTGCCGTCTTTCCAAACACCTTTCTACCAATCATCTTGAAAACATCGGTAACCCGTTCTCCATAAATATGCTTCTTAACATATCTCCCCATTTTAACATCATAACGTCTTGTGAATTCTGATTGTCTCATGTATATGTATATAGGTTAGATATTATACAGGTTTAGACCGCAATGTTAATGTAATAAACCAGTCAATCTTATTTAAACCAATTGGTCGTCCTAGTGAATCTGTGATATAAAATCTCATTTGACTAATATTTAGTTGCGAAACTTCATTAAGCAATAGTCTTCTGGGTTCAAATGTAAATGGAAAACTTCTTGTCAAAATAAAAGAAGAGACACTGGAGATTAAAGAAGTGTATGAATATTACCACTGTAGGTTTTGGTGTTATCAAAAGGAGTGCAAATACTTTAAGAAGCTAAACCTAGCCGTGAATATGTCTTCCACTGGTTTGATAGCAATTGGAGCTATTGCAGGTGGTTTGACTCTTCAACCTGCTATTCTTGGAAGTATATCTGGTGCTGGTTTGACGTTAAAGACTTTCTCTGAGACAGAAGATTAAAAACGTAAAATTGAGACGAGTAAGTTTGCCTATACAACTTACCAAAAAGTGTTGCTCGATCTTAGAACTGCTCTAAGAGGGGGCTCATTTGATAAAAATGATTTCCTAAAAGAATTAAACATACTTGATGATACCGTTATCGATTTTTTCCCATTGGTGACAAAAGTTGAAAAACAATATGGCAAACAATCCCTCTCTACCCCCACTACTAA
This sequence comes from Porites australiensis, assembly GCA_022179025.1. Taxonomy (NCBI): domain Eukaryota; kingdom Metazoa; phylum Cnidaria; class Anthozoa; order Scleractinia; family Poritidae; genus Porites; species Porites australiensis. The sequence goes on along the minus strand of BOPM01000483.1, from coordinate 187,020 downwards.
CTCTAATTAATATCCTCCTTGATTACTGGCTGTAATAATTTAACGTCTTCTTTGATTTTGTGAGAGGAATAAACTTGTACTCTATTCCTAAAATGTCGAATAATTACTTGAGAATAAAATTAACACTTATGAGCCGTTTCCGGCCAATATTAACTTCCGGTGAATCCCGGTCAATCAGTTTAAATATTCTCAAAATATTCTCTCTGTTACAATATCCGATTTGGATGTTATTCTTTTGAGCAATATCATTCATAACATTTATGATATGATATTTTCTGTGATATACAGACTTCTTTCTTATCCTATGTCTATTTTCATAAAAGTCAACGTATTCGGAAGCAAAGTATTCATCATGCACTTTGGCACAATTCTTACATACGAGATAACCGTCTTTAATCAATTTCATAGAATCGCAGCAAAAATACCTCTCAGGCCTAACTGGATCTTGACTTTTCTTGGAACAAAAGATGCAGTTGACTATATTATCTTCTTGGATCAATAACTCGTGAACTTCTTTAGTACACATTAATAGTAAATAGCGTCTTGATTATTGTCGGATCATCAATTAGTTCCCGCCGTTTAGTTGTAATTTTTGCCGTAGCTTGTTCTTTGGACTGTTTTTTGTTTCGCGCCGTTGTCTTTTTACTTACACCATCAATTGTGGTATCATATTATAGTAACTTTCTCATTGCGTTATCTTTTATCTGTATTTTATTGCCAAATTTTTCGCGCAGACGTTGTTTGAGCTGATCTTCTGTTTCGATATGAGCATTACGTTGAAATGTAATTTTGATTGTTTGTTTTGGTACAGATTGTTTGTTAAGAAGCCTGTCGCCATAAATATTACTAAAAAATATAATCTGCTCTGTATAAACTTTTACCAATTCTTTTCTGTCCTTGCAGGGGGCACGTATTATTGGTATGATTGTTGGATTATCATCTTTGTACTTATATACTGGACTTTTTTCATCCGTAATATGCTCTTGTAGCCTTGTTTGTAGATTTCTGATTGAACAGCCGACAAATACTTTAATTTATCATTGTGTTCAAATGTGATCTGGTATATTTGTCCACTATTATAGTTGTCATTAAAGTAACTGTTTACTGTTTCCATATTGATGTATGGCGCGTTTGCATATTTTTGTTTGAGTTTTTTTTGTTGAGATAAATATACTCTATTTGTTGTTCTAGATAATGCTGTGTAGAGCTGTTTCTTGTCCATTTTATGTAAATTATATAAAATATAATGTTCGTCGATAAAACCACTTTGATATTTGTAAACTGTCACACAAAATGCTGGTATAAAGGATTCTTGAAATTCACTATAACTGAATTCATGGCCATTAATACGAAATGTTAGTTCATCATTGTCTTCACCAGATTCTTCAATCCCACTAATTGTCACTTGTTGCATATTAAACATGTCCTTATCTTTGAGATTTTGTGTCACTAACATAGACATATCTTCGCTGACATTATAACATTCTATTGATCCCTGATATTTAAAATCGACTTCATAATATTTCCGATTTTCTACAAACCTGTAGCAACCTTTTTCTGTGATCTTCTTTCTTATGTTGTTTAGATAGCAAATATTATAAGAAATGGGTACTCTGGGTTCAAATTGGTGCTCTACAATACTTGTTTTAAGAAACTTTGTTAACATATCCCGTTTTTGGACATCATATCTTGACAAATTACCTTTCCTATATTTAATTTCAACGCGTTTAGGACACACATTTCTCACACAGGCACTGATTTGAAATAATTGTGATGTACTCTACTCCCATTTTCTACGGGGTCACATTGGTTTGTATCACCGAACATGTATATTGTATTGTGATATTTAGTAAATGCCTGGTGCAATTTTGTCATCCACTTGTTTGGTGTCATACTATATTCCTCCATAAAAATAGTCTTCCCATCTAGTGCCGAAATATCATGACCATGCCTGTCACAAAAATAACTGTCAAATGTATAACATTCTTTTTCTAGACCAGTATTTTTGAACTTATCTTTTATGCTTTGTATGGCCTTGTTTGTAAATGACAGGATAATCGGATTTTTGGCCTCTGATGCCATTTGACAGAGCCTATAAGTCTACCATAACCAGCACCGCCGTAATAAATAACTCCATTGCCAACATAATCAGTGTAATTTTCTGTGTCTTAGCCGGCAATGTTACTCAAAATATGTGACAGGACTGTCAGTGTCAAATATTTGACCGATATTGTTGATATCAAATACATCTTTTTTGTTGGGATATTGGTGTTTGGGTTTAGTCAAAAATACCGTTTCTGTTAACTGCATACATTTGACTTACTGAATTACCATCTTCATCATAACTCCAATTATCGCACAATAAATTTAGACATTTTAGGATAGCCTCTGATATGACAAATCGGTTGATTAATCTGTTGTCTGAAAATATACGCTCAATTTGGCGCCCTCTGACTATATACAAATCTTGTTTAGTGTTTGGATTTTGATAGCTGTGTATTGTTACATCACGATTCTCGGCAAGTGCTGATGTCCAGATAAATTGTGCTGTAGCAAGTGAATTACATGTAAAACCATGGTCTTTGCGGCTCTACTTTTTTTTTAACTCTCCGATATAACTGTTGGCCAGTAACTTTGCCTGTGACTCAGGTAATAGCCTCGATAAGTCCGTTAAAAAGTTCTTAAATGTATCACAGGCTAATGTTTTACGCGATTGGATGAACTACTTGACATTTCTTGCAGGCATCTTAAAACTATTAATTAATGTTTGTACTAAACGCTCACTATAAAATCCAGTTTCCATTTTAACACCTTTTCCCCTATCTCTCAAATACATATTCGTCAATATAATATTCCCCATAATTGCATAATAAATCTTGCACACTGAATGGCTGTATTATGTCATGCATTGTGTAAAGTGGTATTGGTTCCTTATTATCAATCAGAATAGAGGGATAGCATTTTCAGATGTCGAGAGGGGTCAAATTTTCTGGTCTAGGATCTGTGGAGCACCATTGTAGTGCCCCTGGGTAAAAATCATCTAGTACTGCCCGGGTTTTTGTGTCGTACTGAGATTCCGGAAGATAGCCGCGTATATGCTTGAATAATGATGTTGCCAATGCTGTATAAGACTGGTTGCGCCATTCAAAGTCATATTATGTTCTGTACATACTAAATAATTGTTCACGGATCTGTTTTCTAGTGTCATAATCGTTGTTCATAAGATACATATTAATTTTGTGGTCCATAAAGCCATCTAATCTATTGTCAACATGTAGATATTCGACAAAATAATTGGATCTGGTTACGTATTACTTGATGACAGGCTCAATTTTTGTATCTGGTGGTAGGATGATTAGATGATTCTCGACTGCTGACAGTGTTGGTTTATCAGAATTATTACCCTCTATTATGCCATCCATGTTATTAACCAAATCTTGGAACATAATGTAATTACTGGATTGATTTGACCATTTCATTTCCAACATATATTTCCATAAATTATCGGCACCACCTTGATTGGCCTGTGTCACAATCTGCTTTAGTCGATCATCTTGTATGGGGTATAAATGATAGTCTTTAATGTAGAACACGAGACAGATCGTATGTTTCACCCAGTTGTTTAATTTGGAATTGCGTGTCAAGGAAGAATGTGTTTAATTTTACTGCACCGACTATATGATCTTTGAAGAACTGTTCGTTATGTGTTGTGATGGTGGCTCCTAATTCTGAAATCGTTTCTGTCGATAAAACTGTAAAATTCTTTTGGAGCAATGTATACATCAGAAATTTGTACATATCATTGTTGATTAATTTTGGGACTTCCATTTTGAACGGGCCATATATCTTTTCTTTGAACTCGGTTCTATTGTCTATTATCTAACGTAAGTTCAATTTCGGCATGGATTGTGATCTGTACTTTTCCCTTGATACCATCCATCTTTTGTAATCTATCATAGAACAAATTCTGGAACGAGGAATCTTTCATATATTTTGATACCCGTTGTGTGGCTAATTCCTCATCTCTCATTCCTTGCAATGACACTGGCTTTTTATCTAACCCAATTATAGAAGCATGTTTATCGGACAGTTTCTCTTAGTGCTTTATTTCATCACGCACTGATTGCGGTAATGTTGGCATATATTTATCCCTTACCGTTGTTGGCGCTGGTCGTTTTATTGATAGCTCCAATTTCTCAGCCGCCAATTGTACTAATGTTTTAGGCTTATGGACTGCCCCTACATTTGTGCTTGCAGTCGGACGTACTGATACTGTCTGATCGACGCTCTCAGTATTTGGCTTTTGACCCAGCAACATATCAATAAGCTGCTGTTTGGTCATTTTTGATAGATCTTCTCTATTCATACTATTAGAGTAGATAATCTGATTGTCAATTCTCGTATTGGCTACTTGGTTCACCATTAATAGTATATATCGTTTTGTCTTTAAGTAAGTTTCAATTTTGCTAAATGATTAGTGAAAACCCGGTGTTTGGGCTCGCACTCGCTCTAACCTTATCAGCAATTATGTGAAAAAAGGCCAACAGTTTTCCTTCCATTGATTTATACTTTTTTTGCTGCACCAAGTGACAGGAGACTTGCATCAAGCATAGAAAGTAAAAATTAAGGAACCTTTTCGCATTTCTTTTACACGCAAACCATATCACTTCCTTTTTAACCCGCCATTTCCAGGACGCTATATTCCCTAGGTAACACTTGGAGAAAAACAATTTCCTATCTCTTACAATGGCAAGAACGCTCTCTCTGTCAAAAAGCTTTCATTACTTCTATCATTTTCCTCTTTCTTAAATGACATTGCCCAAGATCGATCACGTTTTTTGCATTGCATGCGCTTTAAATTTTTTTAGTGAGCTATGTGGTCTGGCCGGTAGCTAACGCGTGCGCCCGGCCGGTGGCAGCCATGGACAATCGCTAACGCTAAAAACAGCCTTAAGAAATTTTACCTGTTACATCAATCCAGATGGAAATGTTTATTTTTCCTGCCCTGCTTTCTGCAATGCAAACATATTGTCCTGCGTCTTTGAATGTCACGTTGACGATAATTAACGTATTTTTGTTGCTGCGGAGAGGTGCTCCGTTCTTTGTCCATTCGACCTCTGGATAAGGGATGCCATCCAAAATGCATTCCACTTTAAACGCAGAGCTCAATGAAAGTGACTGATTCCTAAGGTCTGGGTTCACTTTGGGTGGAACTGAAAAATTGTTAATGTATTTATTACACATCGAACTTTTATGGAAACATAATAACAACTTGCATGGGGTAAGTATTTAAATGATACTGGTTAAATCGAGTCTATTTTTGGGATTGGTGTTAAGTTAACACCACCTTTATATCTGCTTGCGTAAAGGTTTATCTCATATCCCATGTATGAGAAGGTCTGAGAAATCCTTTCTTTTGCTTGTCCTTTCCAGGATCATAAAAACGGGGTCGATGTTAACGTCACACGTTATGTGATGTTGCTGATGTGCTTTGGCACTTTTGTGGTTTTTATAACATCAAGTAATTATTCACAAGTATAAGCTATTTTAGGACAAGATTATGCACCGTTTGCCTTGGAAATATCGGATAGGACATATCATAGTTGTAGCTTACTGAGACGGAAATAAATATTCAGAGTTGAGGGCTGGGATTTAGTGCACCAAGTCCTCTCGACTCTCATGGAACTATTTTTAAGAGGCTACTTTGCTTCGCATCTGTAGTTAACAATTATTCCACGAGTGCGCGTTGGATATAATCATCTCTTATCCAACAAGCGTGAGTGGAATAATCTCTTTCAAAAAAAGACGCCCACAAAATATCGAGAATTCGTCCCTAGTTTATTTGTAAAAACAACCGATTGTCAGCTTGTTTTTAATTCTGAGCAGATGCATACAGCCACCATATTTGGAGAGCATGGTAAAATGGCTCATGTTCCATGATGGCTAAGCCAATCAGAGCTCTAAAATTGCATTATCCAATGATTCAGTTTTTAATAATAGCGGAGCTCTCGCGCGCGGGTAAGAAAATGAAGTAATCTACCCATCCGAGAAAATTTGGTAATCACGTGACCGTACACCGACCGCCCGCCCGAGAGACCGTCTGTCCGCACCAGAGGCATACCAATGTTTACTCTCACACTTTCTAGCTTCTTTGGGAACCCACCGATTGCACATCAATGTTGCGATCAATTGACAGCTGTCAAAACAAGGTATCCACTGACCAGTATCACCTGACCATACCGTGGGCTCAGGTGTCGACCCATCCAGGGGTAGGTACGTGGTGCAAGCATCTTATAGTGGTTTGACGTTAGTCACTAGAAGCAGTGTATATAGCCATACATTGACCTACATAGCCATACATAGCCATACACTGCCCTACAAAACCATACACAGCCATACACAGCCCTACATAACCATACACAGTCATACACAGCCCTACATAGCCATACATAGCCATACATAGACCTAAATAGCCCTACATAGCTATACACAGCCCTACATAGCCATACACAGGCCTACATAGCCATACACAGCCCTACATAGCCCATACATAGCCATACATAGCCATACATAGCCCTAAATAGCCATACATAGCCATACATAGCCATACATAGCCATACATAGCCATACATAGCCATACATAGCCCTACATAGCCCTACATAGCCATACATAGCCATACATAGCCATACATAGCCATACATAGCCCTACATAGCCATACATAACCCTACATAACCATACATAGCCCTACATA
>BOPM01000483.1:163349-177404 GCA_022179025.1 Porites australiensis | reverse complement strand
GTATACTTAATTTCTACAAGGGAAGCTTTCCACCATTGTCCCGGTTGCAAGGAAAATGCCGACGCTATTAATGGGCTTAAGCAAGAATTTATTAAACTCAACGAACAGCTCAAAACACGTGTCTTTACTCCTTCATATGATGAACTCTTACTTCGCATAAAAACACTCGAAGAAGAAAGGGACAGTCTTGTAACGGCTCTAAGAATATTGTCTGAAGATGTCAAAGAACACAGGGGTAACAGAAATACAGTCGACCGAAATGACGAACAACAAGCCTCCAAATCTTGGGAAACGGTGCAGCCAAAGAGGAAGAAAAATCCTGCTGGGCACAAAGGTGTCGCCTCTGGTAACAACATCACTAGCCAGAGTAAACAGGATCAAAACAAACCTCCAGATGTGGTTGTCATCGGTGATTCCATTACCAAAAACATCATTGGTAAGAAATTGTCAGGAAACCAAAATGTTAATGTTTTTTCTTTTTCTGGGGCCACCATTGATGAGATGGTTGATTTTGCAAAACCGGTTATCAAGCGGAAACCGAAGAAAATTATCCTACATGTCGGCACCAACAATTTGAAGATGGATCAACCAAAGAAAATAAAAAAACAAAGTGGCTGGTTTAGTGGATAGTATCAAAGCGGAACATCCATCCATCGACGTCGCGGTTTCTTCAATCATCTTCAGGTCTGATGATCAATCTCTTAATTCCAAGATTGATGAGGTAAATCGCCGGCGCTCTTCTTTTTGTCCGAGTAAGAACTGGGTTTTTATTGATAACAGTAACATCAAAGAGGACTCTCTTAATAGAAGTGGACTGCATTTAAATCGGAAAGGTGTTTACAGGCTTTACAGGCGAATTTTAGGGAATATAATAATGGAGATTGAAATTTGACCTATGTAGATAGTAATCGAGGACCTAATGATCACTTTTATGCCAAACCAATGTCATTTGATAAGATTACTTCTGAAATTAGAGGTTTCAAAATTGCCTTGCTCAACGTAAACAGTCTTACTAAACACATAGATGAATTAAAAGTCTTTATGGCAAATAAGCCCCTGGATGTTTTGGCACTACCCATTTATTGGACTTCATGGTTGATTATCAATTGGCACAATTAATCGAAGAACCTATAAGAGTTAATGCCAAATCGCAAACTCTTATTGATGTATTTATTACGAACAAGGAGGATAATAATTCTCATTCGGGAGTATACACACTGTCCATTAACGACCACAATTTAATTTATGCTGTTAGAAAAATTGGTTTACCCAGGGGACAACCAAAGTTTATTCAATCGAGGAATTTTAAACATTTCAATGAGGAAAATTTCTTAACAGATCTGAAAAATGCCTCATGGCCTGTTATTAAAAGCGGTATGGAAGTGAATAGTGCGTGGAATGCATGGAAAGATATATTTTTGACTATAGTTGATAAGCATGCTCCGACAAGTCATGTGAGGCAGAAATAAACCCGCTCCTTGGTTAAATTCTCAGTTAAAAGAGGAAATGTATGAACGTGACTGGCTAAAGAAAAAAGCTTCAGAAACGCAGCGGTCAGATGTTTGGAAGGCATATAAAACTAAGAAGTTAACGGTTAACAAAAAAGTAAAAAAGACAAAGAAGGATTATTACAAACATCAAATAGAAGGAGCCTCTGGTAAGCTGAAAGCAACTTGGAAAATTCTTAACGACCTAATGGGTAAGAAATCGGACCGCACACAGATAAATGAATAAAAGACAGAAAATTCTGGGCCTTTATCTGATCCCGAGAAAATCGCTGAATACTTGAATATTCACTTTATAAACGTTGGGCCGAAACTTGCATCTGAAATCCCTACGGTGGATTGTGATGTAAATCCAGCTGAAGCCCAACAGCGCGTTAATTCTTCTTTTGAACTGAAGGAAGTCACGATCTCTGACGTGTTTAAAAAACTGCAGGAAGTAAATGTTGCAAAGGCGACTGGTCATGATAGCATCCCAAACAAGATTTTAAAAATAGCGGCTCCAGTTATTTCTTTAGCTGACCTTTCCCGCCTCTCGATTACTACAAATACTTTTCCAGATGATTGGAAAGTTGCAAAGGTCTTTCCGCTATTTAAATCAGGTGAACGAAATGATCCAAATAACTTTAGACCGATTTCTGTCTTACCAACTATAGCCAGAGTTTTTGAACGATTAGTTTATGAGCAGATGTACGCCTGTTTTACGGAAAATAACCTTATTCAGCCTCGTCAATCTGGGTTTAGATCTCTTCATTCAACTGTAACTGCGCTTCTAGATATGACAAATCAGTGGTGTCTTATATTGATAACGGTATGGTCAGTGGTGTTATTTTCCTTGATCTTAAGAAAGCATTTGACACTGTTGACCATGCTATCTTCTTGGAAAAACTGTCTGACTATCGGGTGCAGGGTCAAACCGCTTCTTGGTTCAAGTCTTACCTAAAAGACAGACAGCAATTTTGCGTGGTAAATGGATTGTCGTCTGTAAAAAATCGTATCGTATGTGGCGCTCCACAGGGTTCTTTATTAGGCCCACTCTTGTTTCTTATTTAAATGAATGACTTACCAAATTGCTTAGATTATAGTATAGGAAGGTCATTTGCTGAGGACACAAATTTAACGTTCTCTGCCGTGGATTAATCAATTCTTTAGACTGAAATGAGCAACGACCTTAACAGAATTTTTAATTGGCTCAGGTCAAATAAACTCACATTGAATATTCTAAAAACAGATTTTATGGTGATAGGTTCTTGGCAGAGAATTGCAACATTAGCTGGAAATATTTCATTAAGTGTGAATGGCTTAACGTTACAACAGGTCGAAAGTACAAAGTGTCTTGGTCTCACTATCGACCAAATTCTTACTTGGAGAGATCATTTACAAAGTGTCAGACAAAAGGTGGGGTGTGGCATTAGAATTCTTAAGAGGATTAGGCCTTTTGTTGGTTTGGAGCACCTCATAAACGTATACAGGTCAATAGGTGAGCCTTATTTTACCTATTGTTGTATTTTTTGGGATAGTATTGGCGAAACGTTGGTAGACAGTCTTCAAAAATTGCAAAATAGGGCCGTTCGTGATATTACAGGTGCTACATACTCGAAACATTCAGCTGATATTCGGCATGAACTTGGGTGGCTCTCACTTAGTGAAATGAGACAACATCATATGGCATTGATGATGTTTAAAGTAAATCATGGCCTCTGTCCCTCTTATTTGTCTGACATGTTTGACGTTAATACAAGCCGGCTCAGTTATGACCTTCGCTCTTCTGAAATGAATTTAAAAGCGCCAAAAGCAAGAACAAACTATTTTAGGAATAGTTTTGCTTCTGCAGGCGCTAAGCTCTGGAATTCCCTTCCTTCCAGTTTAAAGGAAGAGACTTCTTTAAGACAATTTAAGGCTAAGATCAGGTCGTATTTGCTATCTACACAAGCCTCATAATTTAAGTTTTTTATCATTAGGTTTAACATTGTGTACTATCTTTCTTAGTTTAGTTTTTAGATAGATATCTATATCTTTATGTTAAATAACGCACGGCTTTTGGGTAGGACAGATGCTTTATGCAAAGTCATTTGATAATTTACCGTGGGTAAATAAAGTTTTCACTCACTCACTCACTCACTCACTCACTCACTCACATAACCTTACATAGCCCTACATAGCGATACACAGTCCTACAGAGCCATACATAGCCTTACATAGCCCTACATCGCACTACATAGCCATACATATCCCTACATAGCCCTACACGGCCCTATGTAGCCATACATAGCCCTATATAGCCATACACAACCCTATACAGGCCTACATAGCCATGCATAGCCCTACATAGCCCTACATAGACCTACATAGACCTACATTGCCCTACAAGGCCCTACATAGCCCTACATAGCCATACAAAGCCCTACATAGCCATACAAAGCTGGTTTAGTGGGTAGTATCAAAGCGGAACATTCATCCATCGACGTCGCGGTTTCTTCAATCATCTTCAGGTCTGATGATCAATCTCTTAATTCCAAGATTGATGAGGTAAATCGCCGGCTTTCTTCTTTTTGTCAGAGTAAGAACTGGGTTTTTATATCAAAGAGGACTCTCTTCATACAAGTGGATTGCATTTAAATCGGAAAGGTGTTTACAGCATTGCGTCTAATTTTAGGGAATATATTAATGGAGATTGAAATTTGACCTGTGTAGATAGTTGACGACCTAATGATCACTTTTCTGCCAAACCAATGTCATTTGATAAGATTACTTCTGAAATTAGAGGTTTCAAAATTGCCTTGCTCAACGTAAACAGTCTTACTAAACACATAGATGAATTAAAAGTCTTTATGGCAAATAAGCCCCTGGATGTTTTGGCTATTAATGAATCAAAATTGGATCTGGTAGATAGTGATCGACTGGTTAATCTAGAAGGTTATAACATTGTTCGCGGGGGTAGAAACAAACACGGAGGTGGAGTTTGTTTTCACCTGCGAAATACAATAACATTTTATAGGCAATATCAACTTAAAACTGATGATCTTGAATTAATTGCCTTAGAAATTCAGAAACCAAACTCTTGTCCATTTCTTATTGCTACCTGGTACCGGCCACTAAACACGCCTTTGGATTATTTTAAAAAACTCGTAATGTTTTTGAGGCGGAAATTTACATACTGGGAGATTTAAACTGTAATATTCTTTCAAATCCCCCAGAGGTTCACACTACCCATTTATTGGACATGATGGTTGAGATGATTATCAATTGGCACAATTAATCAAAGAACCTACAAGAGTTAATGCCAAATCGCAAACTCTTATCGATGTATTGGCACAATAGTTTTGAGATCTTAAGATCACCCTACACCCAGCGTAAGTCTCGGAAATGTTTCTATTCATATGGCAAAACTGACTGGGCTCACCTAAAGATGTTATTGGCTTGCATTCCTTGGAACTGTGCTTTTTTCGATGATGACATTGAATACAACTGGTCTTGCTGGAAAGATCTTTTATTTACGGCTATGGGTGAATGCATACCCGTGCGTCGGGGCAAGAAAAAATGTAATGCACCTTGGATAACAAAGGATCTCATTAGGTTGTGCAGGAAAAAGAAATTGTTGTATAACAAAGCGCGAAAAAGCAGCAATCCAGCCCTTTGGGAGAAGTACAGAAAACTGAACAATGTCGTGAAAAGAGAATGTAACTTAGCTCGATGGAAGTATATCAACAATATGGTCTCTGATATTGCAGTTTCTGGTAATTCCAAGCCTTTCTGGAATTATATTAAAAGCAAACGTAACGGTACGAATACTCTGGTATCTTTAAAGGTTGGTGACAAAGAACTGATTGACGATGAGAGTATTGCTAGTAGTTTTAATTCCTATTTTTCATCTGTTTTTACCTCTGAGGACTTCACCAACTTGCCTTCTTTAGAGCCTTTAGTTTGTGAGAAACTTAATTATATTTCCTGTACTACTGAGGAAATTTTAAAGCATCTTAAGTCTCTTAAAACGAACAAGTCCCCGGGTCCAGATAGAATTTCACCCGTAATTTTAAAATCATGTGCGTTCGAATTGGCGCCATCGATCTCATTTCTGGTTAACAAATCTTTCCTGCTGGGCCATTTGCCCGAAGATTGGAGATCAGCTGACATTGTCCCACTTCATAAGAAAGGTTCTAAACACTTGAGGGAGAATTATCGTCCAATTTCGCTTACATCCATGATATGCAAAATCAGCGAAAAAATCGTACGCGATAGGTTAACGTCATTTTGGCAAGACCATAACGTGATAAACAAAAACCAATTTGGTTTTTTGCAGGGTAGGTCTACTGTGACCCAATTACTCTCTACTTTTCATGACTTCGCCAAATCTAGGAATTCATCTGTAGCAACAGATGTTGTATTTCTTGATCTCGCAAAGGCTTTTGATAGTGTTCCTCATGAGCGTCTACTCATAAAGTTATATAGCCTCGGTATTGAGAGCAAACTTCTTAACTGGTTGAGGCATTTCCTCACGTGTAGAAAGCAACGAGTTGTTGTAAGAGGGACTTTTTCTGATTGGGCACCTGTGATATCTGGTACCCCACAGGGAACTATTCTTGGTCCAATTTTATTCCTATCATATATAAATGATATCGTTGATAGTGTCTCTTCAAAAATTAAATTATTTGCGGATGACACTAAGATTTACAGAGAGCTTCGCAACCCTAGTCTCGATGAACAATACCTTCAAACTGATTTGAATAATCTTGGTAAATGGGCGAAAAAATGGCAACTTCGTTTCAATGAGGAAAAGTGTGAAGCAATGCGAATAACGCATTCTCGTGACAAATCGACTACGAATTATAAACTAGGTACGGCCTTAAAAGATGTCAAGAGCTTTAAAGATCTTGGAATTATTATATCAAAAGATCTTACTTGGAGTGAACATATTAGTACTATGGTGAATAAGGCGAACCAAGTCCTAGGGCTAATAAGACGGTCTGTTGGAACAGCTAATACAACAACTTTTTCATTGCTTTACAAAACATTGGTCAGACCACTTCTAGAGTATGCTGCTCCAGTCTGGAACCCATATCTTGTCAAAGATATTCATGCAATAGAGAGCGTGCAAAGACGCGCGTCAAGATTAGCTCTTAGGCAAAAAAGAGGTGATATGTCTTATGAAGAGCGTTGTGACACGTTACATTGGCCATCTTTGTCCAGTCGTAGGACATATTCCTCTCTTGTTGAATGTTATAAGATCGTGTTCGGCTTATCACACTTGGATTTTGAGGAATTCTTTCAATTCGCAAAAGTCAAATCCACTAGGGCAAATCACTCGTATAAGCTTTATTGTAAATTATCTAGAATCAACTGTTTTAAATATTCTTTTTTTAACAATGTAATTAGTTATTGGACCAATTTACCTAGTAATGTTGTTGAAGCCGGTACCCTTGAACTTTTTAAATATAAACTCAAATCCTTTTTAAAGCTGTAATTTTTATTGTTTGTTTGTTGTTTTTAGGAGAGTTTTATTCATAGGATTAACCTCTAGACTCTCCCTTTCAAATTTATGTAGTTATATATGAGTTTGAATAAACATGTATGTTATGTTATGTTATGTTATGTTATGTTATGTATCTATTACGAACAAGGAAGATAATATTTCTCATTCGGGAGTATATACACTTTCCATTAGCGACAACAATTTCATTTATGCTGTTAAAAAAAAATTGGTTTACCCAGGGGACAACCAAAGTTTATTCAATCGAGGAATTTTAAACATTTCAATGAGGAAAATTTCTTAACAGATCTGAATAATGCTTCATGGCCTGTTATTAAAAGCGGTATGGAAGTGAATAGTGCGTGGAATGCATGGAAAGATATATTTTTGAATATATTTTATAAGCATGCTCCGAGAAGAGTCATGCGAGTCAGAAATAAATCTGCTCCTTGGTTAAATTCTCAGTTAAAAGAGGAAATGTATGAACGCGATTGGCTAAAGAAAAAAGCTTCAGAAACGCAGCGGCCAGATGTGTGGAAGGCATATAAAACTAAAAAGTTAACGGTTAACAAAAAAGTAAAAAAGACAAAGAAGGATTATTACAAACATCAAATAGAAGGAGCCTCTGGTAAGCTGAAAGCAACTTGGAAAATTCTTAACGACCTAATGGGTACGAAATCGGACAGCACACAGATTAATGATTTAAAGACAGAAAATTCTGGGCATTTATCAGATCCCGAGAAAATCGCTGAATACTTGAATATTCTGAATATTCTAGCCTGATCTTAGTCTTAAATTGTTTTAAAGAAGTCTCTTCCTTTAAACTGGAAGGAAGAGAATTGCAGAGCTTAGCGCCTACAGAAGCAAAACTATTCCTAAAATAGTTTGTTCTTGCTTTTGGTACTATTACATTCATTCCAGAAGAGCGAAGGTCATTACTGTGCCGACTTGTATTAACGTCAAACATGTCAGACAAATAAGAGGGACAGAGGCCATGATTTACTTTAAACATCATTAATGCAATATGATGTTGTCTCATTTCACTAATATAAGTGAGAGCCACCCAAGTTCATGCCGAATATCAGCTGAATATTTCGAGAGTGAAGCACCTGTAATAACACGAGCGGCCCTATTTTGCAACTTTTGAAGACTGTCTAACAGCGTTTCGCCAATACTATCCCAAACAATACAACGATAGGTAAAATAAGGCTCACCTATTGACCTGCATACGTTTATGAGGTGCTCCTAATCCTCTCAAGAATTCTAATGCCACACCCCACCTTTTGTCTGACACTTTGTAAATGACTTCTCCAAGTAAGAAATTGGTAGATAGTGAGGCCAAGACACTTTGTAGGTTCGATCTGTTGTAACGTTAAACCATTCACGCATACTGCGCTTTTCACAAACATGCGAATTCTGAAGTTCAAAAAGCCAACTGACGATTGCATTTTTCGCGGCCGTCAATCATCTTAACGGACCTCTTAGGAAACAAAACTTTACTTTAACAGGTTCAAAAGGTCATGGTTTGTGATTTGTGATTTGTGGATTTCGATCCGTTTTGTGTGTTTCTGTGTTTCAAGGTTCGTTGCTTGTGATCATAATTATGATTGACGGCAGCGAAAAACGCAATTGTGAAGGCGTCTTTTGAACTTAAGAGTTTGCATGTTTGTGAAAAGCGCAGTAATGAAATATTTCCAGCTAATGTTGCAATTCTCTGCCGAGAACCTATCACCATAAAATCTGTTTTTAGAATATTCAATGTGAGTTTATTTGACCTGAGCCAATTTAAAATTCTATTAAGGTCGTTGCTCATTTCAGTCTAAAGGATTGATAAATCCACGGCAGAGAACGTTAAATTTGTATCATCAGCAAATGACCTTCCTATACTATGATCTAAGCAATTTGGTAAGTCATTAATGTAAATAAGAAACAAGAGTGGGCCTAATAAAGAACCCTGTGGATCACCACATACGATACGATTTTTTACAGACGACAATCTGTTTACCACGCAAAATTGCCGTCTGTCTTTTAGGTAAGACTTGAACCAAGAAGCGGTTTAACCCTGCACCCGATAGTCAGACAGTTTTTTCAACAAGATAGCATGGTCAACAGTGTCAAATGCCTTGTTAAGATCAAGGAAAATAACACCACTGACCATACCGTTATCAATATTAAGACACCACTGATTTGTCATATCTAGTGCTTTTCACTTTTCTTACCAAAGTCACGCGTGAGTTTGCCTTTTGGTCGAGGGTCGAGGGTCGAGGGTAAATGGTCGAGGGTCGAGGGTAACTAGTCGAGGGTCGAGGATAAATGGAATAAAGCAACCAAAGGAAAGAAGCGTGACACGAAGTTCAATAAATACCATAATACCATTAAACTGTTGACTGAGAACTTTGAAGCAGGATCTCAGCTCTAATTTTCTTTAACTGTAAGACATTTAAGATTCGATTTAAGATAGAGTACAATGCATGTGCATTTTTTCTTTAAAGTTTTAGATTTGAGACAGAGTCAATTTCGAGAAAACATCCGGTACTTCCCTTTGAGAAATTTCTATCTCTTGTACTGCCTGAGAATGTGATAATGCTACAACACCTTATTATCCAATTTCCCCTCTCTTATCCGTCAAGTGATCAATTACAGTTGGTTAAAAAGTTGGTGGAGATCAAAGCTTACTTGACCGGCGCTACACCCGGAGGAAAGGGTCCTTCGTTTGCTGACCGCGCACGTAAACAACATGAAGCAGAAGTCAGGAGAGCGAAGTCAACAGGGAGGGAAATGTTTTCCTCTCCTGAAGGGCTGCTCGTTGATGCAGGGTCCTCACACAAACCACCTTCGCGGAAAAAGAAGGCAACTAAATCAAAGGGTCCAGGTTTACCACCGCCACAGGTACTCAGTCAAAGCATAAATCCCCCGCCTACTTGGCAGCCGAGCTACCCTGCTTCCCATGGTGCTGATCCAGCTTTACCACAGCCACAGGTAATCAGTCAAAGCGTAAATCCCCCGCCTACTTGGCAGCCGAGCTACCCTGCTTCCCATGGGGCTGCCAACATGATACAGCCGCGGATCCAGACTTTTTCTCTACCGCCAGTTCATCCTCAACCACCTGTTCCTCAGCCGCCTCTCCATCAACCGTCTTTCCCTCTATCACCAATGCCCTCTGCTGGCTTACAGCCCTCGTGGAATTCTAGCATGTCGCCAAGTATCTACGAGTTGATCATCACGCCTCCAACAGTGAGAAAATGTTATGGGTGTGGGAACGACCTGGGTGATAGATACAAAACTCCACCCTGTAATATTATAATAAAGCATGTAGACAAACGGGTCACCGGAAAAGATTCTGCAACAGGTCAGCTAATACACAGTCAGGACTATTCGAACACGTATTATCATCCCATAGCGGCTCATATAACCAAAAAGAATCCGCTTTTTTCCGGCCAAGTTTACGTCAGGTATGAGCTTTACAATTCATTGGATGATGACCAGCGCAATTACGTCAACACGCTTAACAGCCTAAATGTTTTTTTTAAGTAGGCTTTTAATTGAATGGGTGTAATTGCCGTATGCCTGCGGTATTTCGAAATTTTACAAGGAAGAGCCAAAACAACTGTACTTCTTGTACCGAGGTTTGTTTATTTTTTTTGGCAATACACCACTTCAGCTTAAGCTTTATTTCTCTGGAACTACATATTAGGAGTAACCAATTAACTTTTTAACTGAGTGGATAAAGCTTATTGTCATGCTTACTCAGTTGCGTGATATATGCAGTTTCAAGTTTCGTTTTCCGGAGCAATCGAAAATGTAGTGGGTCTGGGATATATACCCCTTAAAAATACCATTGTTTCGATCTCTTCCTTTACTCCTCCGTAGTTCGCTTTCATTTCGGAACTTCAAGAGGCTTTAAACCGATGGTGTGAATTTTTTGTTAGTATTTACTATAGTTGTTTGCCAGCCTGTGAAGTCTGTGAATACGGCATTTGACAAGTTGTGTTTATTACGTTGTTATCGTTGAGTTTTCCATGTTTTTGTCTTACAGGCAGTAAAATAATCACGCTGACCCAAGTCTCACATAGGACAAAACTAGTGGACGTGGGAAATATTAAATAAAAACAGTGAAAGTTACCAGATTAGCAGCCTTTTCATAAGCGAGTGAAACGTTAGACAAGAAAACCATTGGGTCTCTGCTTTCAATATTCAATATTATTTACTCGAGTGTTACAACGATACATGATGCACGTGCCACTAGATGTTAATGTAAAATCACCTTCATCACCGTGGGACTTGTAAAAGTTATAAACAACGCAAGACAAAACAGGCATCGGAAACTCGAGTAAACACGAGCCTACTTGAAAATTTGATTTGACGACGTTCATAAATAATTGTGGAGGATTTTTCGACCCTCGACCATTTACCCTCGACCCTTGATTAGTTACCCTCGACCCTCGACCATTTACCCTCGACCCTCGACTAGTTACCCTCGACCCTCGACCCTCGACCCTCGACCCTCGACCCTCGACCAAAAGGCAAACTCGTCACGCGTTGGTCACGCTTCACGTCCAATTTTTATGCTATGATTGGTCAAAATTTGTCAGGTGAGTTCATGCGCAAAATTTATGCAGCGACTTGTTTTCTTTGCCAGCCGAAGCTGACAGAGTTTCGTGTCAACTTGTGATTTTTTTAACTGTCTTGTTCCACTGGATGTACAAAATGAAATACAGCTGCTATCAAGAGTCTTCTGTCATTCATGGCTGGTTTGTTTATTGAATTTTTGGTTTTGAAATGCGCCGCTTGTCAAAGTCGGAAATCCGCTTTCGGAGGGCATCGTTTTTGTTTTTCACCGTGCTGGATGTGTAAGAGAATTATAAAGACTCAAGCGACCCTGGCCTTACTTGATAGCTTGCAGGAGCTGCATCTCGAGATATGGTAAGCCTTAGTAATTATTGTATTTATATCTAATTTCATGAAGTCGAGCGCAGTTTATGAAGCTAGTCTATGCACGTTTGTATTAAGATTTAAGACACTGATCTGACCGAGTTTGCCTTTTGGTCGAGGGTCGAGGGTCGAGGGTAACTAGTCGAGGGTCGAGGGTAAATGGTCGAGGGTCGAGGGGCGAGGGTAACTAGTCGAGGGTCGAAAAATCCTCCACAATTATTTCTGATTTTTTTTTCAATTTAAAACCTAAAATTCCCAAATAAAGCAACCAAAGGAAAGACGCGTGACAGGAAGTTCAATAAATATCTTAATACCATTAAACTGTTGACTGAGAACTTTGAAGCAGGATCTCAGCTCTAATTTTTTTTTAACTATAAGACATTTAAGATTCGATTTAAGATAGAGTACAATGCATGTGCATTTTTTCTGTGCAGTTTTAGATTTGAGACAGAGTCAATTTCGAGAAAACATCCGGTACTTCCCTTTGAGAAATTTCTATCTCTTGTACTGCCTAAGAATGTGATAATACTACAACTCCTTATCATCCAATTTCCGCTCCCTTGTCTGTCAAGTGATCACTTACGGTTGGTTAAAAAGTTGGTTAAAAAGTAGAAGCAAATTTCAAACTTTTAGCTCTAAAAAGCGGTCGGAATCATTTAAGAGAGGTAGTTGCATACAAGAGGTTTCAAATATAGTGATTTGACGTGGAAACTTTTCGTATTTTGGAAAACTGGTAGCTGAGCAGAGGCGGTCGCTTACAGTAGGTGGTCGCAACCGGATGTTCGACTGTATCAAATAAAGAACAACGCCATACAACGCGTCTGTTTTTTTTAGCACCCTAAAGCGCGTCTTTACTTTTGTTTCTCCGCTGTTCGTTTGGTATACATCTCTTCTGGGTTATATCGATTCTGCCAAAAAAGAATACAACCGCCAATCTCGTAAACCAAGCTCAAGCGCTGCTGAGAGCACATTGTAACTGGTTGTGGATTTTATCTTTTTATCAGGCGGAATGCTAACTAATCACCCAATTATCACGCGGTCCCGTTCTCATTGCACCACAAACTTCTCAGGAACGGCAGTCAGTCTTTGTAACACTCAAGAAAACAATATTAAATAGTGATAGCAGAAACCCAGTGGTTTTCCCTGGATTTCAGAGGATGGGTTATTAAATGGAGAGGGTATTGTAACCCATACTCGCTAAACATCGACAGACACCAAAGGCGTCCTCTAAAATAATACAACAGGGAAAATTTTCGTGTTTACCATCTTTTTGAATTAATTAATTTTATATGGCCTCAAGATTAGAATGTAGCCGACTAGCTGGTGACTCGCTAGTGTGGCAAACTTAGCCTGCGTAGCTGGCGGTATTGTGTAGTAGTCGAGTGAGATTTGGCGGCGGAGCCGTCACGAGGTCGTCCCTACTCCCTTTTTTGGAACACGGCTCCGCCGCCAAAACTTTAATCTCGCACCCACACAAAACCGCCAGCTATGCAGGCTATGGCAAACTTTGCAATTGGAGTCTGGGCGTGTTCCTTTGAGTGACAGCTGTCAATACCTTTTGTCTCGTCGTTCCACCTTTACTTGCTCATCTCTCAGGACTTGCAAACTTCAGACTCAGGATCTTCTCTGTTCAGTTATCGTTATGGAATCATTTATCAGTCGATTGAAACAGAAAGACTTTATTGTCTCCTTTAATCCAAAAGGAGATGGAAGCTGCTTTTTTTCGGCGGCTGCACACCAGCTGAATCAAGACCGTGCGCGCTTAAAGGAGACAACCTTCGCCTATCTGTTAGGTCATCGTTTTGATGTAAGTATTTTCATTGATAGTCATTACGAGCATAGAAATAGATAGGAAACGTATTTTAGTGCAGAGAGGTAACGTCAGTTACGAAAAGGGCAAGTCAGAAAGGTTATACAAGATAGCATTTTGCTTCACATTGCATGGTTCGCCTTTCATGTTTTCTTTTAGCCTTAATTGATTAATGAACTTTGACAATAACCGGCCTGTCATTGATTGAACGTTAACTAACTACATGATACTCGGCAAACTAGTCTGTCCAGGATGCAGGGTGTGAAGTATAAGTTGAATACGGAGCCCCCGTAAGTGGACTTGAATAATAGCTAAGGAAATGAGTGAAATGTAAAATGACAAAT
>BOPM01000483.1:142136-163339 GCA_022179025.1 Porites australiensis | reverse complement strand
TGGGAATCCGTTATTTTTTCCTGTGTCAAAAGTCACATGAATGTGCCCTTAAGTTAACTGATTTGTGGAACTCAAGTTGATCGTTTTGTTTAAATTATAAATTTATTAATGGGAGCTTCGCCTTTAGCCCTGGCTAAATCTATATATTATATAGTACACACCATTCATGGGCCGCGGTCATGACGCATACTGCTTCGTGATATAGTGCTATTGAACCCGCTACGAAGTGTGTTTGCTTAGTGTTTTCAGACAGTTAAAAAGTTTCGGTGTATTTGAACATGCAGCGGAAGTGTTGGGATCAACAGAAATCACCAATAGCGGCCTAGTTTTGTTTAACATTGTCGGTAAGTGTTTGACAGGCTAATGGGGTACCCCTTCACGTGCTAACTGTAGAGTAACTGTTCACATTCAGTAAAAGCATTTATTCTCCGATAAAACGTAAAAGTCACAAAATGCATCGTACGAAATTTGTGCATTTCAGGTCGGCTGCTGAGCTGTCGACAAAAAGTTGCCTCCAGCTACTATGATCTTTGACAACTTTACAGAATCCAGTCATGAAGACAATAAGCTTCGAGAATTTTGCAAGAAGCAGGAAGTTTGGTTAAAATTTGTATATCTTAAGTTACCATATTATTATATTGTAGAAAACAATTAGAAAATGTCTAACAAAGGGTGGGTAGTAATTAGATTTACGAACTGGGTGAGGCACTTACCATCAACCGTTAGAAAGATACTGTCAGAATAGGAGCCAGCCTTATTCTCTGCTTTACAGGTGTACCACCCCTTGTCCTCAGCTTTAACCTTTGTTAAGTGCAACACCCTTTCGTTTTCAGATCGGGTTAATTCATCCTTAGACCAGTGTATCTCCGGTGTTGAACCCTCTTCAATTGAGCAATTTAGACTTATGTCATCACCTTTTTGCACTGCACCAGTTGGTCCAAACACATTTACAACAGGTGCAACTAAAGAAAATTAAAAAAGGTATTAACTTGGATTAGACGTACATTATATAGAATTATATTTTTCTACAACTTCCCTTGGGTTTCCCATAGCTCAGTGGTTGTAGCATGCGAACCTGGGTATCTGAAATTTAATGGCTTTAACTCGATTGAAAATAAGACAAATTAAATCTCCGTTTTCAGCCTGAATTTCATACGTCTCCTCGAGTCCCAAACACCAGGCAAAACCGTCTGAATTAACGAGCCACTAGTAATGCTTAACCTAATGCCGTCTCCTCGACTACGTATACAGACAGTATCAAACACGAACTTATAGCGGAGCTCTGACGCGCGAAGTGCGCCTGCGGAGCACCTTGGGTAAGTAAATCTACTCATCCCGGAACATTTGGTAATCACGTGACCGTACACCGCCCGCCCGCAGCCCGCCCGTCCGTCCGCGCCGCAGGCCAACCAATGCTCAATCTAACACTTTCTAGCTAGTTTGGGAGCACAGGAAGACTGATATTGCACACATATTGCGTATCAGTGTTGTGATCAGCTGAAAGCTGTCAAAACAGGGTATCCGCTGACCAGTATCACCTGACCGTATCGCAGGTTCAGGCGTTGATCCATCGAGGTCGAGTATCTTTAAGTTATCCGCTGATAAGTTACTAGTTTTCGAATGATCGCAGGCTCAAGTTTAATTTTTCTTAATTCATATGAAATATGTTGTGTTCTATATGTCCCGTACAATTGAAATTTCGATTTCAAACTGACCTCGGAAGCTATAATTTACCCATTTTTTACAGGCAGGGAAGACATGCCAGTTGCTTTGACTTTTCTCACCAAGGTCACGCGTTGGTCACACTCTACGTCCAATTTTCATACTCTGATTGGTCAAAATTTGACAGGTGAGTTCATGCGGAAAATTTATGCAGCATCTTGAAACTTGGTTACTTTGACAGCTGAAGCTGACAGAGTTTTACATCAACTTGTGATGTTTTTAACTGTCTTTTTCCACTGAATGTACAAAATGAAATTCAGCTGCTACCAAGAGTCTTCTGTTATTCATGGCTAGTCTGTTTATCGGGTTTTTGGTTGAGAAATACGTCGCTTCGGCAAAGTTAGAAATGCGATTTAGGAAGGCATCGTTTTCGTTTTTCACTTTGCTTGATGCGTAAGAGGGTTGAAATGTCTGAGGCGCTTCTGGCCTTACTTGATAGTTTTCAGTGCATCTCGAATGGTAAGCCTGAGTAATTATTGAATTTGATGTTTGTTTTTTTATATCGAATTTAATGAAGTCGAGCGTAGTTTATGCAGCCATTTAGTTTATGCACGTTTGTAAGATTTGAGACAATGATCAGACCGAGTATCAGGTTTGATTGTAAGCTTATAGGACTTTAAAAAGCCTTTAGACATTCTCTCACCTCAAATAGAAAGAAAACGTTCCAAGAATGTTTAGTTATAATTCTGGCTGGAAAAGAGAGCTTTGAGCGATTTTCTTGTCTCGAATTCATCTTTGAAAAAAGCAAACACCGGGAAGCTGGCTTTAAACATAAACAAGGATTTTCAGAGACACTTTAATACTTGTCTTCGTCAATGAAAATTGTTGGCTCTGCATATGTTTCACCCAATTATTTTCCTTTTATTGATTGTTAGTAGTCTCTTTTGCAACTTTAATCGCTGCGCCGTTTGTTTTCAGTCGCTCATGAACATCGCTTGTAGGGGTAGTCAAAATGTTGCGCGTATCAAACGCTTTTGAAGATTACACATCGTTATAAAACCATTAAATAAAAAATAAACATAATAAATTCCTTATTATGTTGAAGCGTATAACTCTATTAATCTTAATTTAAACAGTCGACTTTGGCGCTAGTCAAAAGTGAGGACCGGCTAACCGTATAGGTGATTTTGGAAATTTTTTTAACGGTTTCTCTAAAAGTCACATGAATGTGCTCTTAAGTTAACTGATTTGTGGAATTTTCTTGTTTGGTTTAAATTATAAATTCACCTATCCAAATGTGTTAATGGGACTCTAAGAAACAAACAAAATGTTGTCGGCAATTTTGTAACTTGCACCGATGGCCACAAGGGTGGATTTAAAATGTGACGTTCATATTCTAGCATGGAAACGAGGGTGGGACTTAAAGTACATGAAAACAATCTTTAATGACAACAGATTGCTACCAGAATTATTCATATAACACAATGATTTATCTGACTTGAAAACGTATCTGGTAAGCAATTAAACTGGTTACGTGACCATTACAGCACGAAAACGAGGCTGGAAGTTGAAATGTTGCAGAACTTTTTTGGAAGCGAGTGGAAACTTACGAGATTTCCCCGAATCTACAAAATATGTAATTTTGACATTATCAGGACTTAAACAGCGAAGAATAGACTTATTTGTATCAATTTAGAAGATCCATGTGACGCGAAATATAACCACAGGTACCCCAAACTCACGAGTGAGAAGCATTTTTGCATAACAGAAATATCATAAGATTTATGGGGATTTTCGCGATCGTTATTTAGGGGTCAAAAATGACAAGAAAAAGACATTAGAAATTCACTTTTGTCTCCTATTATAGATTTTTGATGTTTTCTTAGCATTTTTGGCTGTTTCAACGCCATTTCAGCAAGTTTTAGATCTACCGTTGTTCTCTCTATAGATCTCTATATATTTGATAATATTACACAAGGTTAGTTACTTGCTCGAGCGGACTTCTCGCATATCAACCACAGGAAATCAGCTGTAAGGTCACTCCAAATACTTCAATCGCCTCCAGATTTAACCCAGGACAGGTTACAATCCTCTTCTAACTACTTCTTCCCTCCACTGGACCAAAGCGATCACAGAGCCCAAATTGCAGCTCGCATAACTCATGATAACTAAGGACTCTTTTCCATCAAATACCGTCGACGATGCTTTGCCACGAAGTTCCGTGCATGGCCGTTGGAAATCTGGCGTTAGCGATCCTGGCCTTGCGGTTCACGTTACCTGCACACCCGGTGGACGAGGGGACAATTTTCACTATATGCGAGACTTTTGCAAGCGGGTGAACTAAAATATAAAATATCAGCAAGGCTACAGCGACAAACCATCGAGTGGTGCCGGGTCTTTCAGTTGTAGACCTGGATCAGTACAATAATAACTTTAAGAAAATATAAAACGGCAAACTGATCCTAACGGCAAGTAGATGAAGAAGTAAACAAAAGAATAAAGCCAAAAAATATATATTTAAACGAATTTGCCCAATATTTTGGTTTGAAAGACAAACGTTCTTTAGGGGCTGGCCCTTTCTCTTAGCTCCTTAAAAAGGTTTGTCTTTCAAACCGAAATGTGGGGCAAATTTACTTCTTACTTCTTCATCGCCTTGACATAAGGATCAGTTTGCCGTTTTACAGTTTCGGCAGGCGAATTATAATCCTGACGTCGCACAAACAATGCCTTGTCGAGCGGCACATCCCTGTACAGGCCATATAAGGAAGTACCCCTCCCTCCAGAAATAAGGAGGAGGAGGATCCGAGAAACTCTACACAACGTTAGCTCATTTTCTGCTGGCGAATCGCTCCATGTTACTATGAGTATGTCAGGCTTGTAAGGCACGCCCTGAGAATGACATCAAGTTAGCTGTTGGGCAATAGGGGCTCTCAATAGTGCCAAGGCCGATGTTTGCCGCGGATGGTACATGCGTGACGGTTCCTTAAAGAGCACCTTAATGGACATTCTTGAAAAGCTTGATACAGGAAGAAACATCGAAGGTTACACTGAAGAGGATTTGCATGCCAGTTTTTATAAACGCTTATTGCACTTGCGGATCTGGGGACAACTACGCAGCCTACATCAAGAGCCGCTGCTGTAATTGAGAAGTTAGTCTGCCTGCTGTATCAGCCAAAGACTTGCATTTCTAGTGTGAAAGAACTGTCGAGGCGATTACCGATCTGTACGAAAGAGGGAAGCCCAATCTGGAAGAATTTCTCCCAAACCTATAGCGATAATCACGCTGAAGTCACCTTTTGATATTACATAATTACAAGTGTGGATTTAAAATGTGACGTTTATCTTCTAGCATGGAAACGAGGCTGGACCTTAAAGTACCTGAAAACCATCTTTAATGACAACAGACTGTTATCAGAATTACTCCTATAACACATAATAGGGTATCTGACTTGAAAACGTATCTGTTAACCAATTAATCTGGTCACGTGACCACAATAGCATGGAAACGAGGCTCCACTTAAAAGTACTTGAAAACCATCATCAATGACAACAGATTACTAACAGAATTACTCTTATAACACGTAGTAGTGTATCTGACTTGACCACGTATCTGTTAAGCAATTAAACTGGTCACGTGGCTGTGGTAGCATGGAAACGAGGCTTGAGCTTAAAACTCCGTTTGGCAACCACTAATAGCACGTAGTCAATACAAAAAAAAAAAATAAAACGCCTATGGAAATGCCTTTCAGGTTATGTAAAACCGGCCAAGCTTTTACAGAATCCTGTAAACGAGACTGCATCATAAAAATTCCTTTAATTTTTTCTAAAGATACTTTCCAATAGGCCCTTTGCACGATGGCGTCATTTTACTACTACGACCAGAATTCTTTTCGTTTTTCCTTTCATATGTAAACTTGGTAGCCCCAGTGGGGTTTAAATAACAAAAGCCTTAGTTTACACAAGAAAGCAAAACTCTGAAGGATCCTGGTCATAGTAGTAAGATGACGCCATCATGCAAATGGCATATGACCTACACAAAACAATGAAAATGCGATTTCCTCACTTCCAGGGCCAGACATTCATGACAAGATTTTCTAGTTATGACCCTCCTCCTCGAAGTCATCGTCATCAACATCATCATCATCTTTAGAGTTTTCTTAATCCCTGTCAGCAATGTTATCACAGAGCTCATCCCCACTATTAATGTAGCTGCAACGATCACTGCATTTACTGCCTGCCTTTCGAGACCTTAAGCACAGCCCGGGTGAACTAGATGGGGAACTGCGTCTGCTGCTGGTTGTAAACATGTCCTTACGGGAACCCATTTATCTTTAACGAAACCCAGTTTCTACGAAGCTTCATTGTCACAAAGTCGTAAATACGTTAGTTTAATATCCAAGTAAAATACCTTTGTCCATTTAAATTACAAAAGAAGATATCACTGTTTACAAACATTACTCAAATTTGTAACGAGGGAAACAAAACAACCAATGCACTTTTGGTTAGCGTTATTATGTGATATCAAAAGGTGACCTCAGCGTGATTATCGTTATAGGTTTGGGTGACGGCAGATCCGGGTTTGGTACCTTGTAATCGGGTCATATCATCGTCTGGTAATGTGTTCGCAATTTGGCCTTTTTCAATTTTTGGAGGAATTCTTTCAGATTAGGCTTCCCTCTTTCGTATAGATCGGTAATCACCTCGACAGTTCTTTCAAACTAGAAATGCAAGTCTTTGGCTGATACAGCAGGCAGACTAACTTCTCAATTACAGCAGCGGCTGATGTAGGCTGCGCAGTTGTCCCCAGATCCGCAAGTGCAATAAACGATATCTTCTTCAGCTTCAAGAAATGCTTTCCAACAGGCCAGCTTTCCTCTACCCGCGAAGCTTCCCGGTACAGTATCGGTTCCACTGCTCCACTGTCTTCATCTTTAAGGAGAATGCCCCATCCCACCTAAAAAAAACTATTATTGTCACTTTTGCTACTGACAGCGATTAAACAGCGTTTATAAAAACTGGCATGCAAATCCTCTACAGTGCAACCTTCGATGTTTCTTCCTGTATCAAGCTTTTCAAGAATGTCCATTAAGGTGCTCTTTAAGGAACCGTCACGCATGTACCATCCGCGGCAAACATCGACCTTGGCACTATTGGGAGCCCCTACTGCCCAACAGCTAACTTGATGTCATTCTCAGGGCATGCCTTACAAGCCTGACATACTCATAGTAACATGGAGCGATTCGCCAGCAGAAAATGAGCTAACGTTGTGTAGAGTTTCTTGGATCCTCCTCCTCCCTATTTCTGGAGGGAGGGGTACTTCCTTATATGGCCTGTACAGGGATGTGCCGCTCGACAAGGCATTGTTTGTGCGACGTCAGGATTATAATTCACTTACCGAAACTATAATACGGCAAACTGATCCTTATGTCAAGGCGATGAAGGAGTAAGAAAGGAATAAACCAAAAAATATATGTTTAAACAGATTTGCCCAACATTTCTGTTTGAAAGACAAACCTTCTTCGGGAGCTAAGAGAAAGGGCCAGCCCCTAAAGAACGTTTGTCTTTCAAACCAAAATATTGGGCAAATTCGTTTAAATATGTATTTTTTGGCTTTATTCTTTTGTTTACTTCTTCATCTACTTGCCGTTAGGATCAGTTTGCCGTTTTATATTTTCTTAAAGTTATTATTGTACTGATCCAGGTCTACAACTGAAAGATCCCGCACCACTCGATGGTTTGTCGCTGTAGCCTTGCTGATATTTTATATTTTAATTCACCCGCTTGCAAAAGTCTCGCATATAGTGAACATTGTCCCCTCGTCCACCGGGTGTACAGGTAACGTGAACCGCAAGGCCAGGATCGCTAACGCCAGATTTCCAACGGCCATGCACGGAACTTCGTGGCAAAGCATCGTCGACGGTATTTGATGGAAAAGAGTCCTTAGTTATCATGAGTTATGCGAGCTGCAATTTGGGCTCTGTGATCGCTTTGGTCCAGTGGAGGGAAGAAGTAGTTAGAGGAGGATTGTAACCTGCCCTGGGTTAAATCTGGAGGTGATTGAAGTATCTGGAGTGACCTTAAAGCTGATTTCCTGTGGTTGATATGCGAGAAGTCCGCTCGAGCAAGTAACTAACCTTGGGTAATATTAACAAATATATAGAGATCTATAGAGAGAACAACGGTAGATCTAAAACTCGCTGGAATGGCGTTGAAACAGCCAAAAATGCTAAGAAAACATCAAAAATCTATACCAGGAGACAAAAAAGAATTTCTAATGTCTTTTTCCTGTCATTTTTGACCCCTAAATAACGATCGCGAAAATCCCCATAAATCTTATGATATTTCTGTTATGCAAAAATGCTTCTCACTCGTGAGCTTGGGGTACCTGTGGTTATATTTCGCGTCACATGGATCTTCTAAATTGATACAAATAAGTCTATTCTGATAATGTCAAAATTACATATTTTGTAGATTCAGGAAAATCTCGTAAGTTTCCACTCGCTTCCAAAAAAGTTTTGCAACATTTCAACTTCCAGCCTCGTTTTCGTGCTATAATGGTCACGTGACCAGTTTAATTGTTTACCAGATACGTGTTCAAGTCAGAGAAATCATTATGTGTTATGAATAATTCTGGTAGCAATCTGTTGTCATTAAAGATTGTTTTCGTGTACTTTAAGTCCCAGCCTCGTTTTCATGCTAGCAGATGAACGTCACATTTTAAATCCACCCTTGTGACCATCGGTGCAAGTTACAAAATTGCCGACATTTTTCTTTTGTTCTTTTGAGTCCCCTTAACACATCTGGATAGGTGGCTTGCTTTTTTCACAAAAATCTCAGCGAACTTTATTTCTTGACATATGTTCCCAGACTATTTCCTTGTCAACGGTTTACCATGCAGAGTCCTCACAGTAAAACCACCAAAGTCTTCCATTAAGCCTGAAGATTTGCTTTTTACATGATCAATATCATAACATGTCACGGGAGTAATTATATACATTTTGACTCGAAAGAACTTTATACATTTATTCAAACTTATTCCCGTTTCAATTTCTTGTTATCTTTTTGTATATCTTTCACGTTTGATAACTTCCCAGTGTAATTTAATTGCATCTATTCAGTCAAGCAGATTTATTCTATCATTATAGTAATTTTTTTTAAGGACGCCAGCCGTAGGCTTTGCGTATTTCGTAATGAAGAGACTTTGGAGTTATGGTTATTTTGGAGTTAGTCAGTTATCTGCTGACAGAAAACTAACTAATCCGTAGGTTTCGCTGATTTCCCAAATTAACTGTAGGCTCTTAGCCAATAAGAAGACAGATAGTAAGTACAATGTATTGTAATTAACATATTAACAGGTTTTACGGTAACTTTAGGTCTCCGCTTTCATTCTGCTCGTTACATACCTATTACAGAAACATTTATGTCTTGGTTTTCGGTGCTAGTACTGTATTTTTTATTCTGTTTCATGGTGCATATGTAGACGCCCTCGTCTCCTGGTAGAACTGGATTGACTCGCAAGCTGCCATCAGGCATCTCGGTGAATCGACCGTTATCAAATGTTTTGTTACCATCCCTTTTCCACTCAAACTGTGGGACTGGAGTTCCTACGCCAGTGCATTTTATATGACCAGACTTTCCACTTATAAGGGTTTGTCGAGGACGCTTGTTTCTAAATTCCGCTTTCAAAGAAATACATATTTATTTCAGTTAAAGTTAATATTAAATCTAAAGGACTAATTTTTTCTCGCTAGTTTGACTGAAACCGCCCTTTATATAACTGACATTGTAATAATTGTGCCTCTTTTAAGGACGATTATTAAAATGGTTAATAGAATGAAAACAAAAGCGGTTTAAAGGGTTTTTGACCTACCCTGTCCACCACAGATCAAGACAGATCATTGACAAACGCATCCCAAACGGGTCTATTGCACAGACACAATGGCTCTTACGTAAGCAGCGTTAATATATTCCACTTAAAGTTTAACAGAGTTGATTTTATCGAAAGGACTATCCGGGACACTCTCTATACTGGTGATGCTAGTAATGGTAGTAATGATAAGGGCGACCATAAATCGAGGAACGGCGGGAAACAGACCCAAATGCCAAACGTGGAATATGATAAACTGATAATAATGAAGAGAACAAAATGTTTCAAGGAGAACACGTACCGACGTGACGAGTTTTATTACCATTGTAGCTTTTCTTTTCTTTTCGTTCTTTTTACTTGCTTTCTGAATTGAAGTTATGCCAAAGGCCGTAAATAGACTCATCAATATCAAATGAAGATAAAGGAATTACCTGGTTCATTTATTTCTGATACTCTCATTAATAGATCTGTTTATTTTTTAATGGACGAATGGTACGCTGAATGTAGTCTTGAATAGAACTGTTGTTGTTGACAGTGATTGATAGTTAGACAACCTGTGCGATAGTCACCTTCAGAGTCAAGGTATCACGTCCGTTTATGGCATTAAACTCTGGTTATCAACCTGAATTACCTGGTTCATTTATTTCTGATACCCTCATTAATAAATCTGTTTATTTTTTCAATGGAAGAGTGGTACGGTGAATGTAGTCTTGACTAGAACTGTTGTTGTTGACAGCGACTGATGTTTCGACAACCTGTGCGATAGTCACCTTCAGAGTCAAGGTATCACGTCAGTTTATGGTATTAAATTCTGATTATTGACCTGATCTGTCAATTAATTCGCGATGTTCAGTTATTGGTCGTCTGTTAGTTAAGCCGTGATGTTAAAAATAAATCCCCTTAACCCCAAGTTGGTTTTCAGGACATGCCGTGAAACAATTACAAGTTATTAAAATTAAAACTAGTGATTAACTAACAATAATGTAACACAAGAATTTACAATCTTATCTGTTCCTATTGACTCTCATAAACGTGACTATCTAGTTCGTATGTTAAGCAAGACTAATAATACTAATAAAAATAGTAATTATTTGAAATACAATATTTAACAAGAAATGAGTCAATAAAGAAATAAGATAAAAACATAATAGAAAGTTATATCCTAGGATATCGCGAGTTTAAAGCTATTAAGATCCCCCATCGTATAAGGTAGTGGTAATTGGAGTTCATAATTAGAACCCCTCAAATTATAGTTTTAATTTTCAGAGGTTCTATGAAACCGCTCCCGAAGGTACGCCGGACAATTATTATTGAATACTTTAAACATCGTAACTAATAAGTGCCTTTTTCTTCTATCTTCTAAGTTAGACCACTCTAGAGAACTCAGTACATCTGATGATCTGATAGAGCAGTCAGCCCGAGTATTGATCCGTGCTGCTCTATTTTGCATCTTTTGAAATTTGTCCCCCCCATACAATATCACGATAATCGAAGTAGGGCTGGACAAGTGAATAGTAAATCGTTTTAAGAGTCTCTTGATAGCGGAGCTCTCGCGCGCGAAGAGGGCCAGCGGAGCACCATGCGTAAAAAAAATTGGTAAACTGTAAATCCGAGAAAATTTGGTTATGACGTAGCGTACGAACGCCGACCGTCCGTCCAGCCACTACACGTAAGCCGATGTCAAGTGTCACACTTGTCAGGAGCGAGAAATAAATAACAACGGAGACTAATTTTGTTGGAAGAAAAACATGAAAATTATATACCGGCGGTTAGAAAATGAGAAAGGCTAGCGGCTACTAATGTGAAAAAGGAGCGGCAGTGAAAAAACAGAGTGAACAGGAACACAAACATTTCCTCCATAAAACGCGTAAATAGGAAGCAAAAAGAAGTTTCACGTTTTAGTCGTGTAAAACAAGGAAATGTACAAAAAAACTGCTGCACGTCCAGAGTTGTTCTTTTTGCTAATTAGAAAAAAAGTGTGCTGCACGTGCAAAGTTGTTCTTTTGCTAATTAGATCTATTGTTGTTCTTTTTACCGTTCTCTTTGCTTTCAACTTGTCTTTAGTATTACTCGATTTTATATTTTCTTTGAGGAATCTATAAATATTAAAGAGAGCTTCGCTTTTAGCCCTGGCTAAATACAGCATTCGCAATCCATTAGAGACTTTAGATGAAATATGGTTGATCTGATTATCCCAGGTTAGCATTTCATCAATATGAGCCCCCTATAATTTAGTAGAAGGTTTATTTTCAATAGGTCTATTATCCATCTTTAGATTCATGAACTTGGCTTTTGCCAAGTTTTGCCGAGAGCCAATTGTCACATAACTAGTTTTTGCAGTATTGCAACTCAATCTGTTTGTCTTGAGCCAATTATGTATTGCAGTTAAGTCACTATTTAAGGAACATTCAATTGTGAATATACTTCATGAGCTGTAGTTATATATCTATCATCGGCAAACATAGCAGGTGTTGCATGCTCTATACATTTAGGAAAATCGTTTATATAAATTATGAACAATAGTGGTACAAATATAGAGCCCTGGGGAATGCCACATGATACATATTGTTCTGTGGATAAGACTCCATTTACATCGCATCACTGTGTTTTATCAGTCAAATATGATTTAAGCAGCTGAGGTGAGGTTACGTTGTAAGCTGAGGCGTTTTTACTGTATATGAACTGATGTAACCTTTTGGGTTGTTTTACTGAAGACACCAGTTAATGTAGTTAGGACAACGGACACTTTTCTTTGTCCACAGTCGACAGATTTTCATATACCGTCAACCCTAATTTAGCGGACACTTGTCATCTGCATATTGTTTATCAATGGATACCTTACCAGCGAAAACCTAACAAAAAGAGCTAATGACCTTGAACAGTTTCTATTTAACAAAAATCGGGTAATTGTAACCTTACTTTCTCTACTGCGAAGACAGGCCAAAGTGAAAACGACGCATTATACGATCCAGCTTATTTATTTATTTTTTTTAACAGCCTCTCTGGACACAGGCCTGCCCAGAGGGAATGTGCACGAACGGGACTCAGGTCCCATGAGAGGTTCTATCCCTACCCAATCCAACAACCCGTAAAGGTTGGCCACACCTTGTTATTTGGGCGCCATTTTCCCGCCGTTTCCCTAAATAAATCATTAAAGATTCGGTCCACCAATGAATCACGTCGCTTCTCTGGAAACTAATATTTGGGTCTATTTTCTTTTATATACAAGTTTTAGACCCTCGACGTTTCCAAGTACGCGCTTGCGCCCGTGTCTTGCGTACACATCGGCTCTTGGCGTTCAAGTATCAATTATCTACTCCCCTGGCCACAAAAGTTGAGTATTGGCCAAACTGAGGGCACAAAAGCCATTTTTGACATTTTCTAAAACGAGCGGCCTGAGTTGCGACCACTGTACTTAAAGGAGTTTCAGAGGAGGTCGTGGATCGCCTACGATAACCTCGACTACGAGGATATTTTCATTTTTCTTTTTCTCACGGCATTTAAAGCTCACCTTTCTGGGGGAAAATTGCTGACAAATGGCCGTGGGGAAGGGAAATAGTCATGCTTGGAATTAACAGAGTCACAGATCAACGAACCGGGGAACTGCTAGTTGATTCTGAACGTTGCTTGTTAGCACAACAATATTCTCAATAAGACCAAAATCAATGTCTCTTTTTTTCATATAAACTTTTGTTGCTCTTTTTTCTTTTATTTTCTTTGGTTTTCAGTGTTTCACGTTTTAGGATATGGATCTATCTTCCGCCGTTCCTCATTTTAGAATTTTAGTTGATTTCCACTTTTCCACCGTTCCGCGATTTAGGGTCGTTCTAATGATGATGACAGATAATAATTGGAAGCGATAACGTTGGCACTGTTGACACTGACAACTAGAAGGGCAATTTTATAATGAAAAAGCTACCTACCAATCACATACACGGTGAAGAACTTTGTGTACCTTAATCCACGGCACTCATAGGTACCTCCATCCGACACTCTGACATCAATTATCGTTAATGTATCACCGGAAGTCTTAATTTGGCGCCCAGACAAGGAAGCAACCTTGCCGTCGATGTACCATCGGATATGAGTGTCGTTTTTCAAGGAACATGGTAATGTTTCGCTGCTACCAATTTTCAAATAATAAGGATTCCCATCTAACACATCCAAATTTTCTGTTCACAAAAAAAATTATTGAATCAGTTTACAACATAATAAATCAAAGGGTACCAATGGAAAATATGAAAAAATATGAAAGGTGATAATGAACTCTCAATTGGTCGAAACATGGGCCAAGGCCAAGGCGTTGTTTGCAAGCTTTTTCTAAAGATGGCCTGTCACAGGCTCAAAGATAGTAATGCACTGAGAGAAAGCTGGAGGACAGGAGTGAGAGAAAGCTCTTTTCTTCTTTCTCCACCACCGCCCCCTTTTCTAGATCAAGCCAGACCTTGTTTTCGCAACGCCGGTCCTTACTATCTGAGAGCCTGGCACAGGCATTCTCGTACCCAGGCCAGTTCGCGCTATCTGAGTGACCAGAGGAGGCTTGGAACCGAGCGCGATAGCGCGAGGCCTGGCAAAAAATGGCAAAAAAGTCCCAGATCGACGAGAAAAAGTCCCAGATAATTTCTCGACGAAAATCCTTTGTTTTCTGCGAACGATCACGGAATATTTCGGACTCATGAGATTAATACATCTCTTCCGAGCTTCTTTGGATCGTTTCAGCTGATAACAACGAAATGTGGCGGGCATGTTTTCCCAAAAACACTGGTAAGTTAAGCATATTGTTTACAGTCTTATTCGTTACACGAAGCTAGTTGGGCATGGGACGATCACTGTACACTGTATGTACACGAGTTTCAAAGGTTTCATTTTCATTGAACAAAATGGGCGTTGATTTCCTAGTTACAGGGCTAAAGTGGGCTTATTTTGCCTTTGTTGTTCGAATTGTTGGTAGGAAAAAATCACGATCACTGTACACTGGATGTACACGAGTATCAAAGGTTTCATTTTCGTTGAACAAAATGGGCGTTGATTTCCTAGTTACAGGGCTATAGTGGGCTTTTTTTGCCTTTGTTGTTCGAATTATTGGTAGGAAAAAATCACGAGAATCAGTTACACGGTTTCGCGCGAAAAGCAAAACAAAAACACTACATGCCATTTTCAGCTGTTTCAATATGCTTTTTGCTCTTTATAATAACCTAGTACCTTGAACTTGTACCTTGCAGTTCCCAGTTCATGCAGAACATTCTAATAGTCTATTTTGAAAATAGCACCAGTAACTCATGTAATATTCGGGTGTCTTAGTTTTACCTGATTTTTAATGATATGACTGTTATTCAGTCCTTTATACGATTGCGACTTAGAGCGATTCTACTTGACCCATGAAACATTTAATAACAACTAGTGCAAAATAGCTACAAGCAAACAAAAGAAGACAATAGAATTAGTGCATAATAGTGCTTAGTATTCTACTTCCTCTTTCATGCGTTAAGTAAAATCACTCTGAAGGAGGTTGCAATTTAGAGATGGGAAAATTTTGGATCGTTGACACTTAATCTTAATTTATTTGCCTGACAGGCATAATTTCTGAGCAAGGTATTGTACAGCAAATGTTTAGTTTTTTATTATATATTGTCTATTTTTTACCTTCCTTTACATTAATTTTCAGAGAGTTTTGAAGGGAATGAAAGGAGAGCATGTAATAGATGACTCTGGGGATGCGAAGGATACAGGAGCAAAAGGAAAATGAAATTAAGCTGAAGAAAACTTGAAATGGAAATAAAAATATGAAACCATGAAGTTTAATATTCAATGTCTTAGATTTCATCAAGCAAAGCTATATTGATTTTATAAGGAAATTAGATTGATTTCCTTACAAGCCATAGGTCTGAATACTTGTGAAATTTGTTAAGAGAAATTTTTTAAACCTGCTAACAACTACTTATTGTCTTGTAAAACTTGTTGTGGGAATGGGTTGGGGAAACAACTTCAAGACCATCTTAAGACCTTTTTCCACTTAATTTGACGCCATAATGGTACAATTGGCTGGGCCAGCTACATGCCATTTTCAGCTGTTTGAATATGCTTTTTGCGCTTTATAATAACCTAGTGCCTTGAACTTGTATCTTGCAGCTCCCAGTTCATGCAGAACATTCTAATTGTCTATTTTGAAAATAGCACCAAAAACTCATGCAATATTCTTTTTAAACTTATGTATCACTGGAAGACCACTGCTGCGAAAGTGGTTTGAGATTAAAAAAGAAAAAAGAAAAAAAAAGGAAAGCACGTAATTTGAGTGTCAGTGTATTTAGCACGAATGTAATAATTGGGGACACTATTTTTACATCTACTACCGCCATTTTATGTGGTCATGCATCCGAGCCACGCAAAGGTCTAGCCATTTGCAGCAGGGCAATGGTAATACCTTCATTTCTCAGTCATTTTAAGATCCTGAGTATTGGTCCGACCCCGGGAATTGAAGTTGCGACCTCCCACTCTGCAGTCAAGCACTAGCAACTGAGCTAATCCTACCACGGTTGAGATTAAGTTTAAATAAGATAGTAGTACAGTGGAACATAGAACCTTGATATGGGGTCGTGCAACAACAACAACAACAACAACAACAACAATAGAATCAGACATTGATAGAATCAGAAAGAAAGCTTGGCTGAAAGTTTTCAACAGTCCCCAAAGGATCATCTCATTTAAAATGGTGGGTAGATACACTGGTTGAAGATAACTTGGATATATAATTAAATTTTATTCATGCTAAATGCTACAAAAGCATGGACACAAAGTGTTTTACATCTGATGTCGTTTCAGGATAATTGAACGCTCCTGACGATACTCCGTATGTTGTAAACTGCCCCTATAGCTTGTATCTGCCACATTGAGGCGTATTCAAAAGGCTGACAGCACTTCGTGACTTCTGTTATGTATATTTCATGGACAAAAGCAGCGTCCATGAGTTGATCCACTATCGTTTAGGACGACACTTAGGCTAGAAGTCTCTCCTGAATTGCAATGCGCGCAGTGCTGCGATTCGATGAACAAGTACTTCATGCGCTAGATAATATGCTGAGTCACTCAGAGCTAATTCGATGACACATCTTTCACGAAGTTCAACATGGTTTAACTCATTCCCAACAGGCAGCTTCCTTCACCAGGTACATTCAATGGAACACACTCCTGAGATGGGACGATTTGTTGGGCTAAATCAAATCCATGTTTTTTGATATAATCAAAACTCGAAATTACTGACCTACAGGTGTACACGCGGAAAGATTCCTTGAAAGAAAATTTTCCAACATCTCTATGCATTTGATGGCAAACGTTGATTAAAGAATCCCAACCGACGCTTTTTTTTCATTTCTTCAAGAATTTTGGCTGAAGTCGCATTCTTGGCTTGGCGCCGCCATTTTGGATTTGCCATTATTTGCCAGGTGTCCTAGGCGAACTTCCCGACAAGCTTGACAGGTGATGTCACATCCGAAATCGCCGAGGACGACTGGGAACGAGGCTGTGGCACAGGGTAATACAGGGATGTTACTTGGACCCTCTGTAAGTAGCCCCCTTTGTTTACTCACTGTAGTGACCCCGGTTTCATCCAAGTGTGGACATAAAACCATAAAACATGCTCTAAAAGGGTGCCAAACATTATTGTTTGACCGCTGTTGTTTTTGGAAGTTGTTGCTTTGTTTGCTTTTTTTAAGCTGAAGTCAGTACAATACAATATACAATGTTAACAAACAAAGAGAGACAGTACAAAATAAGAGGTACAAGGCAAGATACAATTGGTACACAGGATATTGCACTTACTAATCTAAATTAGGAAAAAAAACAATAACAAAAACAACTAAACATGTCAAAAGTGTTCGCGGCTTAACACTCAAGGATGCACAGACGCTTGAAGGCTCTACAGAAAATTCATATTTCAGAAAAGCTTTAAAGGCTAAGAAACTATCTGGTCCGCTTTCTTTGGCTGCAGTGTAGATATAAAAACGAGCGATTATCAGGCAAGATTAAACGTATGGAAAGAATGTTTCTCAGGGAGATGTCCGTATTTTTTTTCGTTATCGGTCAAAGACACTAAGGTCGAGTTATTGTCGTTCCACCAAGAGGTAAAAAGGTTCCCGAAGGAGTGGACATGCAGGCATTCTACAAACAGATGCTTTAGGGTCTGCTTCGATTTACACACATGACAAATGTCACTGTCAGTAAGTTTGGCCTTGAAAAGTTTGTGGTGAGTGTACAGGATGTGATGTTTTATTTTAAATTAAAACATAGAAATCTTTATGTTTTTTGTAACTTTGAATGGAAGAACGTATAACGCCGCAATTGTCTGATCTGTGAATCCAGTGTCAATAATACGAACTTCTGATGTAGGTTTTTTGGAAAGACTTAGCTACTGAAGACGCGCGTGCTTGCCGGCAAGCGGGGGGCAAGTTCTTAAATGGCTGATATGACTCATGTTCGGTAACTACAGGGTCATTTTGGTTATCAAGACTAAAGGCTTTCCTCCAGTGCTTTGGGATTACATTACACGAGCCAATATAGCACAGAAAGTTTGTGTTAATTATGTACTTCTTCTTGAATTCTGTAAACGTCAAGAGCTTTCCTTCCTTAGCTTGTCTAGGATGACTGGCAGGGTCTTTATGCGAGCATTATACTATTGCTTATAAAAAAACAGATTTGCCACCGATAGTGACCTCATGATTATTCCACAGGATCTCTTTTTTGAGTTCTTTATTTGTACTTGCTGTGTGCTTGTGATGTAGTACTGAGAACATTTCGGTAGAAGATTGGCAGGAGAGGGAGCTCAGGTAAAGTTCTCAACGAAAAACTACATTTAAATAACAACGGGCTACCCAAACTGTCTAAACGGTATTGTCTTTCAGGATTGAAATTGAGGGTCTAAGAGACGTTTCAACCACCCTGCTGTCAAAGATTTATCTATTTTATCAAAATCAGGCATGCTTAGTCCGCCATCTTTTATCCTTTAAATCATTGTCGAGCGCTTGATTCTGCGTGGTTTGTGGTTCCATGTAAAGTTGGATAGAGATTTGTTCACTTGATCAACAAAACCAGTGGGAACACTGAGAACAGAATTTTTGAAAGAGCTAAACTTTTGATAATGCTTATTTTTCTAAAGAGCGTCAAATCTCTAGAAGACCAGACCTTAAGACACTTTTCCAGAGCGACTAACTTTTTTTCAAAGTTATTCTTTGCGTAGGCCTCCGAATCACTTGAAAAAGAAACGCCTAGACAAATGCACTTCTTAGGCAAGTTTGTGTTGATAAGGTTTATCGGTTGTGGTCCAGTTTTTCCCAACCACAATGCCTCCGTTTTTTATTTATTCAGTTCTAATCCGCAACAACCTTTAAAATCCTCTAACTTCTTGGAGAGCTTTTCAACCGATTTTTCGTCACGTACTAAGCATGAGGTGTCATCCGCCTATTGAGATAACTTATACCCCCTGCCTTCGAAATGTATACCCGTTATCAATTGATCGTTTCCTATTGAATTTGCTAAAATTTCGACAGCAAATTGCTGTAAAAAGTATTGATCCACTGCATCAAAGGAGTGCCAAAATTAAATATCTCTAAAGCTTTTTCAAGGAAGTTCCTCTCTAAACTGTCAAACGCCTTTATAAATGTAAAAACAACGCTATACCAGAATTATCTACCGTTTTGAGGCACTCTATTTTTTTATGAAACCCGTCTGATCCTCGTGTATTAAGCTGGGCAGCACCTTCGTAATTCTAGCCACGATTGTCTTAGTGGCAATTTTATACTGTGTTCAGAAGCGAGATAGGCC
Organism: Porites australiensis; assembly: GCA_022179025.1. Classification (NCBI taxonomy): domain Eukaryota; kingdom Metazoa; phylum Cnidaria; class Anthozoa; order Scleractinia; family Poritidae; genus Porites; species Porites australiensis. The sequence continues at coordinate 143,997 of BOPM01000483.1, read as the reverse complement.
TCCAGTTTTGTTTTTGATCAGCCCGTTAAGCTCATCTTTCAGGGGCACCCAACGAGAATATAGTTCAAAACCACTTAAACATAGAATTGTTAAACGTATTTTAGTATTTAAACGGTAGATATAGGCATATTTTTATCCCCTAAAAATTTTTCACCTGTTCGGATTTCCTAGCTGAAAGTCAAGTGATCCGAAAATTATAGGGATCAAAACTTAACTTTTCGAAAATTTTAGCCCGAAAAAAGGCTCCCGAAAATTCTAGGTGACCTTTTTAGGGTAAAAATCCGTTAAAAATAGGCAATTATACTATTTTTTAGATGTCCGAAAATCCTAGGAGAGGCAGGCAAGTAAGAAATTTTACAACAAATGTTCCGAAAATTCTAGATCTCAAATCGTCTTCCGAACAGATATTTTTCCGAAAATTGTTGTTGGGTACCCCTGATCTTTTAGGATTGACTTTGTTTATCCCTTGGTATCCGGAACGGATTAGGTTATTGGAGTCAAAATTACCCTTTCTGGTCAACACATTTAATTTTGCTAACTTTAGCCTCCTTTGAAGTAGTGAATGATGAATGAATGATTTACTAAATTTTGCTGAGTGAAAACAAATTATCTTGCCTCAAGTCGACAATCAGCCGCCTCATGGGACATAAACATTAGACTAATACCACCCCTGTCAATAAATCTCTCAGTTGTTCCTGAAATACTTCACACCAACATCTGATAGCTATTTTCAACATAGACTTGGTGATATACATCTCCAAAAAACAGTCAACGGCACCCCGAATATTTAATATTGACAAGCGATGTCGAGCTTATCTCAGTAGATTGCAGCAACATATTGAATTGTAAGCATCAACAGGACTTGGGTTTCACCCGAAGTGAATATCTTTGAAACACAATACGTTTCTGACTTATCGTGTTATTGTCTTTTACACATAAATAGGATGAGAATCTACGTAGCCTCAAGTTGCAAGGTAAATTCGGAAATCATTACATAGATAGTTTTTCATTGCAGACGAGTGATGTACTATACACTTAATGCATTTTCTACTTGACTTATCTTTTGCATTGGTTTGTTAATAATAGTTTCTTAGTAAATTTTGTCGTCCTGGTTGACCACACAAGTTCTTTGGTCTCACATCATGAACTCGCCAACCGTGCCAAATGTTTGTTGGGTTTTCAATACTTGTTTCCTTCAAGAAGTGCTCAGTTAGACATCTTTACCGCCTGGACGAATCTAAAGCTTCTAAAAGCTTCTGAGGTCCAGCCTTCAATTTGGCCACGGTACTGGTTTGAAACATTCGAAGTCCTTTTAAAGACATGTGAAAGATGCAAAATCACCACAGTGAAACCTCCGCGCACGATATTCCACAATAATTGCCGTTTTATTGGGCGCTCTCGTACAGGGCCGACTGATTACAAAAGTGTCTACACTTGAGTGACACACTTCCATATCCTAGGTGCTCAAGATAACTTGTTCATGACGCTACGCGTAAAAATGTGTTGTGACGTCAAAATTTCCTAAGCACGTATGTGGTAAGTATAAATACAGTGTTATCATAAGAAAGCTATTTCAGTCTGCTCTTAAAGCCTGCTCAAATCCATGCAAAAATCGACCAAGGTGCGACAAAAATCAAAACCGCTTTTCTTTTGCATACTTGTAGAGTTTAGTAAGTATACAATCGCCAATTTAGTAAGTATACAAACTTCGTTTGATCATACACTATTCTCTTGGACACTTAAGAGGCCCTGCGCCTAAGAAACGACCGATGATTTCCGGCTAAAAAATAAAATCGGCCGATTTTTATCTCCCAAGTAGAGGTTATCGAATACTATTCAAAAATGAATTTTCTTTTGTTTC
>BOPM01000483.1:110925-114988 GCA_022179025.1 Porites australiensis | reverse complement strand
AGTATAAAATAAAAAGCAAAGGTCCTAGAATTGTTCCTTGCGGAATGCCACAAGTGAGGATTTGACTATTTGAGAGCGAACCATTTACGAAACACTGTTGATTGCGATTATCTATGTATGACCAAAACCATTCATAAGCGTTACCGCGGATACCATATTCGAATAATTTAGACAGAAGAATTGTATGGTCAACGGTATCGAAAGCTTTTTTTAGGTCGAGGAAAACTATTGCATTTACACTGCCTTTATCATAATGTTTCACATAATGTGACATATCACTTGTTGTAGCTCCCGCGAAGGACTTTACAACAACTCGGTGGCCGACCTCTTTCCCTAATTGCCACCCTTGTATGTTTCTGATAATAGAATCGCCGATAATGACGGTGGTCGGCGAGGACCCTTCTTGGTTGTGGTTAAGAGTATTAGAGCTGTTCCGAGAACTCTTGTTTGGCGGCTTTTTCTTGCTCGATTTGCTTTGGCGATTCTTCGTTGTTTTGGAAGATAGAGATTTAGATGATCCATTGTTTTGCTTTGTGTCCGCCTTTGTATCCGACCCCTTTGTATCCGACACCTTAGGATCAACCGAAGGCGACTCTTTAAAAGCTTCATTGCTGTCAGGGCGAAAGTATAGCTCCTTGCTTAGCAATGATACTACCATCTGTAGGGAATCTCGCTCCTCTTTTGTTTTATCTAGATTTCCCTTCATTAGCTGAAGTTGCTCTCGCAGAGCGCGGTTTTCTTCCTGTATCCGTTGTTGATTTTGACACGATTTGCAGGTTGACTGTATTTTCCTACTGTCTGTTAATAGAGATCCATACGAGTCTTTGAGCTTGTTTACCTCATTTTCCAAGCGGTCGTAAAGAACTTTAAGGGATTTGTAGCCATCGCATGTGTGACTCTGTTGTTCTGGGCTGCTGCTAGTGTCGTCCAGGTTTATAACAGCCGAAGGCCGAGGTGACGGTTGGTTGACATTCTGGCGGGGAATTTGAATTTCACCAAATCCTGTCAAAATCGATTCCTTGAGTCTTTTAACCAGCTCAGTTTTCCTGCCAGATTTGGAAAGCTTTCTTTTCTCAAGTTCGTCCCTTAGATCTTCCACCTTCAGGGAGTTGATGGACCGTCCATTTAATGCACTCTTGATAGCAGCCATTTCACTCAATTCACAGGACGAAGAAAGCGAACCATAATCGGGCACAGAAGTAGACATATTCTGGTTACTAATCCGATTAGCGACTACCAGAGTTGAGTCAGTGTGTACCTTACTCAAATCAGGCAAGGAACTGGTCCTAACAAGCCGCGGCCTGGAGAAAAAGCGATCAGCGTTCGGAGCTAGAAAAACGTGTCCGTCCGCCATATCATGCAAATAAAGCTCCATATTATGCAAATAAAGCAAATGAGCCTTTATAGAAGTCTAATTTAATATTCTCATCAATGTGGGATGTAATTTGCATCCCTTTGTTCTACGCAGTCTCAGTGGTAGCAAATATACTTGAAGAGATATTATCTCATATAATAGTATAGTAATGTGTACTAAAGAAATTCACCAAAAATTGATCCAGGAAGAGGATGCTGTTATATTTGCATCTTTTGTTCCAAGCCGATACAAGATCCAGGTAGGCCTAAGAGGTATTTTTGCTGCGATTCTATGAGACGGTTATCTAGTGTGTAAGAACTATGGCCAAGTACATGATGAATATTTTGCTTCCGAATAAGTTGACTTTTATAAAAATAGACATAGGATAAGAAAGGAGTCTGTATATCACAGAAAATATCGTATTATGAATGTCATGAATGATATTGCTCAAAAGAATAACATCCAAATCGGATATTATAACAGAGAGAATATTCTGAGAATATTTAAACTGATTGACCAACTTTCACCGGAAGTTAATATTGGCCGGAGACAAATGATTATCGTTAATTTTATTCTCAAGCAGCTATTCAACATCTTAGGAATAGAATACAACTTTATTGCTCTCACTCGGTCAAAAAATACTTTAAAATATTACAGCCAGAGGTGGGAGAGAGTTTATGCCTTTTTATTATATAGACACGAGTGTTTTACTGGAAAATATACCATTCGTAAAATTCATAAAAACTACATCCGGGACCCGAGTGGTTTATTTTCCACAATCTCACACGTGAGTTTATCGATGACGTAATTTTGGTCATTTCCCTCTATTATTGTATCGATGTCTTTTTGTCCATATAATAAAAAGAACATTACACGGCGGCTTGAAGATATGAATTTTATTTTCTCGTGGCAAAAACAATATTTTACTCACTCGCTGCGCTCGTTCGTAAAATATTGTTTTGCCACTCGAAAATAAAATTCATATCTTCGCGCCACCGTGTAATAGAGACCTTAAGATAACCCGAAATCGGTGTACGGGTAAGGGGTAGCGCCATGTTTTTTTCATTTTGTGGTGACGTCATCGACCTTACCCAATAGAAACAGCCGTTTTTCCGGGGTAGACACCAGTTTACCCGTAGAAGATTTACGAGTAGCTGCAACTCCTACATGATGGAGAAACGAGTAAGTTTTTAAGACCTTTTAAGTACAAATGTAAATTGTATGAAGTCTGTTCAAATATTTTTGCCAAATTTGAATTTTAGCTGTAAAGAAAGCGCTTCAAAATGTATTGATTTGGACCTCAAATGCGCAGGTTGAACTCTGAAACGATATCAATTTGTGGCGGTATTTGGGGGGATTTCTGAGAATTGCTCGAACGTTTGAGTTTCGCAAAAGAAATAGCATTGAAAAATTTAGCATGGGAGTCACTGTTGAAGTTGACAATCAAAGGAATTGTTTGCTGATGTGCCTCGATCAAATGGCGGGGTTTGCGATAACAAGCTTTCGGTCGAGGGACTTCCCGCCAAGTTTCCTAAAATCTTTCTATGATATTTCAATAAGCTTATGTATGAATGAATTATTTGTTGCAGCTTGTTGTTAAGATATGAAGTGTAGAATTTGAGGGAGATTTTGTATGCATTAAGCGACATGCATGTACAAAGTTAATTTTCCGTGCTTGTTCTTCGGGTATCTTAATCGAAATAGTCACGCAGATGAACATTTTACGTGTACGGGGTACACTACCCGTACAAATACACCGATATCGGGGTATCTTAAGGTCTCTAATATCCTCTATATAACCGAGTAAGCGGTTGCGTGATTCTGGGAATTTGGGTGGGGGAACCCCCTACTCACCGGAAGCGAATTTGTTAGCATATGTTTTCTCAAATTTGTAAGAAAACGGCGATAAATCCAGAATTTCCTGATCAAGAATCTTCATATCATGAATAACTTCTTTATAATCAAAATCTCCACCCCTCATTGCCTCTGTAAGATTGGTTAGGACGTTTTCATATGAGGTAAGACTGAATTTCAGTAGATCAGTTTAACCCTTAATGTTTTTGAATTCATGATAACTTTTTAGTAATATTCCGGCGGTTGTTAATGTGCCTAATACAATCGGGTTTAGTGTAATGTTTCCTGTTATTACCCCTACACTTGCAAGCAAAACGCTCGCTATATTTACAGCATCATTTATTTTCTTGTTTCGCTTGTGAGAATGCCGATAAATCCAGGTAATTTTATAATGGTACGCGTAGAGATCTTGAATCTGCTTTAATTTTTCTGTAGCAATATTTAGATCAATGTGGTTGAAATTGAATATATCTTTTTTGGTCATTATACTATTAGTTTAGACTATTATAGGATATATGAGCCGTTTAATTTTTATTTTGTGATATTGCATGAAATCGAAGTCGTAGAAATTTGGAGAATACATTACTTTATGGATCACAGCGTCTTCTGATGTTATTTGGAATTTATAGTTATTTTGGGATGCCAAATTTGATAGTCGCATTAAGGTTGAAGAATGATTGGATATTGACGCTTGCACAACTAGTATAAAGCCCGTACCTTTCTTAGTTAGCCAAAACACAACTTGTTTACCATTGAAACTATTTTGGACAGTGATGGAATCTTCGTCATCACCATTAGTTTGTAGTTTTAATTTTTTTGTTGTATGGTCATACATTAAATGTGGTTTTTCATAAG
>BOPM01000483.1:85925-105925 GCA_022179025.1 Porites australiensis | reverse complement strand
ACAAAGACGACTTAAAACAAACAGTTTTCTAATTTCTTCCTGTTTCGTTGGCCCAAAATAATTATTAGTGTTTTATCCCATTAAATCAAAACATTATCACATCACGTAAACTGAATATGGGCTTTTAAAGTGTTCCAAATTTGGTTGATAAATTTTCAGAGCTTGAATCGTCACTGATCAGTTTTGGTTTTTGGAACAGATTCTCCTTCAACTTGACAGGGAGGGGATAAAAGAAAGAGAAGATGGAGAGAGGGGGAGTGGCGATTATTCGAGGGTGGCGATTATTTCAAATATTTCCATCAAAGGGGGCGATTATTCGAGGGAGGCGATTAATCGAGGGACGGCTATTACTCGAGGAAATACAGTAGTCACGCGTCACAACTAACTACAAACAATTACCAACCTAGTGGTAATCGCCTGTAAACTAGAGCGTTTAAGGATATCTTACGGAATGAAACGGCTGTAAATTTCCTCAGGGGAAAGGAATTCACGGCAATCTTATCAGATTTTATAAAAGTAAAATTTTTCGGTTGCTTATGTTTTGAATCGTTTCAAGTTAATCGGGTTTAATTGGTTAATTAAATTACCTTGACAGCTTCGTTGTCCCCGGACAGAACAAAAGAGTCAGCAGTCTCTTATTTTTTCTTCTCGCGCTTACGCCCTCGTTTATCGCGACTCGCGGCTGCGCCGCTCACGTGCTTGGGTTTCGCGTGCAGCAATTAGGCAAATAAAAGTAAGAGACTGCTCGCAGTCTAAATTTACATGTAAATACTATTACCGTAATGCGTGTCTCTTCGAAGCATTTTAATAAAAGGCCCTTTAAAATACTTAATGAAAGATTTTCCTCTCCTTTCAAATACTTCAACTTGTGATTTTCCTACCCTTTGTTTGACATGATGAATGAAAGATTTACACTTCGGGCGAAGCCTTCCGGATTTTGAAAAGTGCATCATGAAATAACCTGTGATAACCGGTGATTGAAGACTGACGCAATAATAGATGATACAATAAAGAGTCCAAAGAAACGCTAAGACGTATACGGGATAACTCAAAATGAAGTGAATGAAGAGTGAATGAAGACTAAATAAAGTAATGATTATTAGTGCTTTTGTTACATGGATGATAATAGACTGCAATTTGGCTATCAGAGTTATTCTTTTGTTTTAGTTGTGCGCTGTAGATCAGTTCAAAAATACCCGATTTTTGGCTCGTTTGCAGACACTGAGTTGAGGTCAGATAAAATAAGAAAGTTTTAGTCTTGCCCTTGGCTACTTAACAAATTGTATGTTTTTAGAAAGTAGTTCTGTGTTGTTTTGAATCGCATACAAAAAATAAACTTCGCTTGTTAAATTTTGAGGGTTCTGTGAGTTTCCAAAATGGTGAAAATTTGCTTATAAAAATGGCGTCCGAAGAGGTCTAATAAAGTGATGCTCGTATCTCTAATACAAGAGCATTGAAGAACCTATGTTTGGTATATTTGTCCATTACTCTACCAGACCTATCTATGATGTTATTATGAACTTATTTTGTTGACCCCCTTCCGTTGACATTTTTAACATTTTGCCCGGTTTTCTCTGACAACCACTCTTAAAAGCTTTGCAGTAGATGGCCGAGAGAGAATATGATCAGCTTACCTTTTTGGCACGTTTGTGTGTTTCCACACTTCCTCACAACAACTCTGGTTCCATGGCAGCGGTCGCCACCATATTTTGGTTTCGGGTTGACACAGTCTCTGCTCCTAGTTTGCAAGCCGTCCATTGATTTAGTACAAAAACTCCATTCACTCCACTGACTCCAACCGCCATTAACTTCAATAGACAAAACAAAACTTAACAAAATTTTACCGATTTTTCTGTTTCCACATATTAGAATGAATCATAAAAATCATCATTTTACGATCCTCAAGATCACCACGCTTTGAAAACGTTTCCTAAAGCTTGAGACCTTCGCGGCATAAGATATCAGAAAGCCTCTAAATTGGACTAACTGACAAGCAAAACATTTTTTTCCAAAATTAAAACAGTTTTCAGATTTTGTGGCAGTTGTTAAAAAAAGTTGTAGTTGTCTTGTTGTGGCAACGATGGACAACTATGCATGAAACGTGAAAAAATAGAAGCAAAAGCATATGGGAAGAGCACATTATTCTAATGTGAGTCAATTTCGAATCTCTGAGGTGACTGCCCAGAATATTTTCTTTCTTCTTCTTCTTTGCCAGAAACACTTTTTTGGAAACAGACCCTTGAGACCCTTTAGACCTTGCAGACCCTTGAGGAACTTTTATTTCAGCTATCGTTCTTTAATGGTCTTTACGTTGTATTTGTATTTTGTTCTACTTTAAAATTCAGCACGTGTTACGTGTTACCTGGACAGTTCTTTGTATTGCAGAATCGAGTCTCTGTAGACTTTCCTCCACCGCACGTATGGTGGGGACAAGTGCGCTTGCGAGTTTGACGTCCAACCCCACAGCTTACGCTGCAGTCTTCCCAAGCTCTCCAATTTGACCATGAAACTCCTGTCATAAATGATAAGAAGCAAAGATGCACCCAGACTAAGTTAACAATACTATGAAATCATCGAGATGTTCCGGGATTATTATGGGGTTTTTGCTTGTGGAGATAAGAGACTCAAATCCCTCAAATACAAGTGTAATTTTAAAAAATGCATCAATGTGTTTTGCACGAATGTGCTTATTAAGGACCCTATTTTTACGTCTCCGTCAACGGAGCTGCGCGAACGTCTGGCGATCTCTAGCCTTCTTTTCTTCTTTTTATTTCAGTTATTTTTTAAGACCCTAGCCCTGGGCTATTGGTTCGATCTCGGGAATCGAACCCTCACGACCTCAAAACGCGCTCCGGCCATGGAAAACAACGTCGGGTGTCAATCAAGAAATCCCCTGTGTATAACCTTTTTCCTGGTTATTGGTCCTGCTCGGACACCCACAACATTTCGCTGTTCTTCGAATAAGAATAGAACTTCACGGTACTAACAATAGCTCAGTCTATTTAAAAACTGTCTAAATTCAATATTTTATGCTTGGCAGCCTGGTATGGATGGTCCTGACATATACATTTCTTGCCTTTCCCTCAAATGAAAGTACAGTTGGAATCCGTGTTTAAAACCATGGGAACCATGTTTTCAAAAAAGCAATGACAGAAGCAAAAAGACAAGGAATTTGAAGTGAGACTTGTGTAACAGTGGGCAGAAAACATAATTGAACAACCACAGTATGAGGGCCAAACATCGGACCGATCAAAATTAGCAATAAAATCGAATTAACTCCAATAAATTTGTCATTATCTGAACAGGGTACTTAACTCTAACTAGATTAGTGTGCCTTCATGCAACCCCAATTTTTCCCATCACTCTCTCGTTGTGTCTTTTAGATGATGATAATGCTGATAACAATAATAATAATATATAGATTTAGCCAGGGCTAAAAGCGAGGCTCCCACTAATAAATTTATAATTTGAATCAAACAATAAACTTGTATTCCACAATTCAGTGAACTTTAGAGCACATTCTTGTGACTTGTGAGGGAAAGGTTAAGTGATTTTAGAGAAAAATAATTTGCATACAACCCAAGAGTGAACCAAAGCTTGCATCGAGTTGATAGCCTCATATGTACACCCAAAAAATAGCAATCATCTTCAAATCTTCAAAAGCATTTGATACGCGAGGCATTTTGAGCCGTACTCCTGCAAGCGATGTTTAGTGAACGACTGAAAACAAACGGTACAGCGATGAAAATTACAAGAGAGACTACTAAAAATCAACAAAAGAAATATAATTCGGTGAAACATATCCAGAGAAAACAATTTTCATTCACGAAGACAAGTATTAAAGTGTCTCTAAAAATCCTGAGTCTTCAAGCTTAAAGTTTTAATATTAAAGTTTGTGTTTTAAGCCGGCTTCCCGGTGTTTGCGTTTTGCAAAGATAAACTCGAGGCAAGAAAATCGCTCAAAGCTTTCTTTTACAGCCAGAATTATAACTAAATATTCTTTGGAAAGTTTTCTTTCTCTATTTGCGGTGAGAAAATGTCTAAAGGCTTTTTAAAGTTCTGTAAGCTTGTATCACTAAAACCTGATACTCGGTCAGATCGTTGTCTCAAATCTTGCAAGTGTGCATAAACTAAATAACCGCATAAACTACAATAATTACTCAGGCTTACCATTCAAGATGCAGCTCCTGAAAGCTATCAAGTAAGGCCAGTGTCGCTTCAGACTTTTCAACCCTCTTACGCATTAAGCAAGGCAAAAAATGAAAACGATGCCATCCGAGGATTTCCGGCTTTCACAAACGACATATTTCTCAACCAAAAACCCAATAAACAAATTAGCCATGAATAACAGAAGACTCCTGATAGCAGCTGAATTTCATTTTGTACATCCAGTGGTAAAAGACAGTTAAAAACATCACAAGTTGATACAAAACTCTGTCAGCTTCAGCTGTCAAAGTAAACATCATCAGTAAACACAACATTAACCATCATTTTTATAGTGATGATAGCCAAATTTATTTGTCTTTCAAGCCGAGTGCTGCTGGAGAACCAACTACATCTAAACTGCGCATTGAGTCATGCATTCACGATGTTAACAATTGGATGTCAGCCAATAAGTTGACGCTCAATCACGACAAAACTGAGCTCCTTGTTTTGCATGCCCGTCATCGACCACAACCCCTGCTAGAATCTATTCTTGTTTGCTCAGATGTGATCTACTCATCGAATTCGGCAAAGAACATCGGTGCGTGGTTCAACACTGTCATGTCTACTATGGACAAGCAAATAAACAGTATATGTCAGTCTGCTTTCTACTACCCGCGCAACATTGCTCAAATCAGTAAACATATCTCTTTCTGTAATTGTGAAACTTTGATCCACGCATTCGTGACATCCAAGATTGACCACTATAATATACTAGTCTCAGGTCTTAAGCAGGATCAAGTCCGAAAACTCCAGATGTCCAGAATTCAGCAGCCCGACATCTAACAGGCACACGTAAACACGAGCATATTACACCTGTGCTAAGAGATCTACATTGGTTACCCGACCGTTCATGAGCGTATTCGTTTTAAAATTTACTAATGACTCTTAAATGCCTTCCTTAATCAACTAGCGCCATCCTACCTATGTGACCTCTTAATTCCCTATAGACCATTAAGGACATTACGTTTGGTCTGATAAAGAACTACTGGCACAGCTCCGCTGCCATCTTAAAACATTATGGGGAGCGAGCTTTCTCCTTTATTGCCCCAAAACTACGGAATACCCTCCCATTAAGTATAAAACGTTGCAACTGAGCAGAATCTTTTAAATCCACTCTTAAGACGTACCTTTTTTAGAAATTGCTTTGAATTGTAAGAATCATTAATTATTACGTTTTTTCAGGCTTTTTTTAATGTTACCTAGTTTTCTTATCATTCACTGTTGTAAAGCGCTGTTGGCACCTCCGGGACTGATTCCAATGAGACCTTTAAGGGTTGTATGATGTTTGTAATTACTGAACAATTCACCATTCAGTTGTAGACTACTTGGCATCTGGCACCTAACTTCCGTGCAGTCAATAATAACTCTGGTCGATGAATATTTTTTCTTAAAATCCTCCGGCATAGTTTTGTCAATAGCTGTTCTAGAAGGCCAAATATTGATTTGCCCTAACCTTAGGTACATAAAATTAAGCCAGGTAATAAAAACCCGACTTACTGTAGACACTGAAACGTTAAAAAGATGTGCAAGATGTTCTTCAGGTAGGCCTTGTCTGAGTCTGCACATAACAGCAAAATATTCATCAATTGGCCTCAAGTTTCTTGGTCTGCCCAGTTTTCTTGACGGTTCTCCCTCTGATTCGTCATAGAATTCCGCTGGAACAGAAGCGTTTGACTGAGAAAGCCAGTAGGCTATGTTTTCCCCTTCATCTCCTGGATTCAAATAATTAAAGACAGCCAAAAATGTGCTCCAATTTGGGAAACCAGTGTAAAATCTCATTGAAGAGTCATCTTCTTTAAATCTGTCTACCGAAAATAATTGTTTTTGAAGCGCCTCAATACGTCGAAAGGCAATTTCCAACTGAGATTTTTGTTCCAATACTTGCTGTCTAAGTTCTGTCTCACTTCCAATTTCCGGTTCTGTTTGCATCTCCGCATCTCTCACACTGCAAGAAAATGACGCGCTTCCATCGGCGCTCTCGGCGAATTCAAATGAGTCGTTTGCAGAGTTAACCGGAACGTCATCCGTTAAATCTACGGATGAAACATTTAATTTAAGGGCTGCTTTACCTGGAGGTATTTCGAAGTTTCGTGCAATCGGATCCTTTCTCGTGCGTGGTGATGTTCTAATCCATGCGAACACGGAAGGCACAACTCCAGCTCTCAGTTCATTTTTGCCGGCGAGGGTTTTCTTAATCTCACCTGGCCTGAAGTGTCTGGAGCATACTTTTGTAACCTCAGTCACTTTGAAGTACTTTCATCTCTTCTTATAGCGTGTAGCCATTTCCTCTTCAAGTGAGAGTCATCGATCGGAAATTTAAAGAACGATATTTTGTTTCCATTTTCATCACGGCAGCCTTTCTTTGTGCATTCTGGCACACAGCAGTGAGTTGGCATTTCGCTCTTGATAATTATACGGTATCGCGGTCAGTAATTGAACTAAATTGAACAGATATTGTGCCTGAATAAAGCGGTCAAGACACTTTGATCCTCTGATTTGTTTACAACTCAAACCAAGCGTGGCCTCACTGACGTCGTTTCCATGCTGAAATCAATCCCAGTCCGGCGCGCCGTCGGCCATTATGAAAGTCGTGTATAAAATTGGTGAAATCGTTTCAGAAGAAAAAGGAAGAAAAAAATTGAAATCAGTATTCAAGGATGAACTGCAGGCATAATTGCCTAGCCCGGTAGGCCCGGAATTGTTTTTTATTCAGGACGATACCTTTCCAATAAAGTCTTTCACAATAATAACGGTCTTTTGATGACTTTTGTACAGAGAAGCCTACATTTATCAAATCTATCTCACTTTATTACATGTGTAATACGGATAAAAATGAAAGTACATGTGGGTGTATACAATTAAAAATAATAAGAAAAAAAATGAAAAATCATCTAATCTGGATTCGGCCTAAGTTTGAGATGATTTGAAAACTTTCCTCGCAAGTTTGATGTCATTGGGCAGACGTTTGAATAACTTGGAGGCTGAAGCTTGAAAAGTTCCCGTTTCAAGAGGCAAGACCAGTTGCGGTATACAGTACCTCTCGAGCGGAGATTCCTGGTAGTTTGACGTCTCTCCAGAGTTAAGAGGCACTCTCCCTAAAAGCGTTCCACTCGATTTCGGACTCAAAAAAACTTTTGCCTTATATTTTTGCCAACAATACTACCATCCATCCTAATAACGAAATTGCAGTTAGAGTGAGGAAATTATTTATTTCACTGCCATTCCCAGCATTTCATTGCCGGACGACCTTTGGCGGCTAAAATATGCAAATTTTAGTCTCTGTTATACACGTTTTTTAACGATCGTTTAAAAGTACTTCAGGTCATCAAATCCTAGACTATTTGCACTCTTTAGGAAGTATATTGCTTCTTCTTACTGTTCTAATACCATTTAGGCATTATTTTTCCGTAATCAGCAATACCTGGTCGTGTTTATTTCACTAATCCAATTCAGAAAGCACAATGCACGAATAAATGCCTCCAAAACATCAGAAAATTCTCCAGTGTGGCACCTAAGTCAGACCTACAAACATGTTTTAGTTAAAGATTAATAGCTATTTTGTCAAGTTATGCAATAAAACTTGTGGCATATCGCGATTCAGAATTGAACGTTTCAACTCATATTTACGTTCAAATTGAGTGTAAAGCATTAAGGAGTCAAATGAGTCAATGAGTCATGAGTCATAAGTCATTGAGTCAATGAGTCAGATCTGAAAAAATAAAAGTTTCGGTGCAAACAACAAAATTAAGCATTACTTTTACTTATTTTGTCCAAGAGATCATTCTCTCTTGTTTTGTCTACTTCCTTCATTGCTGCCTGCACAAGGCCTATTTCTGACATGAAATCTCGACCTAGGCTGTTTGTTAGCAGTTCCCAGGTCCTCCCGCATAGCAGAAGCGAAAAATAAGCCAACCTAAATTTTATGAGTGCCTCGGAAGAAAGTGTTTAATTCCCTTGAAACACAGCGCTTAAAGTAAATTGACATGAGCCTATTATGGAATTTCTTAGCGCTCAAAGACTCAAATCTGGGAACAGTCATTCTTTGATATTCGGTGTGCTGATGTTTGGGCCCGGTTTGAAGTAGAAAATCGGTCATGAGTGCGAAGGAAAGTTCCACTTTTATATCTGTATCGGTATGTTACTCATTGCTTGTCATGTTGGTATAAAGGTAAGTATTCCGGGGTTAGGTTTTAGCGAGGAATCTTATCAAGGGGAATACAATCCATGTTTCTTTCATACTATGGATCGCTGTCGATCATCAACACAATGAAGTCGATCCAGGACACTAAGCGTCCGTTCCAACAATTAATAGCAGAGTTTTTTTCAGTTGATAATCTTCCCAATGTAGTTCACCACTTTCTCCAATCAGTCTTACCTGCCTCAAAAGGTGAATGATGCTACGAGGCGAACAAACTGAATTACAATTATTGTAATTTGTCCGAGGAGGGGTATGAAACAGCCAGTCGAACAGTTGTACACAGTCAGTGTTTATATGAGAAACATACAGTGTACGAATAATTATTGTTGAGCTATTACTGTATACCCATTGTAATTTTAAATAGCTTTCAAGGCTCGTTGATTGATTAAAATCTTTGGGCATTCATTGTTTGCATTATGTTTCTGTTTATTTACATTAGCTCGCCTGTTTAAAGCTCATGCATCAACTAATATGAACAACCTTGGGGCAGCACTTCACTTCTGGTATGGAAACGCAAGTAGTATGGCTTGTCTGATGGTTTAAATGGTTCTTGAAGAATGTCTGGGAAGGCTATTTTTCGGGGCATGCACGTAGTAGTAGCGGCAGGGCCTGGAATACTGCTAACAAACAGCCCAGGTTGAGATTTCATGTCAGAAATAGACCTTGCATGTGTAGGCAGCAATGAACCAAGTAGACAAATTAGCCAAAAGTAATGCTTAATTTTATTGTTTCTACAGAAACTTTTATTTTTTCAGATCTGACTATTGACTCATTGACTCATGACTCATGACTCATTGACTCATTTGACTCATAAAACATCCCTTCTCGTTCAAATTTAGTCAAATGTTCAATTTGCGTTGCGTGACAGTATCGGCCGCTGTCACTGCAAAATCCTCAGTTATTTAAATGCTTGCCACTTTTAAGTAAGAGATGCTTCATTTTCCCACCAAAACTATACTAAAATTCCCTGTTTCCCTCCACCAATGATATATATTGTTCAAAAATTAGCTCAGCAGGTAAAAGACACCTTTCCAAGTTTCATTTAATTTCCCACTGCCCCGAACATTCGTGTTAAGTCTATTATGTGAAGACGGAAAAATATCGTTTCAGAACCAAACATCTTCTAGTTTAAAATGTGGTCCAGTCTGAAAAAGCTGCATTGACCAGAAGTTACTCCGATCCATCACAGTTTAAAATCGAACGTTAGAAGAAAAGTAAATTTTCCACTGCTTGATTAAATATGCGCGAACAGGTCCCAAAATGTTTGACAAGTACTTCGCCCCAGGTAAGGGTATCCGGATTCTAGAATCTGGGAAATTCTTGTTCGTAGAATCCAAAACCCCTAAAAATTTTGCAAGTGGAATCCGGAATTCCAGGGATTTGGAATCCAGAATAGAGCTCAAGTACTCCGAAATCCCACTAAGGAATGGAATCCAGAAACCACATTCCACTGAAAAAGACTGGAATCCAGCACCCGGAATCCACAATTTACGGAATGGGATCCAGAATCCAAGACTGTCTTGTATTCCTTAACATGGGGCGATAGTACTGGACTGCGAACGACGACTTATTATTTTCCTTTATTTACCTTCCACTGATCAGGAGCCCATTTTCGAAAAGAATTGAAGGCCTTTGTTAATGAAATTTCAATAAGAAGGATTCTTCCTTTTACTGACTGTTTCTTCCAATCGGGAGTGGTCAGCTTTAGATTTCACGCTCCTAGGGACAGTCCGGAGTCCAACGCTACATTTGTACCACAGGCAATTAATAAAGAAGTTCACACACGCAAATAATAAAGTTTCAACATTAATTTCGAATCGTGCAACTTCAGTGAAAGTAAGAAAATAAAGTGTCGAAGTTCACGCGGTTTCTCTCAACTGATAAGAGTACACGAATGTCAGCAGGACATCATTACTTCTCACCATGAAACCTGGCATCCATCGAAGCCTGAACTGGGTGAAGCAGAGCCAATACTCTCAAGAGACGGTAATCATTGACCTTACGAAAAATCAAGTGGAACAGATGGTGATTTGCTTCCCCGGAGGGACTCCCACACAAAAGTGACGCAAGTGCTCGCCGTTTGCAGATTTTGGACTCACTTGGGGCGTTTGGGACCGAAAATGACTGAATATGCTCATCAAAGTATCGCTTAGGGCTGTGCATGAAGAAATTTGCAGAAAAGGCCGTGACACTGATATCACAGAAATCTTCTTTAAGGGTCAGTTTAAGCTTGAGCCACCCCGACATTGGCTTCCCTCAGGGTTTAATTTTAATTTTCCGACGCGCTTCCCCTTCACTTTTATATGGAAGTGCTCCCGGGGATTACCCACAACATCGGCATATAAACTCGGAGAATTTTGGGGGCCACCTCGTTCTACGCATAGAAGACCAAGAAAGGAATATTAGTAACAGGGACAGGTGTGTAATTGGTTTGGATATTGCGAAGGTCTTGTACCATCTATTTAAAAGGATGGGATCACGTACGTATAAAATCGTAAAATCATTTCTAATATCTTTATCACTAGTTCCTTTATAAAATTTGTGATGAGATAACGACAGAAGATTCGATGGGTATTGTCGTAATCGTAATCTCAAGTTCAGACAATCGTGAACTCGGTAGTCCACTCAATTTTTGTATTTAGAAAGGTGCCGGAAGTGAAAATCCAAACATAATGAAGTGATGGAGAGACGTAGGAAGTGGCGTTAAGTAACATTCTGATATTAATCAATGTTGCACTATGTCTTATTAAAGGTATACAGTCAGCTAATACGCATTTGATATCATTTATAAGCTGACGGATTTGAATATCACAAGATACACGCGTGAAACAGAAAGTGATAAGCGCTTCCTTTGCAATATCTAAACCTTGTGGAGTCGAAGTTAAATTGCAAGTCAAAATCGTGACTACCAACCCCTTACCCCCTAGTCATATTACTAACAGCACTCAGTTGTTTGGTACCATGGAGAATTCACCGACAGAATTTTCTTTTGAAAGCCCAACGTGGACAAATACCTCTGGACTCGAACAATCAGTAGAAGTGATAACTGACGCGAAGACTGAATCCGGCCTTGTCGATGGTTTCCCCAGTATGAACATTTCTCCAGGTCTAGACCCCTACAATGTTTTCACGTCTCTTTTCTCGTCTCTCGTCTTCTTAGAGGGTTTGTTACCCTGCTGTTACAGACGCTTGCATTCTACTATGTTAATGATGTAAAAATACATACTTCTGAACATCAGAAGGATCTTGGATCACAATTTTTAAAAACGGCCTTAGGACCCTCCGTGTGGATCCAAATTCATATTAATATCGATTTTACTAAATTTGGCCCACCGCGTTTATCATTTCGTTTTTGCGACTCCGGTGCGGCGCTCATTTGAGACAACAGCCTACGGACAATCTTGTTGAGCCAACTGAGAGGGTCTTGTTGCCTTTATGTCTGCATATCGAGATGCTATGACAAAGAATATCAAGATTCAAGTACTGAGTATTTATGCTTAAACGACTGATATGCCATGCATGTGTTACAGAAATTCACGAATCTTATGAAAAAACAAAAACAAAATAAAACAAAAAACGAGCGAGATTGCATGCGAGGAAGCGAAGGCCTGGTACAAATTTCCCTAAAATAGTCAAATAATAATAATAATAATAATAATAATAATAATAATAATAAAAGTCTTTATTAATAATTCATGGCGCAAACAGACGTGCAGCAATTTACCTGGCAATAAAATGAATAAAGGAAAGCGAAAAAATACATAAGGAAAACGACTAAAGAAATATTAGTTACTATTAAGGAGACATCTATTAATAAAAACTGATTTAAAACGACTTGTCTGGACATTAGGTAGAATATAATTATGCGAGCTAGTTCTCATCGATCTGCCGTGTTCTCTTGGGAGGTAAAAGATCGCTCAACGCAGTGTTGGTGGAAGAGATCCTTCGCCATAACTTCATATCTCTATTATGACGAATGTCCAAGATACTGTGCTGCTTTAAGCAGTAACCTAACTTATAACACCTGGCAAAGAGCTTATCAATTCTACTTAAATATTTACTATAAAAACGCACCGGCAGACCTCAATAGCATCTGTGAAGACTGAAAGGATCAAACTTTGAAAACGTGAGTCCAAATTCTCAATAGAGTAGCCATAATATTTACATATTCTTATAATGTACAACCTACTGCTAGCCTTACTATGTAAATAATCAATATGAATGTCCCAATTTACTGGCACTTGCTCAAAGGTAACGCTCAACAGTTTCAGTTTCTCTTTCCTCCTTATGATCTCCATTGGTTCAGGAGGCGTCCTGGTAGTCTTCCCTCGTAAAAGCAGTTCCCATGTTTTTGTCAAATTAACTTTCATGCAGTGGTTCTCGGACCATTCAATAAAGGATAGGACTTCCGCTTCAGACTCATCTAAGCCTACATTTGCCTCAATCGGCAAGCTAACAGTTATGTCGTCTGCAAATTTAACTAGAAGATTCTTATTAGTATTAACAGCTTTGATATCGCTGATAAAAATAGAAAAGAGGACCGGCCCCAGGATTGTACTTTGAGGAACACCCCTATTTATAGAAACATATTTAGCACGGTAACCATCGACAACAACTCTCTGCTTTCTCTGATCTAAAAAGCTAATAAGCCAACTAATAATATATGGATTAATGTTAACGTTCTTCAATTTACTACAGAGGATATTAACCGTGTATGTTGGCATTTAATTAATGCCATAGTAGAGTTATGGCTTTCACGATAGGCAAACTGATCTAAATCGATATAATCATTGGAAATACTGGAAAGTTCAAACTTATAGACCAGTCGTTCAAAAAGTCTCATGATAACAGCAGTCAAAGAAATTAGTCGAAGCTGGGTACAGCCAGTCAGTGGAGACTCCTTTAGTAGGGGCCTAATGTCTGCCATCTTCCAAGAGGATAGAACTTTATGTTGTCGCAGCGAGCTGTTAAACGCATCGGTAACAGCAGGGGCAAGATCATGCGCAAAATCTCTAAAAAAGCGCGAGCTCATTCGGGCCACAGGCAGTCCTCTTCGGCTTAGAAAGGAAATGTGTAACAACATGAAGAGGTATTTCAGGAATTCTTGCAATATCAGGGATATCAATTAGTGCAGGGGCTACATATTCAGGGTCTGAGTTCATGATACAAAATTATTCATTAATGGTGTCTGGATGAATGACTGAGCTAATCAACTGGGGCTGAGTATCTCTTCAGTGATGGTATTGACAGTGGACCACCAAGCACGCGAGCCCTGCCAGACATGCAAGATTCCTGCTTCACAGCTTGTCGTTGATTTTCCCCAATAAGATGGTTAATTGTCCTCAAGGCCAACAGGGAGCAGTTTGGATCTCTTTTGCAGCCTATTCCTAAATTTCAAAAGATATTTAACCAACGGCGAAATGAAAGGAGGATCCCTGGGGGATGTACGAACAGAAATTAGCGGGAAACACTCGTAAAACATGGTCCAAAAGGGTATTATATAGCTCGTCACATTTCAATTCACAATCAAGAACAGAAAAGATCTCTTGCCAATAATAACTTTCAAGCAGATAAGCCATATGAATTTTCCTGTGTTCTCTGACATCTCTAAAGTATATGGTACTACGTTTAGCCTTGGCAGATGTTCTTGGACATGCAATAACCATGTTGTGGTCTGACCTGATAACACTTTCAAAGACCTTGACCTTCCCCCACATATAAGGAGTATTGGTCATAAAAACCTCCAAATATTTTCTCCTCTGGTGGGCTTTTTAACCATCTGAGACAGGGAAGCATAACATCCCCGGCAATAATGATTTTACAATTCGGATCCACTGTCATTGAATGCTCACAAGAAGCCGTGAGAAATTCCAACAGTTCCTCTTGATCATACAAGGACTCATCAGGGTGGTAAACAACACATGCATAATAGACAGAATTAAGAGTCGAAACCCTTAGCCATAAACATTCAAAATCACTGGAAAAAAGACCATCGAGTCGTTCGATTTTCCAATCTTCTCTGCAAATGATAGCGAGACCACCTCCACCACGATCCAATCTGTCTTGACGAATCATACAAATCCACTGGGGCAAACAATGTGAGTTGGGTGTATAGGTTTGAGCCAAGTTTCAGTTAAAAAGCACATGTCGCAGTTACTTGTCATCAACTCAGCAGCAGGGGCAGGAAAGGCGTCCACTTTAGCAACAGACCTTGTGTTCATTACCATGCAGCAAGGAATGATTCTAGGCTGTGAGGGCGAAGCTGAAACACGTCTAAGTATTTGGGTTCTTGTATAGTTAAAATTAACATTCCACGCATGAGTTGGGCGGGAATTAATAATAACAGGAATGACTCTCGATTGCTTTGCTCCCTTCAGGCGAACAAGCCTACCAGCTCTCTTTCCACGGGCAAGAAACAAACCAAGATTCTAGAGAATAGATATTACAGTAGGCGTTAGGGTGTGTGATATAGCGCTTTTTCTGAGAGAGTATAGATGACTCTTTGAATAAACAATATGCGAGTCGATGCAAGAAATGGAGCGTGGAGAATCAGATCGTATACAATTTCCCTTCAAGCCCAGGGAACTTGCTGAAGAAGCACCAGCGTTTCGCGAAATATACATGTAGATAGTTAAGAGTGATTTTCTGCAAAATTCGAACTTTGGCCTGACACGGTACCTCATCGATTTGGCTGATTTTTGGCATGTAGTCTTAGAATGGTGTCCTAAATAATTAATACATATTCTAAGGTTCGAATTCTCTTTGGTTTCAAAGATACAGGAATGACAGTTTTGACAAGGCTTCCAGCGGCCGCCATTTTGGTAAACTGAGGGAGGTTTACAATAATTAATTCTAGGCTTATCGTTAAAATAACTTAATCGTGACTCAAACAGTTGCAAAGAACTATCCTTCCTCCTTTCTTTTAGCTCCTCTTATCTGAAAATGGTTAAGCCTGAGTTATGAACGGCTATAACTTCTCGCAGCACTTTTTCGGTACTTAAAAGACCCTCTTAAAAGGTACACAAATTTGCTACAAATTGGAAGGTCGCGATATCACCCATTCCGAATCAGGGAAAAACACTCCATTTGCATGGCGTACATTTTGAAGAACATTTGACACCAATTTGGATTCCTACCCTTATACCTTTATTAAAAATTAAAGTTGGGTAGTTTGTTGTTTTCTAAAAGTAGTTTGAACAGCCGAACGACATTGTTTACACGGAGTGAGGAAGGCAAAGCTTCACTTTTCCCTTCTAAGGTAGAAAGTGTCAGCCAAACGTGAGAGCCGTCCTTGAGGGCAAATTGTCTAACCTAATTTTCTCACCGATTGCAAGCGCCATTTCATTCAAGCATAACCTCACCTAGTTAACAGAATTACCAAATGTAATGGGGAAACGATACGCCGGAACTGAGTAAGAAGTTAGGGTAAGTTTTGAAAATTTTGCTCACACCTGGAAAATCCTGGCTACGCTCCTGATAGAGACTTTTTCTGGAGAGAAATTGAAACGTGCTCGCTAATAAAGTGAATACCAGAAAGGAAAAGCCATAGGATAGTTCCAGAAATTCCATCCATTAAAATATATCATGAAGTTGTCGCGGCGAGGGATGAAATTGAAGGCTTCTGATCAAGTGCATTTTTTCAAGGGAGCCCAGGCAAGATTATGTACGATGGGCGCAGCTTGTGGACGTCTCACTAAAAAGCACATTTCAACTACTTGTCTTCAGAGGCCTTTTTGAGTGGACGAGCAGAGAAAATTAGTTTTTGACGGTTAGAAATTGAGGATGCCAGAGTGAAGACGCCTTTTGTTCGATGAGAGTTCGTTTTTTACCACTGATATTACATCAATCGGTACACTTATGATGTCGAAAGGTTCGTGAGCATGGTGAAGGATTTTACATTAAACTGCAGAGCAGAAATCTTCAATCACTCCGTGAAAGAACACCCTTCTTGTTCGCGATATCGGATAAACACTCTGGTCGCTAACTGAATTTTCTTTGCTGTTTCCTTTATTTAGAATAGGACTCTCTTGAGTTATTCATGCATGGACCAGCAATTTTAAGCTTTTTCAAGAAAACGAAAATCTGGAATTGTCCCTAGGGTAGGGCATTTACGCACAGTTTTAAAGCCCCTCGGTGGAGTGACTGGGGTTTTCTTATGTCCTGTGCTCATCCCTTACTCTTCTCAACCCCTTCCAAACCAATTTTCCTGTCTATCACAAAACACTTTATCGAAAGACCAAGAATCTCCTCAAAACGAGATTCGTGATTGAAACAAAATAACCGAAAATTTTGCTCGGGACCGTTGTTAATGGTGTACAAGACAGAACAAGTCTATTTGTTAGTTGCCAATGCCCAATTTGTAAAACCGGAAGTAATGATGTTTATTTCAAGGGGCTCCTGTCTCATGAGTTTTGAGCGAATCTTCAAACGCTATAAATACATGTAGCTGGAACTATCATGGCATCCTCGCTCACTAATAATGATAACTTATGTCAACTTCCGTTATTTATTGCCTGGCTAAGATTTCCACGGATTCTTCAGTTCAGTTGTTTGAAACCAGGCGGTTTCACGTCAGGGGCACCCAGCGAGAATATAGTTCAAAACCACTTAAACATGTATAGCATTGTTGAACGTATTTTAGTATGTAAACGATAGATTAAGGCATATTTTTATTCCTTACAAAATTTTTCGTCAGTTCGAATTTCCTAGCTGAAAGTCTAGTGATCCGAGAATTATAGGGATCAAAACTTACTTTTTGAAAATTTTAGCGAGAGAAAAGGCGCCCGAAAATTCTAGGTGACCTTTTTAGGGTAAAAATCCGTTAAAAATGGGCAACTGTATTTTTTTTTTAGATGTTCGAAAATCCTAGGAGAGGCAGTCAAGCAAGAAATTTTACAACAAATGTTCCGAAAATTCTAAATCTCAAATGGTCTTCCGAACAGATATTTTCAGAACATTGCCGTTGGGTGCCCCTGTCGCGTGAGTTATAACGACGTGCCAGGAACGTGACGATCGACCCGCGATATGCGTGGGAAATATTACTTTTTACGATCACGGTGGAAATTGGCATCTCTTCGTCGAGTAAGGTAATACATTTCAATTTTCATTATTATGGTTAATTTCAAAAGCTCTGGCTTCGATAAAGGAACTGGAGGAAAATCAGGAAAATTCCAGTTTGACAGTGATGGTTGAATTTTATTTGCTCGTCGCGGCATAAATATAACAAATTCAATCTACCTTTTGTATACTGTATTTCGCAGCAGAGCTATCGCTTATATTACAGAGGCTAATTTTATTATACAGATCACTCAGATTTAGTGACAGAAACTCTATTATCGATTGTAATTTTGGCAACACCTGGCGAGTATTCAGTGTAAAGCATATTGACAAAGTCGCTAGAACACTCTTCCATTCATTACTTTTGTTTCTGCTCCGTTAAATTTGCCCAATTTTTTTATTAACGAACTCGATTCAACTACAAACAAAGAGTATTCAGGCAGAGTGGCAGGCTTCAATGCGATGTGGTAAGAGACATATACGCCTTCGAGTTTCTGTTAATTTTGCGGGTGTAAAAAATTCAAAAAGTATACCCACCAAAAGTTTAATCAATCGTTGTGAAAACGTTATCAATTTCGAAGTAGTTTCTAAAAATGCAATAAAGAGGGATACTTCTTTCAATGTGTATCAGTGTTCTATTAACCAATATGGCGCCGGTTCAAGGCACACCAAAACCGGCCGTGTAGATAATTTCCGAAATAAGAGGATTTAGAACCTACAGTTACCTATTCCTTATTAAAGACCCCAAATCAAGTCTACCTGCCAACGTTTAGCCATTTTGGTGAGATAGTGTGGCAGCGACTTTTCAATATAGTTCGAATCTTACAGACAACTGCTCTTAAAGCCATAAAAAAGGAAGGGCTTGGAAGGAAGCGCCAAGCAAGTACCACCACGTTTGGTCGACAAAGTCATCGTAAAGGAAAGCTTCAAGTGCGACCTCGAGTCACAACGTTGAATAGTAATGTGGTGAATAAAAAAGTGGCTCAAAGGATCTTGAAAATGGATTACTTTCCACCAAAAGACTCTCCCTGAAGGTCCAGGCATATAAATCCCCTAGTGGTTCAAAACTTAACAACCACGCAGGCTAACGGTTTTATTTAGTGGTGGTTTGAACAGGCTACGACCGAACACTGTGAGGCTACTCAGTCACTTCACTCACTGTCCATAACGGAGTTGATAGCGTACAGCATTGCCAGTATAGCACTACGAGTATTGTGCATAGACCATCAGATTTGTGATCGAAGGCCGGTAGATTTAACATCTAATAATTTATACTAATATAAAATTCCTAAAGATATCCGGTAACTTAACACAATGTGCATTTCACAGCTTATTTCTCACTGTTTTAAGGGCAAATAACAGATTTCTTGATAGCGGGGCTCCCACGTGAGCGAAGTGAGTGAAGCTGACACAGTTTTGTGTCAACTTGTGATGTTTTTAACTGTCTTTTTCCACTGCATGTACAAAATGAAATTCAGCTGCTATTCATGGCTAGTTTGTTTATTGGGTTTTTGGTTGAGAAATACGTCACTTGTTAAAGTCGGAAATCCGATTTCGTATGGTATCGTTTTCGTTTTGCACCTTGCTTGATGCGTAAGAGGGTTGCAAAGTCTGAAGCGATACTGGTCTTACTTGATCGAATGGTAAGCGTGAGTAATTATTGTATTTGATGTTTGTTTTTTTATATCTAATTTAATGAAGCGAAGCGTAGTTTATGCGGCTATTTAGTTTATGCACGTTTGTAAGATTTGAGACAATGATCTGACCGAGTAGCAGGTTTGGTATAAGCTTACAGAACTTTAAAAAGCCTTTAGACATTTTCTCACCGCAAATAGAAAGAAAACGTTTCAAAGAATATTTAGTTATAATTCTGGCTGTAAAGCGTTGAGCCATTTTCTTGCCTCTAGTTTATCTTTAAAAAAAAAGCAAACACCGGGAAGCCGGCTTAAAACATAAATTTAAGCTTTTAGCGTGAAGACTCAGGATTTTTAGAGACACTTTAATACGTGTCTTCGTGAGTGAAGGTTGTTGTCTCTGTATGTTTCCCGGAATTATATTTCTTTTATTGATTGTTAGTAGTCTCTCTTATAATTTTAATCGTTGTGCCGTTTGTTTTCAGTCGTTCAGTGAACATCGCTTGCAGGAGTACTCAAAATGCCGCGCGTTACACCATTACATAAAAAATAAACATAATAAATTCTTTATTTTTGTTGGAGCTTAACGCTATTAATGTTCATTGAAACACTCGCCACAGCTCACACTGCAAAATTGAGAACCGGCTGGCCGTGTAGGGGATTTTGGGATTTTTTTAACGGTTTAGCTAAAAGTCCACGCGTGCCTCGATCGTCCTGAATACTGAATGAATGCAATTTGTATTGCAAAATCGTGAAATACTGCATTCTGTCCGAGGTCTGTATGATAAAAACAGTGCCTCATAGTACTGTTTCACCTCAGATGTGATATATAAATGGTATGAAAGGTTGGTTTACACGCACCCAGATTTGTTGGCAAGATTTTGTAAAGTAAACTTGCCCAACGC
>BOPM01000483.1:54638-71283 GCA_022179025.1 Porites australiensis | reverse complement strand
GGGGTTAGAAAAAACTGGTGACTTAAAATAAAAGCGGCAAAAAAAACTTGATCCCCGAGAAAAGCATAACAAAATTGGTTCCAGAGTAGGCCCTTTTGGTCCTATGTTTTAACCTAGAACCACCCCCCCCCCCCCCCCCCCCCTACCCTCAGTCCGTAAGGCGAGGGAGTCACATTTGATAAATAAGGCCATGACATCTTGAACCTAATGGTCTAAACCGCCGTGATGAGTTATTGTAACCTAAATTTTTATTAGTTGTTCGGTTCTTTTTTATGTTGTACGTCATTTCCGCCTCCCCCTCTTAAACAATTTTTTTGCGACATCTTCCATTTATATAATATTAAAATTCCCATCATAAATTCAGTAACATCTGTAAACCTGAAGAAGGCTGGTATGGCCCGCCCAAATATTGTTGTTTAAAAACAGTACACGTTGTTAATCAGCTTTGCAGCAGTCTTTGGACTCTCTTTTTTTGTTTTCAGTAATATTTTAGCTGATTAGATCTCTTTTCTAGAGATCCAACGTTAACAATCAGCGGGATCTTCGTCCACGGCTTTTGCAGTAATTATAGTTACCAGAATTACTGCTTACAGGAGCACCTTTTCAAAAATTCAATAATAGCAACAGAATAGACATTCTTCTTTCCAGCTTTAACTTTAATGAAAAAGTGACTAACTATGGAACGCATCTGAGTGATCTTGAGGCTTTCGATCTCTGACTCTGTCATCAAGCACAGATTTTTGCCAGAGAAAAGCAAGGGATGAGTGATTTCCTGCCGTGAAACTTCCATCACATCCGAGTGGACGGCTGCCTGCTGCCTCGCAAATTCTTCAGCCTCATCATCGGAGTCGGTGGCATCTCTTCTCTTACATGCCATCCTAGAGAAGAGTGAGGTGATCTGTTGTGGACGTAGGAACTCCTTTACCGTGAAGATTCGCTTCCAGCTCTGATCTCTCAAACATCTCATCTCCTTCGAGACGTCATCTGGGTTTGCTTTAATCCCCGTGGTCTCGCCATGTTTAAACTTTTCCTCCAAGTACCTCCTTTGCTTCGAATTAAACCGATGGCGTGGCATGGCGTACTCCCGACAAGCCCATCCCTCTGGCAGACAAGGGGAACCACTGTGTATTTCTGTATTCGGTATTGTCACTTCAGGATGGCTCCCTCCAGCCTCAAGACGCTCTGTGTAACTGATCTTCGCTCGGTCAATAATAATACTCTCGGCCCGACGGAATTGGTGTTTACCGTGCATGAGGTGCTGCTCCAGCCGTCCGTATGTCATGTAGGACTTGGTGCATCCGTTATCTGGGCATGGAAACAGGAGACTATCAGCTAGGTTGGCATTTGCTTGTTGGGTCATTTCAGCGGTAGAGCCCTCCTTGGGTAGGCTATCTGTATGGCATGTCGCCGGCTTTGGCTGTCTGGGTTTCACTGACACAAACTGTCCTTTACCTGGCCTTTCAGCTATCCATTCAAACTGGTTATCGTGTGGTATTCCTGAGAGAAAAGACCAAAATAAGCAAGTTTTTATTAATAAGGGTATAATTTATGATACAGTGGCATGAGGTTATACCTTTATTGTTAAGTATTACCATGCATCCCCTTTGAGAACAAATGGGTAAAGTGCACGTGCTATGAAACCAGTATAATATAGCCGACTGAGATCCATTTTACCACGAACGCAAGTAAATTTCCTTTACCACCTCTTGGTTGAACATACCTGAAAATGACATCCAGGATCGGAAATTCCCTGCACCAATACCGTACGCCTTGAAGGCCTTTACACCAGCAGCAGTGATCTCGAAGTTGGACAAACTACTGATGACTTCCCACTTGATACTGTTTGTTTTCACTGTGGTCTTGGGAACAGGAACAACCGTAACTCGCACACCCGCAATGCCCTCATCGGACTCGATATCCTTCTTAAGGTCAGCAGGTGTTGTGACTGAGTGACCTTGGTTAATGTATTGAATCACGTGCGTCTTGATTTGTGCTGCTTTCCTATCGAATGGACCTTTACCACTTTGTGGCAAACCCTAACCGACTGTACAGTAAGTCCTGCGCCTACCTGAAGCGTGTATCGTCTTGCCGTCGTGAACTCATATCTTGTTAGTCGAGGTATGTGTGCTATCAGTTCTACATAGGTCACTTTATTGGCCACGAGACTTAATAGTTGGCGCCTTGTCTCGGAAGTGTCCGCTTGCTTGTAAGACTCCACTACACCTAATAGTAGTTCACTGCCATTATGCACAGACCAAAGGAGGTGGCTAACTTCCTTCTTTCCTCTCACTGCCTCCCACAATTCTGGAGCGCACTGCGGCGCTACGGTTTTTAAGACCTCTGAGATAATTGTACTAGCTATACGAATGTAGCATTCACGTGTTTTCGAGGAGGCATCAGTCCATGGACGCTTCATAATAGAGTCTAGAGGCCCAATACTGCCTGCACTCATCCACAAACCATTGCAATGCGGCTACCTTACTGTAATGTACCAGGAATTTGTAGTTTGTATTGTACCAGGGAATTGTATATCGAAACACAGAGAACTCAACAATATTCTCATTCGTATAAAAGCCGCCGCGTGACGATTTAATCAACTAGATTACTGCGTGCTCCCTCGGGAAGCAGTCTATTGGTCCTTTACGGTCCCCAGGGAAATTCCCTAGGCCTTTTATACGCCCTAGCAAACAAATTCGCCGTCTTCTCGCAAGTCTACTCTACAAAGGGCAAGCAAGTTTCCCCACCCTCCTCCCCTTCAGCGGCGCTGGCAAATTTTCTCTATCAGCCCACCCTATGCCTTATGCAAAATTTTTCACCCATAACTTATCCATCACAAGGCATAAGGTGGCTTTTATGTGAATGTGAATTAGTTACTATTTAACTTCAAGTCTGTAAGCACATGGCAAGAAGCACCTACTGCCCATGTAGGAAGCGCATAAGCATTCATGAGATATGACAAATGCCCCCTCTTGAAGCAAAGGAAAGAAAAACTGAACCTGATAAAAATACAAAGTAATGTACTGATAGGGACAATTCCCAAAGTCGCGAACACTTAAGTTTATATTACTAAAGACTAGTAGAACCTCTGAGGAGGTTTACGCCCTCTTAGAGGGTATCTCCGTTCTGGTTGCTCAGGCGCTGATGCTTGAAGCTCTGAATCTCGCACAGATGAGTCCTGCGGTGAAGAAAAAGCATCAGCCATGCTATCTAAAGCTGGAGTGTCACGTACAGGCATAGCCTCTTTAGGCTGTGAAAGGGGTGGTGTTATAACAAGACTTTCCCCCATTACTGGGGTCAACCCTTCTGTTTGCTCAGGTAGCTGGGGCGCACGAACTAACTCTGACCGTAGTGTGGAAGGTATGAATCGTGGACGTAATTGTTCTTGATGTCGCTTCCAGATAATGTCTCCGACCTGAACCTGAAAATTCCGGGGACTGACTGTTCCAACAATGGTTCCTGGAATCCATTTGGCTCCTTTGCCAAATTACGCACAAAAACTGCTTGGTTTGGTGTAAACTGGGGTTTGTTATCAAGGTGGTCTTGAAAAACCTTAACTTCCTGTTTTGGACTTTTGGCTCCCAGTGCACTGAATCTAATTCTAGGCTGTCTGTTCATAAGTAATTCTGAGGGTGATTTCCTTAACGTGGTGGGTGTAGCCCTGTAGGTCAACAAAAACCTGTCTAATTTTGTTTGCACAGACTCGCTTGTATCTCCAGTCTTGCCCAGTTTATCGTTAAATTCACCCACGTAGCGAACTGCTAACCCATTTGTAGCAGGATGTCCTGGAGCAATGAGAGTATGAAGGATGTCGTTCTCTCTTAGAAATTTCTGGAATTCATCACTCGTAAACTGAGTCCCATTATCTGTTACCAGATGTTCAGGTAAACCAAAGTAACTAAAACTGTGTCTCAAAGCAGTAATAGTGTTGGTGCTGGTGGCATGAGTCATGGGTAGTATTTCCAAAAATTTGTAATAAGCATCCACCACGACCAAAAACATCTTGCCAAGATAAGGCCCAGCAAAATCTACATGTAATCGTTTCCATGGTCCGCCTGGCCAGGACCATGAAGCAGTTGGGGCGGATGCTGGCGATTTAGTAGATTCTTGACAAGCAGGACATAATTTAACTGTCTCCTCAATTTGCTTATGAAGTCCCGGCCACCAAAAGTACTTTCGAGCTAATTGTTTCATTTTAACCATACCCAGGTGTTCTGCATGCAAATCGGCCAATAAGAGGGCCTGTAAAGACTCTGGTACAACAACTCGCGAGTTACGCAGGAGGATACCATCTTCATGAGACAGTTCAAGCCTTTTGCTGTAGTAAGGTTGGAACACTGGTTCCAGATTATTAGGCCAACCCTGCTGAGTAAACTGTAACACCTTTCCAAGAACTGGGTCTCTCATGGTTTCCATAGCAACTACAGACGCATTTAAAACTGATCTTCTTCGATAAACATCACATTTACAGTTACCTGTTCTGCAGCAGACTGCTTGTATTTAATAGGCTTCCTAGACAAAAAATCCGCAAACACACTGTCTTTGCCCCTTATGAATTCAATTGTATAGTCATAAGCAGCTAAACGTAGTGCCCATCTTTTGATCCTTGCTGCTGCCAACAGGGGTACGGGCTTGTGTTCCCCAAGTAAAGTAATCAACGGTTTATGATCTGTTAGAAGTTTGAAGTGTGTACCTAACAGGTACTGGCGATATTTGGTCACGCCAAAAACAATTGCTTATGACTCACGTTCAATTTGGGAGTAATTTTGTTCTGCATTGTTCAGTATCCTCGATGCATAGGCAACAGGTTGTAATGCACCATCAGTTCCAGGTTGCAGTAATGCAGCTCCCACACCCACTGAAGAAGCGTCACACTGTAGAACTAATTCAGCCATAGGATCATAGTGACGTAAAACCGAATCAGAGCACAGAGCAGCCTTGATGTTATCAAAAGCGTCCTGTTCCAGTTTTGACCAACTCCATGGTGCCTCCTTACGAAGTAATCCATACAAAGGTGAAGCCAACTTTGCAAAATCCGGCACAAATTTACGTAGAAAATTGGCTGATCCAAGGAATGACTGTAATTCAGAAACATTTGTTGGAAGTGCTGCATCCTTTATTTCCTGCACTTTCTCAGCAGTCGGTAAAATCTCCGCAGCAGAAATGGTAGTACCAAGATACTCTACTTTATCCAGCATGAAAAAGAATTTATCAGGGTTAAGCTTATCACCGCAGTCCTGTAATCGTGTTAGTACTCGATGAAGGTTTTCCAGATAGACTTCATCTGATTCTCTGGAAATAAGGATATCATCAATACGGACACAGGAGCCTGGAAGGTCCTTAAGGACATTTTCTATAGTGCGTTGGAAGATTGACACAGCACTACTCAGTCCACAAGTCAGGCGCTTGTATTGGTATAAGCCCAAATGAGTGTTAATTGTGGTGTATTAACTGCTTTCTGGCGTAAGCTCTAGTTGATGGTATGCTTGAGAAAGGTCAATCCTAGTGATTTTTTTCCCCAGATAATGTACTCAGTAGTTCCTCCAGAGTTGGTATGGGGTATTGTTCTAGGACTGTAAATTTGTTGATGGTGACAGAGTAGTCCCCACAAATTCTCAGGTCCCCATTTGCTTTAACAAAATGGACTGTAGGTGATGCCCACTCGGAATGCTCTACTTTCTCAATGATATCCTCTGCCACCAATTTCTCCAAGGCCTTTTCGTACTTAGACCGAATTGCAAATGGTACTACTCGTGCTTTGGTAAACACAGGGCTTTCATCACTTACTCGCAATGACACTTGGATTCCTTTACGTTTTCCCACTGAACTAGTGTCAAACAAATCAGAGTACTGCTGAATTATATCCTCAGCTGCAGTTGAAATCGTACTAAAAATGTTCTGCCAAGGTAATGTAAACTTGAACATCATGCCCCGCCCCATTAGTGATGTTCCCTGAACTACAAGAATTAACAGGGTACCCACCTGGTCTCCAACTTTGACATCCCTTTCCTTCTCACCTAGACACTGGAAAATGTCCCCAAGATAGCTTTCCAAAAGCACTGTAGAGGGTTTGAGTGTAGTTACTTATCCTCCGGTTTTGGTAAAATCAGCAGAACTCAGCAATGTCACAGAACTGCCCGTATCAACTTCCATAGGGACTTCCTGGTCTTCAATGGTAACGGTAAGTTTGTATAAGGGCGGGTGTAAATGACGAATTTTCAGAAGATTTCACACTTTTCATATAAACTGTACAAGAAGGGACTGAATTCTCGTGCTCCTCCTTGGTACATGTTCCTCATGTTGTAGCAGCTATTACTTGGTGAGTGGTGTTGTTACCACCAAATTCTTTCTTTTTCTTGAAGCATGCCTTAGCCAAATACCAAGGCTTCCCACGTAATTACATGTAGATTCGACATGACTGCACTTGTCAGCCAAATGTTGTGGAGAGCCACACAGAAAACACTGCTTTCCTCCCATTTTTGACTTAGGATCTGTTTGCCTTTGGCTTTCATGAGCAGGAAAAGATTTCTTGTGAACAGCATTAACAGGCAGAATTCCAGTACTGGAAGTGTCGGAGTTTCCCTGGAGTAACTTAGATTCCTTCTCACCCAGTTCATCGGCCTGAGCGACCCTGAGAGCTTGATCGAATGTCCTGTCTTCTGAAAGTAGTTTCTTTTTAGTAGTCTGACTTCTCACCACCCAACAAATTGATCTCTGAGGGCTCTTGTAAGGTAAGGACCAAAATTGCAGGTCACAGCTAAGCGTTTTAGCTTATTTGCATACTCCGCTACGCTTTCAGTTTCACTTTGAACAGTGTGATGGACGCGGTAGGTCTCGGCAACTTCAAGTGCCTTAGGTTTGTAGTAGTCTTTCAGAATTTGCGTAAGCTGATCGTAAGTTTTATCAGCGCGTAAAACAGGAAGACAGAGATCTTTGAGCGTACTGTAAGCGGTTTTACCGACCAAGGAGATTGTAACGGCGACCTTTTTCTTGTCTGCCTCTCGTTTAGCTGCTTCGCTGGCGTCAGCTCCAACTTGACTGTTGTAATGTGCGATGAAGTAGGCATTCAAGCGTTCACTGTAATCTGTAAAGTCAGCTCCATCGAACGGTTCCAAAGTGCCAAAGTGCTGTGTAGTCATCGCTGGCACTTTAATTCTTCATCCTCGTCGCCAGTTTGTAATGTACCAGGAATTTGTAGTTTGTATTGTACCAGGGAATTGTATATTGAAACACAGAGAACTCAACAATATTTAACTTCAAGTCTGTAAGCACATGGCAAGAAGCACCTACTGCGCATGTACGAAGCGCATAAGCATTCATGGGATATGACACCTTCGTCAGTGTTATCTGGAGGTTTAAGGTATTTCGCACACGTGGCTTGGCTGATGCTGTCATCAGGTGTTGATAATATGGACTGCGTCTCCTCCTGATGAGGAAGGCTGGAATAGACTGCTGTCAGGGCTAAAGGCCAAACGCTCTAGATCTCGTGAAATCTTTTCTATTCCCTCTTCTTGAATAAATCCCGGGAAGCTTACCTCACTGGCTCTAGAAACGCTCTCAGTGGCCTACGTTAAAAATGAAAACATAATGTAAACTATTACACAAGTGTTAGCAGACAATGGCATAACAACCTCTTCCGTGGGTTATACGACAACTGTCTTCATTCGGCATTCTTTACAAAGTTCGGATGTCGTTTTGTAGGCCCTTCTTTAAGAGTAAGGCTATTACCTCTTATTTCTTTCCTAACTCTCTTAACACGTGTAATGTTTTTATAAATAACTTTAACTATTGTTTATATTGTTGTTAATGATATATGAAATAAATCATAAACTGCGGAAATGAAATGAAAATGAAGAAAGAATTGCGTTCACTGCGACGATCATTTCTTCATTTTCATTTCATTTTCGCATTTCATATATGATTTACTTCATATATCATTAACACTCATTTCTTTCACGGGAACGTATGAACCCACAATTGACCTGCTCCCAACGTCAGTGGCTTCATAGCTCAGTTGGTAGAGAATCGCACCGGTATCGCGAGGTCACGGGTTCAAACCCCGTTGAAATCCTAAATTTTTTTTTTTAGGCTTCTTTACGAAATTGCATAAATTGCGTTCACTGCGACGATCATTTCTTCATTTTCATGTTTATATTGTTATCATCATTAGTACCATTATCATAATCACTATCATTATAACTATTCTTTAACAAAATTGGCCAGGGCGATGCGCTCTCTCGCTTTTTTCTGCCTTGTCCCTTGATTTGCCCACGCCTAACCCAACGACTTGGTACGAGTCTGCCCCATCACTAGCTTATCGCCACAGGTTACCCAACACAATTGTTGCCTGCGGCTTTATAGGTGTTGAGGAGAGGACAAAAAACGAAAAACGAAGGATCAGTCGGCTCAACAGCCATAAGGAATTTACTATAGCCATTAGGTTCACTATTTATCCACACCTATTGTGAATTCTTTTGATGTGTTGTAATGCTTGTGTTCAACTTTTCACGACACTGCCGACAGATAGTTAAAGAGCAGAGCAGCTAGTATATGCCTAGAAGTGATAGAATAGAAAAGGTTATGGTATAATAATATATTCTGCATAGTATTATCTCAGCTGTGGAAACAACTTCTCAATGAGACAAGAATAATTATCATTGTTTTAGCTGGGAGTTTTTCCTTTCCAGCTTGTACGGTTTGTGCCTGCAAATATTCAATAGTACACAACATAAGAGCACACACAAGCACACCCAGGTATACCCTGCAGTTAGAATTCTTACCGCCTGAATGCTTGTGGAAGGATAAACAATGCTTGTCGCTTCTGGTTCTTGCAGTGTTTTGAGGCGAGCCTTCGCAGATCTAGCAATCTGTGAAAAACAGCAAAACAACTTCGATTTCTTTAACTTTGATGGTACGGGGACCAATTATGAATCACGGAAAGAAAAACCACATGAAATGTCTCGAGCAGGTGTGAGAATACTTTCTTACCATTCGCGCTTCCCTTCCCTTTTTAGATGGCGGCTTGTCATCTTGTCCTTTCCGTTTAGCGTGTATTGATGGGAAAACACAAACCCCAATTTCATCTTTGTCTAAATCTCGCTTTAAGTTTACTTCTGTGTTTAACGGCCTTTGAAAGTCGTCTGGAGCAAAGTGTTCGGAACACAACGAGGAGGTCTTCTCTGGCACCCACATCTTCCTCCTCTCCAACACGAAGTCGACCCACTTCTTTCGCCTTTTCTTTTTAATCGAACACTCGTCGCCGAAAAATGGAATTTTATGCATAATTGATATATTCCTATCTGGGTCCTTTACGTTGCCAAACGCGCTGCAACGCATCTCTCAGGCATAATAAATCTCGCCTTGGGAAGAAGAGATTTGACAGGCCGAACTGATACAAGTTCCTGAAGCTACGTCACCATACGTCACGGATCCTATCCGGCCGAGAGGAGACTAATGCGAATGGTGGACCAGAATAGCGGCAAATTTCGAAGACTTTAAAAATCATTAAAAAAATCATGTTTTGTTCAAATCGCAAATTTTTTTCTTAGAAGTTCCTGTTTAAATGTTTACTTTCAGATAAGAAAATGAATTTTTTAGGTTATGGGCACTTTAAAGAAAGATAACATTCGAGAAGGGCTTTGTAAGTGAATACAGTAGTTAGTGCAACATTTCTAATAAAGAAAAATATTACAGTTGAATACCTGAGCCGATGGGTATAAGTGATCCAGTCCGGTTGAAGATTTCCTCTGACAGCTTCCTACTGATAGTGCGATCACCCGTGTGATTTTTTGAGCGGTGAGATGCGACCCCCTCCGGTACCTGGCAATTCTCCTTACGCCCTCTCCATTTTATACCAAAGGTATCTTGATGTTTTGGACACACCATGAAGTCTACTTCAGCAGTTCCCGAAAATACTCCTAATACAAATTTAAGTCGACCATGAACATCCCTTCAATGGCAGATGCAAGGGATATGAAAATGTTCTCACCTGCTCTCAGTAAAATCAACTGTTTCTCAGACAACACGTCCTCTGCACGCATTTTCAACATTTCCAAGTGACTCGTAATATCGCGCTGACAATCACTTAAATCTTGATATTCGTTAATTACTGTATCCTTCACAGTAACTGAACCGCACTCTGTACCAGATAGCTTTCCAATCCTGCATTTATTAATTTTTTCCTCTTTTACGATCAAAGATGTCTGCAATTCACTTGTTTTAAGTTATCGTGAGAATGGGAATGTTTGTAAGCGCCGCCTCAAACTTTCGAGCACGTCTGGCGATCTTTTACGAGATAAGTCTTCGCAGATGATTGGCAGGTGGACAGGAGAGTTTTTCGCAGTCAACAAATATACTGGCTTGAATTTTGAACTGTCGTCCAGGAAAACAAGGGTTTCGAAAGAACATGATATTATGAAATAGTATCCGGTAAAGTGTTTCCCGGGAAAGTTACGAACAAGTAGAATCTAGATTGTTTCATGCACCTGTAACTAATCAAGCGTGACAAATGCTTTATTGAATTAAAGCGCTAAACTTTGCGGGTACTTTCCCACGTATGCAAAGTGAGGCAACCTTAAAAATCTGTCGAAAAACCTGGAATCCGAATTAAAAGATTTCCCTCTAGATTAAGATAAAGCTAACATACAGAAATGAAATGATGTGCCAAGTGAAATTTCTTCAATGTAAATACTCTCACGTGACATGTAAACATCTTTTCCCATACAGGATGTTACAGTGAATTTTCCAAGACGACTATAACGAGGCAAATGTTAAAGCTACACTCTTGACATACAATTTAAAGCGGTAGATTAGACCCTCATACAACTTAAGGCCATTCACAATCAATGATCGAAAAATTTATGAAAGTTTTTATTGGATTAAAGAAACGTTGCTTGTGTATTTGACAAGATGCGAAGGTTTAGCTGCACCAACGTAGCAAGGAACGCAGCGGGTAAATCTATCAGACTTGACGCACTAGCAGAGCAATAAAAACAATGTACATATTGGTTATGAAATAGAAACACAATTAAAAAACAAATAAACAAAGCAGTTTTTGTCAAATTGCATAGTTTATTACCAGTTTTTGTATTTTCGTCACACCGACCCTCGCGACAGACGTTCAGAGAGCGTCTCAAAAAAAGTCGAATTTTGGGCACTTTTGAGGCGCTCTCCTGGAAACACACAGAGACTGCCCGCGGAACATTTTATATCAAAAACTTCACCAGCATAAGGCCTTTCAAAAGGTATAAAAAAAATTGCTCAATCTCTGGTCGAGATATACCTCGGGATATGCAGCATAGCTTATGACTGTACGAGCATTGAGAAAAAGAGTCGTATTTCAACATGATTTTGTTCGAAAAAACGTCATTGATCTAAACAATATCTATATAGATGAAATTGATAGATCACTTCTAACAACTGAATTAAGTTTCATTGGCTATTTTTTCACTTTTTAAGCAAAAAATGACTCCTAAAAGTAAACACGTCTCTAAAGAAAAATATTCAGTATAAGACAAAACAAATTATGCCAATGAATCAGGCATACGATAGACTTTATTCTGACAAAGTTTCAAAATTTGCGATTTTTGGGCCCGTTTCCAACTTTGCTCGATCCTTACAGGCAATGCCTCTTAAAGATTACTTGCAGCTCAGATAAAGTAGTATGGCGAGCTCAAGATCCAAGGCTGGTGCTGTAAACAAACTATTGTACTGTGTTGGAAAATAGTGGACAGGGACTCCTAGGCGGGTACTCCTTCAATCTTTTGCTTACCTGTACATTTCCTCAAGATTTTTTGAACTGTAGATGTAATATGGATTGTAAACCTTCTATCGTTTTTTATCATTTTACCGGGTACCTTGATCGAATATGTTATTAAATTTGCATACATTCAATGGGCTTATATCTGTGCTTTGCGCTATCTCTTTCGGGATTTGCCACAAGTGTCATATAACATTTCTGATTTGAATAGACTCAAGTTCTATACACGAACTCTCTTTTAAAAAAGCTGAAGACTGAGAAAGTAGTTGTACCGAATGCGTTTATTAGTGTACCCTCATATATAAACTGGGCTATAATGATCACTTTATATATTTCGTTTTGATTTTTTTTTTTACTGTAGCATTCTGCGTCATGATCATTCACTATTCATTTCGTTCCTAAATGTTAATTTTAGACTTAACAGTGTTTGTTAAACCTAAGAAAGTCTTAGAATGGAAATACTTTATTTTACCTTCCATCTTTAGTTTGTAAACAGCCAAATGTCTAAATGTCCAGATTATGTGTGGCGTGAAATTGAACCTTAAGAAATACTATCTACACGACAAGCTGTCCAATGAGTCAGTAATTTCAATGCTTAGTAATGTCAAAATGCTTAAATAACAATGATAACAGTAAAAAGTATAACAATTTTTTACGAATTTTTCCACGATGAAAGCGTTTCCTTTGCGGTCGGCAACTATTTGTGAAGCTGCGATCTCAGCAATCCAAGCAATCTTGTGATAGTTTTTTTCTTGTTTGTTCAACAAATAAAAGCCTCGGACTCTCAATAAAAGGGACATTTGTATGTACTCGAACGCTTTAAATCTATCTTCTGGTGAATAATTACATAAAATCTTACAAAATTAAGGAAATATTCGGGAAAGTGTTAATAGCCGATTAGCTGATAAAACGCGAAGGACGCGAGTGAAAGGTAAGCTTGCAGTTTCTCGATTAAGCGGAGGACTTAGAGCTATTTTCCTCCTGGTTTACTGATCCTTGCCTATTAAGGGATTTTTAATACCCAAGCTCCAAGTGTAACATCTCCAAGCAATAACTTTAATTGATGTTTTAAAATTGACTTTTGTTTGACTATAAAATTTTCGGTCTCATCGATCACACGGCAGAAACAGCAACATGCGCATACTTCTTCGGTTTTCAAAGAACTGACAAGCTAAATAGAAATTATTTTCCATCTGTTGAAAAACGACGCATCTTTTCCACAAGAAATAACTAGAACCTCCCAAATCGGTCCCCGTGTCCTGCGTGTTGCGCATTTCTTTCGCGTTGCGCGCGACTACCTTGGCATGCGGAGAAAATGTAAGCAGTAACAATAGTGGACACTGTCCTTAAGAGTTGTCTAACGTTTAGAAATACTCTCACTAACAGAAAGACGTTCCATACTTTTCTCAGGGACATACTTAAGTGGCCGCAAAACTCCTATAGGACATGTAGCAGGTCATTATAAAATCCCATTAACCTTTCGGTCTTGGCTTAAACTTTTTGCTTTTCTTCCAACAAAGTTTTTTTAAATAGCTGTATACCTTAACGC
The DNA here is from genome assembly GCA_022179025.1 of Porites australiensis. Taxonomy (NCBI): domain Eukaryota; kingdom Metazoa; phylum Cnidaria; class Anthozoa; order Scleractinia; family Poritidae; genus Porites; species Porites australiensis. The sequence continues at coordinate 57,979 of BOPM01000483.1, read as the reverse complement.
TTCGCGTCTCGGGATAAAACCACCACTATTCACCTCCCCTTTGGGAGATATTTGTACACTATTCACGGATTCACCACCAGTTCTTCCCAGCGAGCGACGCAAAAGTCGCGTACGTTACGAGCAAAATGGCTTCTCAGTTTGCTGCCGTAACAAACAAAGAAATTTCACATATAATCCAACAAGTTGTAACCAAAATACACGAAGAAGGTGACAAAAGTCGGTTTGGATTTTTTAACAGGTAAAGCTTTGTCTGTTTGACTTGAATTTATCGATGAAACCGATGAAAAAGTTTTTTGTCTGCAAATGCAAATTACCCTGAAGTTTTGCGTTACTTTATTTAGCAGAATTGTTTGTAAATAAGCTTACATAATGGTTTTAAATACATGCAAGAGAACTCACAACTCGTTTTGACGAAGTTTTCCAGAAAGAGCTAAACAAATGCCCTCAAAAGTTTTTTTTTTTTTTGTCGGCAAGAAAACGGGACCGCCGTTGGGTCATTGCGCACCAAAATTGTAATCGGTGGCAGCAGTAAATGAGTTAAAAATCATCATCTCACCGTTTTAGTATATACTAAAACAATTATTCACCTCAGTGTCCGTGACTAGTGGTGGCTATTTACCTCGCCGCTTCGCGGCTGGGTAAATATCCAGCCAAACCTAGCCACCTCCACCTCAGTGAATAATTGTTATTTATTCGCGAAACTGCTGTAAATTTCAACAATTTGCAAAGACGCAGTGCAAGCGGGTAAAAGTTCCTGTTGACTTGATGTTGCACACGAAGTTACTAGTTACCTAAAGCTTCAGGATTGCATAAAAAGGTCTTGCAAATTGACTTTCGTAATATATTTTTTTGCTTTCATTGATTGCACTGTGATTGTGTGCTGTTCTGGCGGTCGAAATAACGCCCAACTTTAACCGCAAAAAATCGATTCTGGTATGTTGCAAACTTAAAATATGATCATACTAAATGAAAGAGCTGTGATTCTTTAACTAGACCTGAAGTTTCCGCTCTGCCAATTAAAACGCTTGCGAAAAATAAAATTCTAACTAGAGCCCCCTAGGGGCCAATGTACACCACATAAAAGTTAAAATGTAAACAAAGCAAAAACCATGCAAGCAAAGGAGAATCTCACATGAAAGTTAACTTCTGCACTTTCTAGAAGTTAATAGAAAAACAAGAAACAACATAGGCAACCAATCATGGAGAATATTGGAAATGGCCTAGGTGCAACGCCATAACCCACTTTAATTATACCCAAAAAAATTAAACACCACAGCAAATAATAAAAAAGCTAGAGCTGCATATAAGTGTACCAGGGTGGCCATAAAAAACCTGTCCCAAAAAAACCCGTAGTGTAAAAAAGGACAGGAAATGTGCGTTAGGGCAGACACAACTTAGGTCCCCCGCCAGGACTCTCAACAAATTACTCAAAACTGCGACAGATCGGCAAAAACAGAATTGATTCTAATAAAACCATTACACGTGAATACTGGAAAATATACTGAAATATATATATCATATACGCCTCGGGCCATGGGAAGCGGGTAGCGCGGCGGGCCTGAAGCCAATTAGAGATTGTCAGATCTTGTTTATGACGGCGGCGGAAATTACGATGTAAGATGTACTGGACGAAGTGCTCGAAGAACTGGCATTGGCTCCAGCCGTTCAAACAGTTGTCAACAACATTCCGAACGAACCAATTAAGGAGGCAGAGTAGTCATGCTTCAGCAAAATTAAGCCCCGTTGGTGCCTAGTCAGTGCCTAGCAAGTGCCTAGTCACTGCCTTCCAGCAAACTAATTAAGTGCCTAGTCAGTGTCTAGCTAGCTAGGTAAAACTGCGTTCCTCCATCTAATAACTGTCTTCCTGCATACTAATTCAGTATATGTGTACAAATGAGGGTCTCTCTACTACAATACATACATACTTTATTGGGGCTTTTCAATAGGCACAGTAGGCTTGCCTCGTCTTTCCCGTATAAAGTAACATGAGCCCGGTTTACCGGAACGTCTATTAAAAGGAAAATAGGAGCGATCACCTAGCAACGCGAGAAACGACTTCCTATATCTTATTTAGCGCTAAAACTCAGATATATAAACAAAACACATTCAGAAAGTGGAGTTGAAAAGTCTTTATTTCAATTTAATTTACGTCTTCTTATTTAGCGCTAAAACTCGGATATATAAACAAAACGCTCACATATTCGTAAAGCGGAGCTGAAAACTCTCTGTTTCAGTTTTGTCTGACTATTACAAAACCGTTTTCTCCTCCGGTTTCTCCTTTTCTCCTTTTCCGTCTAAGCGTTTCACGCGCCGTTAGTCAGGTAATTATGCGAGTTCACAAGCCCACCGTTGCATACAAATTAGCTCTGCAGTAAAAACCCCAAGGGAGCGTCTTGACGTATGATCATGAAACAATTAATAACTTAACAAGGATCAATTGATTAAACATAAGATCAGACACTTTTCTTAAGGCACATGACCTTTTAATAATTGCAAAAAGTGTAAAATACTCAGTGATTAAGAAGGAATCTATTAAAAAAGTCAAAGAAAACAAGCTATCTTTTTTTCATACTACGTTTCCCTCCTCAATTTTTTTTGTTTTTTTATTCCCTCCTCCTCATTTTTATCCTTTTTCCTCCTAGTTTTTCATTTCCTCGAGATAGAACGAAGAAAGCGGTTTTGTAATAGTCAGACAAAATTGAAATGCAGAGTTTTCAGCTCCACTTTGTGTATATGTGCGTGTGTTTTGTTTATATATCCGAGTTTTAGCGCTAAATAAGAAGACGTAAATTGAAATAAAGACTTTTTAACTCCACTTTCTGAATGTTTTGTTTATATGTCTGAGTTTTAGCGCTAAATAAGATATAGGAAAGTAGTCTTCTATGTTGAAATTTAACTCCCTTTGGTGCCTAGTCGGTGCCTAGCAAGTGCGTAGTCTATGACGTCACCTCGAAAAGAAGTGCGTTCCTCCATACTAGTTAAGTGCCTAGTCACTGCCTTCCCGCATATTAATTATGTGCCTAGTCAGTGTCTAGCTAGCTGGGTAAAAATGCGTTCCTCCATATATAATGAAGTGGAGAGGTTTACTAATTAGTGTCACTCTACTACAATAGGAACAGTAGGCTTGCCTAGACTTGCCCGGTCTCTTTTAACCCTGATTGGCTCATGTAGCAGCTATTCTATCTTCCAAATAAAAGCGTTGGTGTCTAGCAAGGTCTAGCTACAACCCCGGACAAAACTGTTGAGACAATTCCATCTATTTTCTAACTTTTGCGCCCTACTCCCGTCTCCCCTACACACGAAAAGTAAACCCCCTCCCCACCCCCTATTCAAAGTTGCCT
>BOPM01000483.1:20204-33435 GCA_022179025.1 Porites australiensis | reverse complement strand
ATCAAATTGATCAGATAAAATTCTCAGCAAATATGTCGAATAAAAGCATCATTGTTTGTTTTGATTTTGGGTAAAGGCAAATTTTTTGGCTCACAAAGCGAAGTTGAAAAGGCGACTAAGTCTTAGTTTTTTACATTGAACATGTTTATTAGCTTAGTTTTCGTCCGTTTTAGAAGCTTTATAACCCAATCATAATTTTCGGGTTAAAATAGTACAAAATCATTTCAAAAACCATGTTCATTAAAGTAGAGCCGGCAAACATGAACATTTTGTAGTTCAAAAAACGGACCCAGCCAGGTTGTTTACGCTTATAATTTTTTGCATTTTAGCGTCCTATGAATTTACCAGAATCTCCTCTCAGAGGCTCTGTAGTAAAGCATTTTGAAGTACACTCGTAGACAAGCAATGTAAGGCAAAAGTCTTTGCTTGGATGAAACATCCAAAAGAAAAATTAGTTTTGTGGACCTAAACGCACATTCACAGACTGCTTATATTGAGTTGTTTCCAACTTTGCATTGACACCTGCAGCATGTCCATTTTTTAAAGCGAAATCCAAATCTGATTTTGGCATTTGATTTACGGATCTTTTATTTTGTCTCCAAAAGTGATTGTTATATCCGTTTGATAGTCTTTCAAACAACAGTCAAACTATGCAGCAAAAATAAGTAAGCTTACCAGTAAAAACAAAATATGACCGTAGGTGCCAAAAATAATTATTCTCGAGCTATAAAATTAGATCTGACTTTTTTTAGCTTTGGTTTCTACATTTTTGAAGTTTTCCGTAGTCTCCTCAACAGCAGAAGACTACAAGACGTACAAACAGAAACAATCCGAAGTGAACGAGTTGACAACCACTTATGCTAGTTCTAGGCATGCTCAACAGCAAGATATACTGAATGTCAAAAGGATAATTGACGGGATTTGTTTGATATTCAGACTTTTTCTTTACCAAATTAATACTAACTTTGTACTTACAGTCTCTCGCAGAATCCATTTCTTGTCCAGCATTCACCAGCATCTCAACCATGCACCGCAGAAGAAAAAGACAAACAAGTGCGAAGAGACATGACGACATCGTGACGCCACAACTGCCACGCTACAACAAACTAAATTCATCGTCTCCGAAAACACTTTTGCGGAAATTCGGCCGATTTCGTGGGTGCTCGGGGTATCTTCGGATGAAGCGGATGACGTTGCTGAAAGGACTATCGTCAGCAAGGAGTAAAACAGTTTGCGAGATTCGCATAGCCGACAAGAAGTGCACTGAAAGCCTAAGCAAAATCTATCTGAGAAGGCAGTCCAAATTTACCAAATCAGAACGTCTTTGCAGTATTAACGTGGTACTCTCGTACTTACTTGAACGACCTGGTAAGCTTAATTTTCACCAGTCTTTTAATGCCGTTGATCGAGAAACGTTCCGATGCGATAGAACTTAAGCAAGGATAAGTTTATACTGAGAAGATTTGTTATCTTATTGTTTAAAACGCTTTTCCGCAATCAAATTTAAATCTGGACCCAGAAATGTTATCGGTTTGAAATAAAAGGATTAATTGATCTTTGATTGCAAGTGAAGTGTTCTATTTTATGCATGAAACATGTTGTTTTGTTGTGCTTTTTATTTATAAATCCAGCTTGTTCAAAAGCTTCTGCCTTCAGTTTTGCCAGTCGATCCCGTGACATACATTATGACAAAAATAACTTTTTTTTGTTATAATCTGCATTTATTGCCAGGCATGAAACCTGTAACTTCAAGTTCCCTAAGATATATTTGGCGATTACGTGATTCTCAGGGTATGATGCTGGAGTGAACATCAAAATCAGTCACGCTGGGCAAGCCAATTTCATGCCCGGCATGCCCGGCATGCCAAACCCAACTGGCTTTACGATCGGCATGCCCGGCATGCCAAACCGGACAAGCAAAAAGTGGAAATGAATCATCAGGCCGGCGAGAGATCTGGGAAGTTTAGCTATGTCGATTTTGGGCAGCGAGGGCATGAACCCATTTTTTCCATGCCTATGAGATGTTATTTCTGAGTACCAATGTTGCCTTGAATTTTGTCATGCCTAAATATATAAGATTTTCCCTCTCTCATTAATCCTCAGACCGGATGCGATTTTTACGCTCGCTAAGCATGTTCAACTGAAAATCATGCCCATACCCTTATTCAAAACAAAATGCTATCAAATTTTAGTTTCCAAGCAGTTTTTACCTTTAAAAGTAAAAAAAAGCTTTATCGATCACCAGTATTTTATTGATCACCAGTATTTCAGTATTTCAGGGCGAAATTTCGGCAAAAGGAAATTCGCTTCCATGAATGCGAAATTTCGCCAAGATGACAGCCAAATTCCGTTTGACTGAACGAAAATTCGCGGGCGCTTCAACGAAATTTCGTCGCGAATTTTCGTCGAATTTTAGCGGGACAAAGGACGAAAATCGGCGAATTTCGCTTTTATTTCTTTTGCACAGTACTGTAAGTTCAATCTCAGAGATGATGTGTTTGAAACAATAAGAACACAGTTGGTATCCATTGACTTGTTAAAAAACACTGAAAATCAAAGGATACTTACAATCTGATGAATCGGCAAGAGGGCACATGGAAAAAAAAGAAGTAGGAAGTTATGACGTGAACGACCAACATTTGTTACTTAACACTTTGACAGCTTTATTATCACTTTACAATTCTCTCTATTATAGGTCCCCTCGCATGCATAAATGTGTTTTAATTATATAGCTTTTAGTTAATCCGATATTGTCGGCAACGCTATTATCCTTTCATTGTTACGAACTGTCCAATTGAGGATTAATTTGGATAGTTTCAGCTGAGACTTTCCTTTACAAAAAGAAAAATTGTCCAATTTATGTTAAGAAAAACAGGACAGCTGATGTGAGCCAATCAAATGCTGCTGTTTTGTTTTTATTTCTTGTCTTGGCTCTATCTTACAAGGAAAATCTAATGAAAGTTTGTATTATGGAAACAATCCAGCATTCGCGGGAACGATTCTGGAAAATGTACTAGGAGGCTACAAGCACTAAAACGTTGGACAAGAATAAGAAAACACTGTTAATTTTGTTTAGATGTTGACATTTTAAAACAAACGGACAAAGTCTGCGAAAATCGTTTGAGTTGATGAATGAAATGTTTATTTTCAATAGTTTTTGTGTTTAAATTAAGTATTTGCATTGTTATTTTGTCTTCTTTGTCCTCGAAAGTACCGGTTTTCACCTGTAGCACCGTATCGTTGGAGGAGCTTTTTTTAACACTTTTATTTTACCACAAAACTCCAAAGTATGAAAGAGCAAGACAAGCAGTAGGTTTGTTTGACTAGTAAAGCGTAAGCTGGATCTACAAAAATATACAGTTTTTTTAATCTTGCAGTTTGTTTTTGTTTCAACTACAAACGGTTCGAGCGTACAATATCATTTCTGTGACACGCTAACAAATCTGGATTAACTAACCAACTATGTAATTAATAAGCAAGAGCACTACATGCTTGTCCAATTTCGAAAAAATGGAATTCAAAAAATTCAAAAATTTCTTCTGACAGCCAAATTGAACTCGGCCTACGGCCTGGTCCAGTTTTCGCTGTCCTTGGAAATTTTTCCATCCAATTATTTCCAAACGGGACAATGTAGCAATGTAGTCCCATAATATGTACAAATATTATACGCGATGGACGAGTGCGATCTTTAATAATAATTGAAGAAAGGACTCTCCATATAACCAAATAAGAGAAGGGATTCTCCAAATTACTAAATACAAAAGCGGTGGAGCTAACTAAAAAGACATTTGATTGGACGGGAAAGGTCAGAAATGTAGTGAAGCCAACATGTAATTAGTCGGGTGCCAGGACTTGAAAAATAATGTCGAGTCTACTGGTACTAAATGAAGATCTCAGAAATCATTTTAAAAACTTGATGAGCAAATAAAGGTGCCTAAGCGAGCTATCCAAAAACACTTTTTCTGCCCCTATCCGGCTCCAAGATCAGAGTTCTGGTGACAGCCACCGCGCAAAATGTTTTTTATATATTTTAAAAGTTTCTCTATTTCAATGACACATAGACATTTTAATGTCACAAACCCAAATATGGTCTTTATTTTTTATTTTCATCTATTTTTTTTATAACTATTTCCCATAGAATTTAATTGTTATTGTATTGTAAATTATTAGAATATGTACAGGCGAAGTTCCACTGTGTGGATTCTGTATTAAAGTCATTATTATTATTTATTACTATATTAAAAGTTTTCAAAGAAAAATCTCCCCGGTATTAAGGGAGAGGTTGGTAATGTACGTGATCTACGCATACTATTCAAGGGATTACTAGGATTACATATCATTTCAGCAAGTAACATTTGTTTTTTTGTTTCTTTTTTTTTAATTTTGATGCCAAAGGATTACCATGATATAGGATTTGGTGAAAATGTAAACTATTACACACGTGTTTCTTAAGAAGTTTTGTTTCATAGCAACTGTATACTTAAATCTAGTCCTGCCAGGGTTGTTCTGTTTAACACAATCAGAACACGTACAGTTATTGCCCATTCACTAATTAAAGGTCACTGACAATCAAAAGATACTTCAGTACAACCTGCTGTATCGGCAAGATTCCACGTAGAAAACAGGAAAGAAGTAAGAACTTATGACGTCAACAACCAAGATTCTTTCAGTTTGTCCTTTAACAGGTCAATTATCACTTTCAAAGTCCCTTTATTATAAGCCCCATCGTATTCCAGGGATTTATAAGTTTAAATACCCTTTAGGTAAGTAAGTCTTGTCTAATTTTAAATTTTGATACCACAGGTTTGCTATGATGTAGGGTTTGGTAGAAGTGTAAATTATTATCCATATCACAAAAAGCTACAGTTTCAAAAATCTAGTCCAATCAGAAGTGTTGACAAGAGTTGTTTAGAGCAATCGGAAAACAGCTATTTTGCATTTCGATGCACTGACTTATTAGCGGTCTCTGAAAATCAAATGGCACTTTCAACCTGATGTATCGGCAAGAGTCATATAGAAAACAAAAAAGAAGTAAGAAATTATGACGTAAACGACCAAAATTCATTACTTTATCGTTTCACAGGTTTCCTATCTCTTTCAAAGTCCCTTTATTATAAGCCTCAACGTATGCATATATAAGTTAAAACATCGTATGCATCTGTCTGGTACTATCTATAATACAGTTATTTATAAAGAAAGGACTCTCCATGAAATTCAACTAGGTGGGCGATGTTTGTGACGAAAATTATACGTTTACTTCGAAGTAATTGTCCGCGGGGAGTCCAGAAAAGAATATCATCTTTGGAAGCGGCCATACTATGCACCAATTCAGAATCACGCTTTTCCGACACCGCTTAAGAAAGTTGACTCAAAACATCTTTTATTCTTGGCTCTTCATCTTCGCTTTCATCATCAGAACTTTCGCTTTTTTTCATGTTCACTCTCGTGCTCTTTTTCAACCAAATCTATCTTTCTCTTCATTTTGATGAGTACCCGTGGGAGACGTAGCTTCGAATGATCAACCTGCGATGTATCACCTCTTTTATAGTTTTAGAAATCCTACACTAAAAAAAAGGGGCCAATAAATCTTCAATAAAACCACTACCCTAATGTATAAGGACTCGCTTCTTTGTTTTGTAAGGGACATTTGGTCTGGCAAGGTCAGGTAAAGCATCCTTATTTGTCTGCAATATCTGCTTATTTTCTTCGAGGATGGAAATGTGTCCCATAAGTAAATTGTACAAGACTTCGACTAGTGCATGTAGTTATTGTGGAGTGGCTCTCTTTAAAAGAAACTGGCGCTGATGAGCAGGGCAATAAGCTAACAGCTGAAGAGAACCACGATTGTTGTTAACTACACGAGACATTGCTACAAAATGAGCTACCACCGCCACCAAATTTTTATTGTTTTCCTCCTTCACCACCACCGCCGCCACCACATTTCCCTTTTTTTTCTCCACCAGCACATCTCGATTGTTTTCCTCCTCCTCCACCACCACATTTCTACTGTTTTCTATCCTTCGCCCACTCGCTTCATTTTTTTTCCTCCACGACAGTCTATAAAAGACTGACAACTGCCTTCATTAGTTTATTTTGTAGCAATGTCTCGTGTAGTAAATAACAATCGTGGATTTCTTCAGCTGTTGGCTGATTGCTCTGTTCATCAGCGCCAGTTTCTCTAAAATATAGCCACTCCACACCAACTATATGCTCTAGTCCAAGTCTTATACAATATACTCATGGGACACATTTCCATACCCCCCAAAAATAAGCGGATATTGCAGTCCTAAAACGATGCTTTACTTGATCTTGCCAGACCAAACGTCCATTACAAAACAAAGAAGCGAGTCCTTGTACAAGAGGGTAGTTTACTTGACCTGGCCAAACCAAACGTCCGTTACAAAACAAAGAAGCGAGTCCTTGTACAAGTGGGTAGTGGTTTTATTGAAGATTTATTGGCCCCTGTTGTTTCAAGCGTAGTATAAAAGACGTGACACATCGCTATGTTGATCATTCGAAGCTACGTCTCCCACGGGTACTCATCAAAATGAAGAGAAAGATAGATTTCGTTGAAGAAGAGCACGAGAGTGAACATGAAAAAAGCGAAAATTCTGGTGATAAAAGCGAAGATGAAGAGGCAAGAATACAAACTTTTTGAGTCATCTTTCCCAAGCAGTGTCAGAAAAGCGTGATTCTGAATTGCTGCATAGTATGGCTGCTTCCAAAGATGTTCTTTTCTGGACTCCACGCGGACAATTACGCCCCCCTTGGGCTTTTTACTGCAGAGCCGAAATAGTTTGTATGGAATGGTGGGCTTGTTAACTTGCATAATTAACTGACTTAAACGACACGTGAAACTATAAGACTTAGGGTTAGGGTTAGGTTAGGGTTTAGGGTTAACGAAAGCCATGGTGATAAAAAGTGAAAAGAATTTTCGCACACAAACAAACTCGGACAAATATTTCCTTGGCAAAGCGATTGCAAGAAAGATAGCGCTTTCAAAAACTGCCCACCTTTAATTCGAACCCATAATAGATACTACATGAGCCAATCAGGGTAAAAAGAGACCAGGCAAGTCTGAGCAAGCCTATTGTTCCTATTGTTTAACAGATACTACATATGGAGGTACGCATTTTTACCTAGCTAACTAGTCACTGACTTCGCACATAATTAATATGCAGGAAGGCATTTTTTCTCTAGGTTATAACAAAGGGTGACGTCATAGAATCTACCCTTATGCATATCAATAATTTACCTCGGCCTACCTTGACCTAACTCAACACTAACTCGACACCAAATGGGAGTAAATTGACCCTAAATAACTACTGTCGGGTGCAAAGACTTGAAAAATAATGCGGGGTCTATTGGTCAAGCAGAAAAATCTTACAGACCATATGATACAACTAAAACAATTTTTCTGACCCTATCCGGCTCGAACATCCGTATTGTGGTGACAGCCATGAAAAAACAAAAAACGAAGGAGATTATGATGTGAATGACTAAAACTCATTTTTCCACCTTTAACCGCCTTAATTTCTACTTTCAAATTATCCACAGCATAATCCCCGTGCTATACATGCACAGTTGTGGATTTTGATGCTGCATGTGATCTATGCTTACTATTCCAGGGATTACTAAGATTAAATATCCTTTAGGTAAGTAAGTATTGTGGAATTTTAAACTTTAGTACCACAGGTTCACTAAGTTGTAGGATTTGGTGAAAATGTAAATTATTATACATATCATAAAAACTTATGTTATTAACGTTCATTAAAAATAAAATGACACTTACAACCTGATGTATCGGCAAGAGTCATATAGAAAACAAAAAAGAAGTAAGAAATTATGACGTAAACGACCAAAATTCATTACTTTGTCGTTTCACAGGTTTCCTATCTCTTTCAAAGTCCCTTTATTATAAGCCTCAACGTATGCATATATATGCGTATGCATCTGTCGGGTACTATCTATAATACAGTTATTTATATAGAAAGGACTCTCCATGAAATTCAACTAGGTCGGCGATGTTTGTGACGAAAATTATACGTTTACTTCGGAGTAATTGTCCGCGGGGAGTCCAGAAAAGAATATCATCTTTGGAAGCGGCCATACTATGTACCAATTCAGAATCACGCTTTTCCGACACCGCTTAAGAAAGTTGACTCAAAACATCTTTTATTCTTGGCTCTTCATCTTCGCTTTCATCACCAGAACTTTCGCTTTTTTTCATGTTCACTCTCGTGCTCTTTTTCAACCAAATCTATCTTTCCCTGCATTTTGATGAGTACCCGTGGGAGACGTAGCTTCGAATGATCAACCTGCGATGTATCACCTCTTTTATAGTTTTAGAAATCCTACACTAAAAAAAAGGGGCCAATAAATCTTCAATAAAACCACTACCCTAATGTATAACGATTCGCTTCTTTGTTTTGTAAGGGACATTTGGTCTGGCAAGGTCAAGTAAAGCATCCTTATTTGTCTGCAATATCTGCTTATTTTCTTCGAGGATGAAAATGTGTCCCATAAGTAAATTGTACAAGACTTCGACTATTGCATGTAGTTATTGTGGAGTGGCTCTCTTTAAAAGAAACTGGCGCTGATGAGCAGGGCAATAAGTTAAAAGCTGAAGAGAACCACGATTGTTGTTAACTACACGAGACATTGCTACAAAATGAGCTACCACCGCCACCAAATTTTTATTGTTTTCCTCCTTCACCACCACCACCGCCACCACATTTCCCTTTTTTTTTTCCACCAGCACATCTCGATTGTTTTCCGCCTCCTCCACCACCACATTTCTATTGTTTTCTATCCTTCGCCCACTCGCTTCATTTTTTTTCCTCCACGACAGTCTATAAAAGACTGGTAACTGCCTTCATTAGTTTATTTTGTAGCAATGTCTCGTGTAGTAAATAACAATCGTGATTTTCTTCAGCTGTTAGCTGATTGCTCTGTTCATCAGCGCCAGTTTCTCTTAAAGATAGCCACTCCACACCAACTATATGCTCTAGTCCAAGTCTTATACAATATACTCATGGGACACATTTCCATACTCCCCAAAAATAAGCGGATATTGCGGTCCTATAAGGATGCTTTACTTGATCTGGCCAGACCAAACGTCCATTACAAAACAAAGAAGCGAGTCCTTGTACAAGAGGGTAGTTTACTTGACCTGGCCAAACCAAACGTCCGTTACAAAACAAAGAAGCGAGTCCTTGTACAAGTGGGTAGTGGTTTTATTGAAGATTTATTGGCCCCTGTTGTTTCAAGCGTAGTATAAAAGACGTGGCGCCTCGATATGTTGATCATTCGAAGCTACGTCTCCCACGGGTACTCATCAAAATGAAGAGAAAGATAGATTTCGTTGAAGAAGAGCACGAGAGTGAACATGAAAAAAGCGAAAATTCTGGTGATGAAAGCGAAGATGAGGAACCAAGAATAAAAGATTTTTGAGTCATCTTTCCCAAGCAGTGTCGGAAAAGCGTGATTCTGAATTGCTGCATAGTATGGCTGCTTCCAAAGATATTCTTTTCTGGACTCCCCGCGGACAATTACGCCCCCCTTGGGCTTTTTACTGCAGAGCCGAAATAGTTTGTATGGAATGGTGGGCTTGTTAACTTGCATAATTAACTGACTTAAACGACGCGTGAAACTATAAGACTTAGGGTTAGGGTTAGGTTAGGGTTTAGGGTTAACGAAAGCCATGGTGACAAAAAGTGAACAGAATTTTCGCAAACAAACAAACTCGGACAAATATTTCCTTGGCAAAGCGATTGCAAGAAACATAGCGCTTTCAAAAACTGTCCACCTTTAATTCGAACCCATAATAGATACTACATGAGCCAATCAGGGTAAAAAGAGACCAGGCAAGTCTGAGCAAGCCTATTGTTCCTATTGTTTAACAGATACTACATATGGAGGTAAGCATTTCTACCTAGCTAACTAGTCACTGACTTCGCACATAATTAATATGCAGGAAGGCATTTTTTCTCTAGGTTATAACAAAGGGTGACGTCATAGAATCTACCCTTATGCATATCAATAATTTACCTCGGCCTACCATGACCTAACTCAATACTAACTCGACACCAAATAGGAGTAAATTGACCCTAAATAACTACTGTCGGATGCCAAGACTTGAAAAATAATGGGGGGTCTATTGGTACAGCAGAAAAATCTTAAAGACCATATGAAACAAGCGAAAAAATGAAAGTGGCTAAGCAAGATACAACTAAAACATTCATTATTAACGTTCATTAAAAATAAACTGACACTTACAAGCTAATGATCCTGAAAGATTCCATATAGAAAACAAAAAAGAAAAGTAAGAAATTATGACGTAAACGACCAAAATTCATTACTTTATCTTTGAGAAGTTAATTATCACTTTCAAAGTCCCTCTATTTTAAGCCCCATGGTAGGCATATGAGTTCAAATATTGTATGGGGTGGTCGGCTACTATCTATAATATAATTAGTTATAAACAAAGGACTCTGTCTGAAATTACTAAATTCAAAAAAGTTGAAACTGCGTAACAAAACATTTCTTTGGACAGCTGTGGTCAGAAATGTAGTAAAGCTCGATGTGTTGTAAGTCGTGTGCCAAGACTTGAAAAATAATGGAGGGTCTATTGGTACAGCAGGAAAATCTCACAAACCATGTGAAACAACCGAGAAAATGAAAGTGGCTATGAAAGATATAACTAAAACAATTTTTCTGACACTATCCGGCTCCAACATCAGTATTGTCGCGACAGCCGTGAAAAAAAAAACGAAGTAGATTATGATGTGAATGACTAAAACTCATTTTTCCACCTTTAACCGCCTTAATTTCTACTTTCAAATTATCCACAGCATAATCCCCGTGCTATACAGTTGTGCATTTTGATACCGCACGTGAGCTATGCTTACTATTCCCGGAATTGCTAAGATTAAATATCCTTTAGGTAAGTAAGCATTGTCAAATTTTAAATTTTGGTACCACAGGTTTACTAAGTTGTAGGATTTGCTGAAAATGTAAATTAATATACATGTCATAAAAACTTATGTTATTAACGTTCATTAAAAATAAAATGACACTTACTACCTGATGTATCGGAAAGATTTCATATAGAAAAGGAAAAAAAAGCAAGAAATTATGACGTCAACGACCAAAATTCATTACTTTATCTTTGACAAGTTATTTATCACTTTCAAACTTTCTTTATTTTAAGCCCCAAGGTAGGCATATATGAGCTAAAATATTGCGTGCAGTGGTCGGCTACTATCTATAATATAATAAGTTATAAACAAAGGACTCTGCTAAAATTACTAAATTCAAAAAAGTTGAAACTGCGTAACAAAACATTTCTTTCGACAGGTATGGTCAGAAATGTACTGGAGCTCAACGTGTTGTAAGTCGGGTGCCAAGACTTGAAAAATAATGGAGGGTCTATTGGTAAAGAAGGAAAATCTCACAAACCATGTGAAACAACCGAGAAAATGAAAGTGGCTATGCAAGATACAACTAAAACAATTTTTCTCACAATATCCGGCTCGAACATTAGTATTGTGGTGACAGCCATGAAAAAACAAAAAACGAAGGAGATTATGATGTTTTAATAACTAAAACTCATTTTCCCTCCTTTAACCGCCTTAATTTCTACTTTCAAATTATCCACAGCATAATCCCCGTGCTATACAGTTGTGGATTTTGATGCTCCACGTGATCTATGCTTACTATTCCAGGGATTACTAAGATTAAATATCCTTTAGTTAAGTAAGTATTGTCGACTTCTAAATTTTGGTACCACAGGTTTACTAAGTTGTAGGATTTGCTGAAAATGTAAATTATTATACATATCATAAAAACTTATTTTATTATCGTTCATTAAAAATAAACTCACACTTACCACCTGATGTATCGGAAAGATTCCATATAGAAAACAAAAAACAAAAGTGAGAAATTGTGACATAAACGACCAAAATTCATTACTTTATCTTTAAGAAGTTAATTATCACTTTCAAAGTCCCTTTATTTTAAGCCCCATGGTAGGCATATATGAGTTCAAATATTGTATGCGGTGGTCGACTACTGTCTATAATATAATTAGTTATAAACAATGGACTCTGTCTGCAATTACTAAATTCAGAAAAGTTGAAACTGCGTAACAAAACATTTCTTTGGACAGGTGTGGTCAGAAATCTAGTGGAGCTCAATGTGTTGTAAGTCGGGTGCCAAGACTTCAAAAATAATGGAGGGTCTATTGGTACAGCAGGAAAATCTCAAAAACCATGTGAAACAACCGAGAAAATGAAAGTGGCTATGCAAGATACAACTAAAAAAATTTTTCTAACCCTATCCGGCTCGAACGTCAGTATTGTGGTGACAGCAATCAAAAAACAAAAACCGAAGGAGATTATGATGTGAATGACTAAAACTCATTTTTCCACCTTTAACCGCCTTAATTTCTACTTTCAAATTATCCACAGCATAATCCCCGTGCTATACATGCACAGTTGAGGATTTTGATGCTGCACGTGATCTATGCTTACTATTCCAGGGATTACTAAGATTAAATATCCTTTAGGTAAGTAAGTATTGTCGAATTTTGAATTTTGGTACCACAGGTTTACTAAGTTGTAGGATTTGCTGAAAATGTAAGTTATTATACCTATCATAAAAACTTATGTTATTCACTTTCATTAAAAATAAAATGACACTTACAACCTGATGTATCGGAAAGATTCCATATAGAAAACAAAACAGAAAAGTAAGAAATTATGACGTAAACGACCAAAATTCATTACTTTATCTTTGAGAAGTTAATTATCACTTTCAAAGTCCCTCTATTTTAAGCCCCATGGTAGGCATATATGAGTTCAAATATTGTATGCGGTGGTCGGCTACTATGTATAATATAATTAGTTATATACAAACGACTCTGTCTGAAATTACTAAATTGAAAAAAGTTGAAACTGCATAACAAAACATTTCTTTGGACAACTGTGGTCAGAAATCTAGTGGAGGTCAATGTGTTGCAAGTCGGGTGCCAACACTTGAAAATTAATGGAGGGTCTATTGGTACAGCAGGAAAATCTCACAAACCATCAAACCATGTGAAACAACAGAGAAAATGAAAGTGGCTATGCAAGATACAACTAAAACAATTTTTCTGATCCTAGCCATGAAAAAACAAAAAACGAAGGAGATTATGATGTGAATGAATAAAACTCATTTTTCCACCTTTAAC
>BOPM01000482.1:339866-349986 GCA_022179025.1 Porites australiensis | reverse complement strand
CTATATCCTCGTTGGGTGCTCCTGACTAAAGTCCAAAGCGACGAGCCCCTATGCTCTTCTTACGGTCGCAAAGCCGTAAATGGCCGGGCCCCATATCCACTACAATAATAAATCTTGCTTCATATCCACTACAATAATGATGGTCGTGTCAAACGTGATTTTTATATTGTAAACGTGTGGAATATACAAATTAGGTGGAAGATACTTGTACAAAGTGCTTTACCACTACTGGAAAATCCTCCTGTCTGTTTATTACTGCGCTTTTCATAAACACGCGAACTCTGAAGTTCAAAAACCAACTGACGTTTGCCTTTTTTCGCTGCCGTCTTAACGGACCTCTTAGGAAACAGAACTTTGCTTAAACGGGTTTAAAAAAGTCAAGCTTTGTGATCTGTGATTGGTGGATTTCGATGCGTTTTGTGTGTTTCTGTGTTTCAAGGTTCATTGCTTGTGATCGTAATTATGATTGACGGCAGCGAAAAACCCCTTGTGAAGGCGGCTTTTGAATTTTAGAGTTCACGTGTTTGTGAAAAGCGCAGTAAATTAAATATCATAAAACGGCTAAACGGGTAGTAGTGGCATACGCTTTTTAAAATAAGCTCCTAGGCTTATATATCCTGAATATGGATCGTATGCGACTTAAAATAGAGATGACCATGGTGTATCGCTTGATTATACTCCCGCCATTGTCCTTCACAGAGTATTCTCAGTTGGAAAATTTTTGATGTGGCGCCAATGTTGGCATGTGATTGTGGAAGTATAACTTTTTTTATTATGAACTTCCTAAACTTTCTTGGGTGAAAGTCGAAAAGCTGGAAAACTACTGTGTGAGACTCAAATGACAGTAATAAACCTGTGAACCGGATTGCTGTATGGATAATAATGTACTCGGAAGTGAGAGAGAAATCCTACCCATAATTTTTAGTGTCATGTTCATTTACCTCAAAAGGGTTTCGGCAATATACTTAAGAACTTACATACCATAACTTATGCTACTACATGAGAAATTTCTGCAATGTGATTGGCTTAGAGCAGTGGTATTTCAACGTTTTGCGGGTAGTACTATAAATAATAATAATAATAATATTTATTATTTGGTGTTACGCAAATTAACATATATCAAATGATCAAATGCGCATTACAAACTATTAAAGCTAACTAAAAATATATTAATTATCGAATTAAACATGAATATATCTGTAAATGACACCTTACTTAATTATTTAGTACTTAACCTATTACTTACAATAATTATAACTAAAAGAAATGTTAAATGTTTCATTAAAATTGATAAAAAAGAGTGTAAAATTAATATACACCTATGTTTAATTAGAAACTGTATGCAAGCTTAAAATAATAAGTCTTAAGCTGTTTCTTAAAAGTATAATAGTTGTCCTGTTTCCTAATGTCCTTCGGTAAAATGTTCCAGATTCTAGGGGCGGCTACTTTGAAAGTCCTGTCTCCAAGTGTCTTCTTTGACCATGCACTATAATCCTCGAGTAACATCTCCCCGTCCGATCTAAGACTTACATCTGGTGGTACTCTTAACTTTTATTAGATCCTTAAGGTATTCGTTTGCGTTACCATAGATATACTTATGAGCAAGCATTGCTATCTTAAAATTTACCCTATACGTTACTGGAAGCCAATGTAAATTAACAAGTGTAGAAGTAATGTGATCATACTTTGCAACGTTACTGACAAGGCGAGCCGCCGCATTTTGTAAACGCTGTAATTTACTTAGCTGGGTGGATGGAACACCGACCAAGAGGCTATTACAATAATCTATGCGTGACATTATAACTACTTGAACTATTGACTTCCTGTCATCATAACTCAAATACCTGCTAATGCGTTTAATGTTATACAGATGATAAATAGCAGCTTGGCACGTTGCATTTATGTGTGCAGACATGTTTAGGTTCGTATCAAGCCACAATGAACAAATAATAGCATGATTTGTAGGTGATATTTGGCATAAATACCACTCGTAATATTTCAAAATTTTCTGAAATTTAACTCGCCTAAAGGCTCGTGAAATTACGTGTAACAATTTTGAAATATCACTCGTGGTATTTATGCCAAGTATCACTACAAATCATGCTATTACCTATACACATACATTAGAAATGTAATGACAGCTAAGAAACAATCCTTGTTCAATGTTGTTATTGAAATAAGTGACCAGGTATTTATAGTTAGCATTTTTGCTATTGAAAATGTTCAGTCATATGTTTTTATCGGGCCCTCCTAAAAGCTCATCTTGTTGTCATCAATAATGATCCACTGCTAAGAATAGGGTAATTTTCGCACTTTTTGCTGTTTCGTCAAAGGCCTTCCTGGACGCCATTTGCATTTCCTTGTAGCCTGCGTAGCACGCGCTACGCAGGCTAATTTCCTTGTCACCTTTCGTCAATGGCTCTGAAAAATTTCGAGATTTTTGTTATTTTCGCAATTATCGTAGTTTTTGTAATTTTCGCTGCTTCGTCGAGGGTCTTCATTGACGTCATTTGCATTTCCTCGTCACTGTTCGTCAAGGCTTTGAAAAATCTCGAGATTTTTGTTATTTCCGCAATTATCGTAGTTTTCGTAATTTTCGCTGCTTCAAGAGGGCCTTCCTTCACCTCATTTGCATTTCCTCGACACTTTTCCTCAATGGCCCTGCAAAATTTCGAGATTTTTTTATTTTCCCAATTACCGTAGTTTTCGTAATTTTCGCTGTCTCGTCAAGGGTCTCCGTTGACCTCATTTGCATTTTCTCATAACTTTAAATTTTTGTCAAGGGCCCTGAAAGATTTAGAGATTTTAGTTAATTTCGGAATTTTCGTAGCACTCATGCAAAATTTTGTTTTTTTAGTACATTTCGTCACTGAGTTCCATCATGGACATATCTCCACGCAGACATTCTTAGGGCTTTAATCACTACGAGGGTAGTATCGACATCTTCCTTTTTTAAGAACGATGATTTTTTCCGTCAGTGTGACACAGGGAGGAAATAAAATCCGATTATTCCTAACAGCAGTCGAATCTACTACTTTCTGGTTACTCGTCCAGATATTCCACCAAAATTGTTTCTTTTTTGTCCGTTTGTGTTTTTAGTTAATTGACCACGAGCATAGTTTGGAAATAAAATCAGGGCTTTCCATCAAAGTCACATTTTAGTGCCTTTCTACATTTAGAAAACGACAGTGATAAATTTACACCTTGGACCATTCCTTCGGGTGTATTCTCAACTTATATCCTCTTCATTTCGCTACACACTGTTTTGAATGGTAGATTACGTGCATAAAGCCCCATTTCTTAAATTAGTCCCGGTAATTATCAGGCGCATAACGTGGTTTTATGTCTGCAACGTTACGGTGCGACTACTACACTGTAACCGGGGCCACTTAGACAAAGTTGACCAATCGGATTACAGGAAAACTACACTACATTCCAAGAAAATTGGTTGTCAGCTAATCAGCAGCTCGTCAAAAAATCAGTAAGTTACTCGAAGCACAATATTAAATATTGATAGCAAATCTTTTTAAGGCAAACAAAATGTTTCAATGTTTTTCTATCCGAAACTTTACATATAACAACCAGAAGACATAAGCCACAAGCTGTGATTTCATCATCTACCAGCAATTTCTTCGCTACCATTGCCACACTTTACAATACCACAAACTCAAGTCAAAAATTTAACTAACGTTTACGATTTTTGCCTCTGTCATGAATTCACTGAAAACGGATCTCTCAAGAAACACCGGTTTTCTTCAGCGGTTCAAAAGGTCACGTCTGTAGGTTGTAATTGATTGATTTTGATCCATGTTGCTTATTTCGATTCTAGTTGACACCTTTCTCTCTTTCTCTCTTACTTTCCTGTAATCCTATTGGTCAACTTTGTCTAGGTGGCCTCGGTTATGGACGCACTGGAAGTTCAATATAAAAGTTCTTGTAGTTTTTAGACTAAAACGACAAAACTGGCCGCTCCAGTTGCAAAGTGGACTAGGTTGTGAGGTAGAACCCACGCTATAAATGGCCTGTACTGTTCTCTTATTTACATTTTAAAGCGTAGCTTCGAGGGGGGGTAAGTAGGTAGGACCTTTAATTGCTCAGGCTTCTCTCTTTTGTTTGTGATTGATGAATTGACCTTCTTCAATGCGAGGAAACGCGACGAGGTGGAACGAAATTGTTGCAATTGGAAAGCAGCTCGCTCGCGTGAGCCTAGGACTAGGCTGTGCTTTAACACAATAAATAAATAAATAAATAAATAAATAAAAAAGAAAGTGGCACAATACCTCGGTCAGTTTTTCCCCCTCAACCTCTGACAGGAATTGCTAAGTAAAGTAGATACCTTATTTTTCTTTCGTACAATTTCTCTAGATCCCAATCAAACATGGAGTACAGTTTGGAACAACTTAACTTTTTTAGAGCATGTCACATCTCCTTCAACTTAGTTCCCCAAGGGCTTCGAAAAGTCTTCAAGCAAGAGTGGGATTTTCTTTACAAGACAACCCCGTCTGGGGAATGGAAAGATATTTCACAAAATGGCCTTGATTTCTACAGTAAAGAATCAGGAAAGAGTCGCACAAGGAATAAGCGACTTTTAGCGACAATACAAAGCGGAAACACGGCAGAGTGGGATTGCAGTTGCCTGGTTTTTGCTATTTTGAACTCGGATTGCATTGGCAGTACTCTTAGTCCAGCAGTCAGAAAAGAAGTAGACGATCTCAGACAAGTTCGAAATTATATCGCTCACTTGAACGAGGCTGAAATTACTGATACTGAATTCCAAAATTACGTAGCGAGAGTGTTAGCTGCTTTTAATGCCCTGAAGCTTCCAATTAAAGAAGTTAATGATGTCAAAAACCAGACAGACTTTCCAACAGCTGAAGTGAAAAGCTTGAAAATGCAGGCTGATAAACTGAAAGCGGACTTACAATTGACTCAAGAAACATTACAGTCAAAGCAGGAAGAAGTAGAAGCACTTACTCAGGAAATCAATTCCAAAGTCGAGTCTTTCCGTACTCTGACATTCAAGCCATCACATGAAATCATCGAACGATCACGTGATGTTACAAGAATCATGAAAAAACTGGAAGAGCTTTACAACGAAAGTAATAGAGCTATTAGCACCATTTATCTATCAGGAATTCCAGGCTGCGGAAAAAGCCAATTAGCTCGACAACTGGGAGAGCACATTTACAACAGGAAGTTGCAAGAAAACGACAGTCTTACGTTTGTTGCAACCCTAAATGCAGAAACCCTAGATTCACTTGCAGACTCCTATTCGAGTCTGGCTAGACATTTGGGAATAACAGAATACACTCTGACCAGCCTCGAGACTTCTACAAAGGGGAAACCAAAAGAGAAAATCCAGTATCTGAAGCGAGTCATTTATCCAAAGACGAAGCATTTCTCCAGCTGGCTGATAATTGTAGATAATGTTGTTGACCTTTCATTGGTTTTGAGGGATCTACCTCCGACCGGTAGTGAGGAATGGGGCCATGGTCAGGTGCTAATAACTACTCAAGATAGCAGCTCAATCCCCTTTAATGCTCCACTTACTTACCATGAGTCTCTTAGCGATGGAATGCATCCCGATGACGCAGTGAACCTATTACGACAGGTACCTGATATTGAGGATCAGAACCAAACTGAAGAAGTCGCCAAAGTTCTTGAGTATCAGCCACTTGCTTTAGCAGCCGCTGCCTATTATGTAAAAACCATTGTGGTCACCGGTTCTCCGAACTACCTCTGGAAAGACTACTTGGATGCACTTTCCCACGGCAAACGTAAAGTGACAGAAGAACTTCTTGCCAAAGAGAACATAGCGTATTCCAAAACAACAACTACTGCCATTCAAATGGCAATTATGAGAGCTTTAGAAGGTGATGAAGTTCTTCGAGAAGTATTGTATTTGTTTTCTCTTTGCGCATCTGAGTCTCTTCCGATGGAAGTTGCCGTTGACTTCGTTAAATCACGTATCACGGGACAATCAGAAGAATTGATCAAAACTAAACTTTTTAAAGCTTCCTTATTGTCTTGTCTGCTAGACAAAGACGGCGCAGATCCTTTTTTAAGGATGCACAACATCTCTCATGAAGTGCTCAAGTCAGTTATAACATCTAAAATTGATTCAACAGATAGAATTCAATGCATTTCTATTGTTATTAAGATCTTTAACCGTTTAATGGCAAAAAAAAACAGGGATCTGTTACATTCAAGTGGACAAGTGTTTGCTAAATTACGTTTAATTGCGAGTCACTGTAAAGAACTTCGTGTAATTATTAATACCGATTTTACTAAATCAAAAATGTTTCTGGAATCAATCACCCCTAGAGAGTTAGTTTTGTGGCTTTCCTCAAGCGCTGATGTTTGCTGTAGCCTTAGTAATCCGTCGGATGCGGATCTTTTTAATTCCTCAATCCGTAATTTTATGCATTTTCTTAACGATTCCGAAGAAGACAAATCATTAAGAGCGGACACCTACAGCATACAAGGAAATGTTTACCGTGACCTTTGCCAATACTCTGAAGCTGAAAATCACCACAAGAAGGCCCTCGTCATTAGAAAAGAGATTTACGATGAATACCATCGTGATGTAGCAGCAAGCTACAATAACCTGGGAATGGTTTACAGGAAACGTGACCAGTACAGTGAAGCTAAAGAAAACCATGAAAAGGCTCTCGTCATTAGAAGAAAGATTTACGGTGAACGCCATTGTGAGGTAGCAACAAGCTACAGCAACCTGGGAACTATCTACTGTGACCTTGGCCAGTACAGTGAGGCTAAAGAATACGGTGAGAAGGCTCTGAACATTAGAATAGAGAGTTACGGTGAACACCATTGTGACGTAGCAGAAAGCTACAGTAACCTGGGAAATGTTTACCTTGGCCTTGACTCCTACACTGAAGCTAAAGAAAACTATGAGAAGGCTCTCAACATTAGAAGAGAGATTTACGGTGAACACCATAGTGATGTAGCAGCAAGCTACAATAACCTGGGAATTGCTTACAAGAAACTTGACCAGCATAGTGAAGCTAAACAAAACCATAAGAACGCTCTCGTCATTAGAAAAGAGATTTACGGTGAACACCATTGTGACGTAGCACAAAGCTACAATAACCTGGGAAATGTTTACGTTAGCCTTGGCCAGTACAGTGAAGCTGAAGAAAACTATGAGAAGGCTCTCATCATTAGAAAAGAGATTTACGGTGAACCCCATGGTGAGGTAGCAACATGCTACAATAATCTCGGATGTGTTTACTTAAACCTTAGCCAGTACAGTGAAGCTAAAGAATACTATGAGAAGGCTCTGATCATGAATAAAGAAATTTACGGTGATCAACATCGTTTGACTGAGATAGTTTTAGACAACTTGAAGGAAGTTGAACAGAAAATAAGAAAAAGAAAACTCGAACAACAAACGAACGTTGCATTATTATCTAAGAAATACAGGAAGAAGTAGAAAGTATATATCCGTTGTTATTTCAGTGATATATGAATGGGAACTCATTGAATAATGTGATGCTCAGCACACTCTTTTTTGTTTTGTTTTGTTTTTTTTACTTTTTTTTTTTCCAAAGAGCTTTTCATAAGAAATTTTAGCCTAAAATTCGCCAAAGTATTAACAACATGCTAAGAACATAGCTGAGCTCTGAGAAGAACAATTTCACTGCTTTTACATTCCTAAATCCAAAAAAAACTGAATTACATAATGTCCTACAGGGAATCAGAGTGCATGTAAAATTTTGTTCTTTCAACACATTCCTATTGTGAATGGTCAGTAATACATTTACATTGTACTTGTACAATACATTAATATGAAAACCGCTATATTCATTATCTTTAGCGATGTACTGAATGTTACAAAGAGCGTCTTGATATCAGATCTATATGTAGCTTAAAATTTATTAGATTTCGAAATTTAAGAACACCCGTAAGAGCATTTCCAGGCTGAAGCTACCCAGAAAATAAGAACGGCCCAGGCTCAACTCGAAAAATGGACGTTCTTAAAAAAAATAATAAAAAAATGAAGAGTGTGGTCGAGTTGTTGGACTTCGGTGAGCAGTTTGGAAACATTAACTTCGCGATTATTTTAACTTTAAATTATAACTCTTGGGATACGTTTTTGTACTTTACTCTAACAAATCACGTGAAATTTGGAAAGACATCCATAAGATACTAGAACCTAGTCCCAAGCCTTAACGCTTTGATCTTGACGAACTAAACGTGCATTTCTCGTCGACCGCACAGGGAACTCTCGATGTAACTGCAACATCCTACGTCGAGCTGGGTGATTTGATTGATAGTCTCCTTGAAGATTCAACTGACCGTGCCCGCTTCCGTAGTCTATCTTTGGTTACTCGGGAGGAGGTAATCAAGACCCGTAAGACCCTGTGATCTGATTCTTCTACAGGTCCTGACCAAATCCCGACTAAATTTGTCAAACTAGTGGCTGAGTATCTGGCAGAACCTCTGACTATAATTATACATGGTGGTATAAATAAAGCATACTTTCCGAAGTTATGGAAGATGGTGCCTTTCTGCTTCACGATAAAATTTCCAGTTTCCACAAAGGACGTTCGACCACAACTGCCCTCTTAGGTATAAGAGACGTTATATAGCGCGTCATGAAGAGGAAAGAGGTAACATTGTTAGTACTTGCTGATTTTTCTAAAGGACTATCTAAAATGGCTATTGACTCGGAGCTACTTATCTGGTCGGCTACAGTTTGTACAAATTGATGATGTCAAATCATGCCTTAAAGCCTCTCAGTTTGGTATACCTCAAGGGTCTATCCTTGTACCAATGATCTACAACTTGTATGTGTTAGATCTACGAGATAACCTCGTGAAAAATTCTATGTTGTTAAAAAGATAAACATGTCACTACAAACTTCGATAAAATGGTAGCTTCGAAGGTTAAAATTCCTGGCTTCTTGCGTGACACAACTTGAAGTGAAAACAATGATCATCGGAGCGACAGAAACTATTAGGTTTTTGCTAGATTGCTGATGTCAGAGAACCGGACAGAATCTTTTGCCATTGTGCAAACTTTTCATCTCGTGATTATTTTAAGTTCATGTAGGTCAGTTCAACATGTTTTAAACTTAGCCTGCTTCAGCGAGCGAGATACTTATCATTCAAAATGGCCCGCGTAGATATATCAGACGTAAATAAAGGGTGCGTTCGATTGGGAAATCCGAATTTAGATTTTCAAAGTCTTCCCAATCGAACGCGAAATCCGAAAACGGATTTCACCGAGAAATCCGTCCTCAGGATGGATTTCAATTAAGAAATCAAAATCCGGATTTCATGGATTTGCTTTTAACCGGTCGATTGGGAAATCCGAAAAAGGATTTCCAAAACTATTCTCGTGAACAGTGGTCTTCTTTTTGCTACGTATGCGTGCGCGTGCAAGACCGTTGTTCTTATGGACACTTTTTCAAATCCTTTTTCGGATTTCCCAATCGAACGGTAAAAATGAATAAAAACAGATATCTCAGCGTTGAAATCCGTTTTCGGATTTCGCGTTCGATTGCAAATCCAAAATCCGGATTTTAAAATCTAAATCCAGATTTCCCAATCGAACGCAACCAAAGCATTACAGTTGTAACAACCTGCACTGATACGCGGATAAAATTGTCCAAGCTTACTTTATCCCAGAATATTTTTCGTGCATGTGAGAGGTTAAACTACAAATATGTAAATAGACTCAAACACGCGCGTAAACTTCTCACAGCACAAATGTTACCTGGTCTTTATTTGTGTGTTTCTACGAAGTTCCAGCTCGATTTGAACAGTATTAACCGAAAAAGGTGTAGCAGAACCATCAGCTCAGTGATAAAACCCGCTCAGAAAACAAACTAGGCTCTGTGAACTTAAGAATAGCTAAGGGGCTCCTGTCTTTCGATTTTAGTTGACAATACTCACATTCGTAGTAGTTTCTATTCTGTTTACAGTCAGCCTGATATTTCAGACGTCTCCTCGAGTCGCAAGAGGAGGTTGCGACTCGTGGAGACGGCTGACGTTCAAGCTAGTTTACAGTTTCCCGCCTGGTTGAGGATGGCGATCGCCGCTGTGATTTAATTTGGGCATCCCCTGTGACGTTGCATTTTTTCCACTCTGTGTGC
>BOPM01000482.1:289819-317009 GCA_022179025.1 Porites australiensis | reverse complement strand
ACGGGAGAGAACAGACAGATTATCGTACCTTCTCGTCTCATATAGAACCTTAGCTCATCTGTCACAAAGTCTTCAGGTCTTTCTTCCTTGGTCTGGCTGTTAAGCTCGCACACTTTGCCCGGAATGTAAAAATTGTAACTCGCGCACCTGGGGTCTCTTTCACAGGTGTTCTGGCACTCAACAATGGCCCTCACTGCAAACTGTTTGAAGGTGTGACCCTTGAGAGCTTTACCAGGAAATGATCTCTCTGAAATTTTACATTGCCCTCCTCCAGCCTCACTTCCGTATATCCCGGATATAAGACAAATTGTGAAGAGTGCCAAGGGCATCTTGAAGTCATCGGTTTCTGAAAGTTTGAAGAATTATACACCTTATTTTTCTCAACATCAACTTCCTCTCGGGGTAAAGCGTCGCCGAAGTATTTAGAGTTCTCATCCCGAGGGCGACGTCCGGGGAGCAGTCGACAAAGTTTTATAAGGGGAAACGGGAGCCTCCGCCCGGAATAACGCCATATCACGTGTCTCCGGGAGGGCAAGAGTGTGAGGGTGTTTCTCACCAGAGCTTCTCCGTTTGTAACGCCGTACTTACGAGCCACAATTATGGTGAAACAGCTGTCAACGGCTACAACAAGCCCGCTGTTCTACTGGTGCCTTATTTGTGTCTTGCAAAGCAACTTAAATGGTAGCAGTCTTGTTTTTATCTTTGATAATTGCCGGCTTTCATAATCAGTCTGGTCTACTAACCTCAAACTCTGTGGGGTGCCACCCACACCCCAGATTCTATAGAATTCTCTAGAAAATTCGCCTCGTGATAACGCTGATTGCTATAGAAAATTTCATTGATAACGCATCCGACGCAGACGTTCAGCTATGCGCAAAGTTTGGAACCGGTCAGACTCTTAGCTATGACAAACGGATCGGACGCAACAACTCCCAACATTGTTGGAAAAACAATGCTGCAAAACAGTCCGTAGTTTTGCGTATTCAAGTACGCGCGAGCAGTCAAACAAAAGGTCTGGAACGAGGCTGAAAACAGAGAGCGAGACTTTTTTTTCTCGCCTCACACGGTGTGAGGCTCGCGCGCTTCGCGAGCATAAGACCCTTACGCTACGCTTTACCGATTTCTTTACTAATTTTAAGGAAAAAACCGACTGTTTTGAAGTCTAGCCCAACAATGTTGGGAGTTGTTGTGTCCGTTTGCCTCAACCAATCAGACCTCATTTCGCTCGGAAACTAGTTTCTGAGGCAAAACTTAAGGCAGAAATATGATTTTAAGCCGATTATGACACTTCTTTGGAGTAATTTTTGCCTCTTCGTTCATGTATCACGGCTATAACTCCAATCTTAAAAGACTGGAATTTTATTTACATTTTATTTGAATTCAACCATAGTTACAACTTTTTTTATGCTCAGGAGGTTATTCGTCAAACACAACACTTCATATGTAAGTTTCTGGAGTCGGATTTTCAATGGCAGGATTAAATCGCGCAAAATTCGTCTTCAATTGAACATCGAATGGAGAGAAATTTGATATGGGCTTGTTTATAAAGCTCCTGTTACAGTTCTCGCATGTGTGCGGAAGGGGTTTCTACGCAACACTTTTAAGTGTTTAAAAACTTTCTTCAAGGATAAACATTTTTGGCTCAAACAAAGAATGCAATATAATATAACAGCATTTTAGGGAATGACCCTCTCTACTTTGAAATGTTTTTCTGTAATTTTTGATATTTTTCTTGCAAACCCTTCACATACGTAGTATTTGAATGGAAGATGTCCAGATATTGCAAGTCCAAATATTTTATTTCTTACTATTTCAAGTAGACTAGCAGAATTTTCATAGTACCGCTGAAGAACATCTTCACGACGGGGAACTCGTGATGCAGCTACACTAACACGAATTAAAACTCTTCCCCACCCCCGGAAGATTCTTTTTCCAGTTGAAAAAGAAACTGAGAAAAAACTTGTAAAATGAAATTAGAACACATACCATCAATGCAGGCGAAAACAACCTTTAAGAAAAACAGCAGTAGGAAGAAAACCCCAACTTGAAGAGGAACATACATGTTCCCCTCTTTTCCTTCTCTGCCACAACTTGAAAGTTGCTGCTAATAACTTGTGCAGAAAATTAAAACGTTCACAGTCATGTCATGCGTATTAACAGCTCAAGGGCTAATTAATTATTCTGCCAGCCAGTCAAATTATGAAACGAACATTATAAGACTATTGCAGCAGCACTGTTGTTTTCAGGCAATTGCCCCAAAGCAGATGTAAAGTGATGTTTATTTTTTTAAAACAAGTTCCAAAATGAAGCTTTTAACGTTTTTCAGTGCGGCTGGTCTTTTAAACAGTTAATTTTTAGACTTTTGCGACTCCAGTATTTTCCAAGGGCAAGAGAGGCGCTCTTGTCTTGGGATACTATTACATGGTTCAGTTGTCAGGACATCGCTACTTTATTTCTGACATAAACGTTATTAACATCGATAAAATGTTTGTCACAGCGAGCTAATTATTACCCCCCGTGAAAATGGGCCTTAAAATATGCGCATCTACGTAAGTAAAACAAGCAAGCGGTCTAAGTTGTTAGCCTGAGTATTAGCGCAGGTGTTAGGAACACTCTAGTTATCAAATAAAATTTATTCTTAGTTCTTATTTTGGATCGGTCAATTTGCAAGCGTAAGAGATGTAAAGCCTAGGTCAAATGTATGTTCGGAGCGAATGAATGAATGGCAATATCTCCCGTTAGGAGACATAGAACAAAATGAATTTTTCCGCAAAAGTAAATCTTGAGGTTTTCTAGTGCCTTAGCTTTTAATTATGGCCACGTAACGTTACAGGTGACCAAAAATTGAAAATGAAGGAAATTGGCGCGTTGGTGGCGAATTTACTTTGTTTGGATAGACAAATTATCATTTCTGAAAGAAGATAAACACACTTAACAATTTTGTGGCGACGAGAGGTAAATCGCTTTAAAGGCGATTGAAAATTATCAATAGCTCTCTGCGAAACTGTTTCCAACACCTTAAGGAGGCTCGCACCCATTTTTCAAGGTCTTACACTCTTCGTGTTTGATGCTTCATAACTTTGGCTGGAATGCATGTACGAAAAAGCCAAATTGCCAATTTTCACTACTGAAAGAACTGAACTGAACCTTAAGGCAAAATTTGTATTGGTTGTGGCATTGTAAATCATTAGCTTTGATAATTAAAAAGAAAAAAGTGGAAAAAAAAAACTTTTTTTGTCTGTAAAATTATTAGAACATAATATTTCAAAAACGCTCTCATAGCCGATACTGTTCACATCTCGCCAAGTTAAAAACAACGGTCTTACCTATCAGCACACTAGATGATTTTAATGCTTATTGATTGATTTCGAGAAAATTCCCAATTTGTTTATTTTGCATGTCATCGTTATTCTGTTGTTATGGAAGCGTACCGGCAGTACAGCTTAAAAGTCATAGAACATTAAACACGAAGGGGTTAAACCTTGAAAAATGGGTGCAAGCCTCCTCAAAGGCGTTTTTTAAACCAATGTCAACGAAATTTTCACACATGCATTTTAAAAACATACTAAGTAGTTAATGCGTATGAGGAAAAGACTTCTAAGAATTCTATCAACCCATTCCTAAAAATGTTGACATTTCTTTTCGCCGCCAGCAAGGTTACAAATTGGGTGGATGCTATAGGAGTAGTTCTCAAGATCGAAGCAAGGAAACAAGCAATAAACTTATGGTGTGGAAACGATTGATTTTAGACATCACTATGACTCTACTTTTGAGTAATTTTAAACTCGCATAATTTATTTATCGATGCGTCTGCTACTGATAAAACCACAAATATTAAAATATTGAAATGTTTTTGTGGTTTGCTTCAATTTAAACAGAGAGATTTTTTGCGCTTAAAGTGCTTACTGCCGGCGTTGTCATGCTGCCTGTGGTTCTGTAAGGTTTTTTGCACTTTTTTCAGCTGTAAAACTATTGTTTTTAGAATTTTATGATTGAGTGGATGACTTGAAGAAGCAATTTTTTTTAGCCGCGAATTTATTAAGATCGTAACAAAAGTAGCGCCTACGACTACGTATACCGCGGCGGTGACGTAAATTGAATTTTGTGATTCGTCGTTGGTATATAACCGAAGTTTAATATCCCTCTTCGTTTGACCTTTTTTCATCAGTTTACGCCAAGAGAGCCTGCACTTTTAACAAGCTTTTGAGGTCATGCTGTTTGAAGATCTGGACAAGCGTTTTGTTTTCGAACCTATGAAGTAAAACTAATTTCGATAGCTTTTGTTGTGTCTGTTTACAGTTAATTTTTTTATTATTTTTTCCAACACCTCAGAATAATTGTCTTTTCAAAAACACTGCGTGGGTTGTTTAGTGAGACTTGCTGTGCTCTAACTGAAGTCTTACACGATTATATCGGTAGAAATCTTCAAAAAGTACTTTTACGTTTGGAAAAGAAAGAAAAGTACTCTTAGAATTGCAAGAAACAATTAATTAGATCAATCACTCTCGACTTCTATCAGTTTTAACAGTTTTTGCCGATAGAAGTATCGCATTAAGTAAAAGACACCTCATAAAGGACTTTTTTAAACTTAGATGCAGTCCCTAACATCTTTGCTCCAGGAGACGATTCGCTAAAATTTATCCAACTGAGCGAGTTGGAATTAGAGAGAAATAAGAGAACAGGGTATTTAACTACCAAGTGTTTCCAAATACGTCAGAAATGCCTCAATTAGTGTTTTCTGTATGCTTTAGAAGCCTGTTTGGTTAATTTGGAGCTGCCCTTAAAACTATTCACCGTTTCGGTTGACTTAGGAAGAAGTTTCCCCGTGTCGAAATTTTTAGGTCGCTTTTTCATCTCATCCGAAACTGTCAGCTACCCCGATAGGTCCGGTGGAAAGTTCGAGGGCATAAAGTAGCCGTCCTCTCATTAGAAAATTCTAGGAGACGTTTTGACTTTACACCGAAATTTTCAGGAGACCCAAGTTCGTAATATCGTGGCAATAAAATGCGAAAAACATAGCCTCCAAACATCGTAGGTATGTGGAAGGTATGTTAATAATAGTAGATTTACCTCCGAATATCGTGGACGAATGGAGCGGTTAATTTTCTATCCTTTCCGGAACTTTAGAAATTTTTAGGCAATATTTGCTCACTCAAACAACCAATCGAGGTGGGGTCTATATCCACTTATTTAGACCCAGTTTACACTGGTCCGGACAAATTTTTGAACGGATAAAAACTTGCACGAGTCCGCCTTTCGTTTACACTGTATCTGCAGAACCGTGCAAGGTTTTTAGCGGCAAACACTACTACAATCTGTAACAGAATTTGCATCCGGGTTCCGTGTAAACGGCCTGTTGCTGCACAGGTAAAAAATTCGTTTGTTCCTGCAAAAATTTGTCAGGGCCCGTGTAAACGCCCCTCATGACTATCTGAGGATTAGCTTTGTGCAGAAACAACGTTTTAACATCTGTGGTAAAGTGATTTCAGCACTGAAAATCAACTCATTTTCTTTTTTCGGTAACTCTCTTTTGACGAACGGTGAATTAAAAAACTAGTCATATATTCGGTAGACTCTACGCTCCAGTAGGATGCTGAATTTGGTTATAACCAGTTCTGTCATAGGAGGTTAATCCAAAGAAAGTTAGTACTCGGCTTAGACGGTTGTATGTTTCAAAGGCTTTTTCATGATCGTAATTGATTATTTAAAAAGAGTGGTTGCCACTAATTTGATTGCAAATTTTAATAAGATTTGCCGATACTATTTTCCTTTCATGTAATTCGTGGAAGTGACAGGAAACTAGCTCTGCTAGGAGTCGGACACTGTAGACTTTCCTGATGGAGAGACGCCGAGCGCGCGAGTTGATATCAATAAAATATATTAAGCAGCAGCATCACTTTTTGCAGTCCTTTTGCGCTGGGATTAAACAAAGTTAGATCTTGTTTAAATTACTAGATCTAATATTTACGATTAACAGCAATAAAAAGCCCAGAGCTACTTACCTAGGATTTTTTTCCCACAGATTAATTCGAGAAAAAGTTTCTTATGTTGACCAGTCAAGAAGAACCAAAGAAAATGACATTGCTTCAACAACAGGAATGCATGATATACTAACAGCAGGTTGGTAATAGAATACCTGAATTTTGCAGTTTAATGCACTTGATGCACTTAAAAGTGCGTCAACTCAATTAGCTCAGTGTGACATCAAAGCGAAATACATGTTGACGATTTTGGTGGTTTTCATGCAATCTCGGGAGACACAAATGACAATGGTGAAATGAACAAATGCTGGTGGACAAACAAAACGAGCTAATGAGCAATCTTTTGTTTACCGTCCACCAGCATGGCGGCGATGACGTAACGTGAAAACCACCTATATGAGGTCTATTTAATTAGTTTATTCCAAATTCCAATTCGACCAGGAATCAGGTAGACGAAGAACGACTTAGTGGATCTGCTACCTCTAAATCATTATTTAATTATTTATTCATGTATTTATTATTTATTCACTCAAAGTTATTTTGAAGATTTAACATTAGACGATATCAGACTTGCCAGATTTAGAAGATTTCTGATAGGAATCGTAAGCAATGTGCCCTGCAATGTGCGCGTTCATCAGTGCAATAGCTACTAAATGAATGAGCCCACCAACTTGACAGCCAACATCCTCTGGAGTGCTACATATTGATAAAAGTGACTTGGGTTTAGTCAGGGGCACCCAACGACGGTTTTCTCCTAAATACATTGGAAACACTTTTTAGGCTTTCCAGAGTATTTTAAGATATCTAGAAATGCACTCTTTTCGGCGCTAAAAAATTTGTATGTACGTGTTCGGTCATCCTAGTGGAACTTTAGTCCTTTGGAAATGACAAGGGATTGAGAATTTTTTCTTCGAAAATTTTGGGTGAAATTTGAGATACAGCGAAAGTTAGACATTCCCTGCTTCTTAACGCCATCCCATTTTTGAATCAGAAAATTTTAGGTTCCCTTTCTTGTATAAAAAATAGCCTTACTTGGGAAGACAAATGTTAAAATTAAGCTTGAGAAAATCGTAAGGAATTTATACGATATGCTTCGAAAATGGTACATGAATGGAACGGTCACGTAGAAATGTTTAGCCGTCCTCAAGTTATAGAAAATTGTTACAAAAAAGAGTCGTTGGGTCAGTCCCTGTATAGTTTACGCCGTAGGAGAATTCGCCTTCCCATCTAAAACTAGACACATCAAAATATATAATATAAGCTAATATAACACTAGGCGATCGTTTACTAACCTGCGAGCAAGCTCTCCCGGCGCTCTTGTGGCGGGGTGGGAAAAGGAAGGAGAGCTTGCAACTACAGGGGTGATGAATGGTCCATTAAAATTTTTAAGAGTGGATGTCTGTAAATATCGACCAGAGGTAGGAAAAAATGAAATTTTTGGAAAAATCCCAAAAAAATTATGTAGACTACCCTAGGTATTCTACTAATGAAGATAAAAATTTTAGTTTCATTGGGTAAGTATTTTGGCGATACGGTGAATGTTGAGTTCGGGCGATTGACGGCCTCCGCCAGACCGCTTTTTCGGGCCCCTAGACCGGGCTACGAAAAGACAACGATTTCATCCGAATTCAAATATCATTCAACCCAAAAAGCTTCTTATCGTATTAAAAGGGTTTTAATACACATGTTGAGTGGTCATGTTCTTGAATTGATTGCAAATGGAATATTTTATGGATTTTTAAATATTTACAAAATTTTAGGCTTTTACGCGAGCAAAATATTGTCAAATTTCAAAGGCCTAAAATCACATCCGCTACATGATTTCAAACAGAAAAAGACATTCCAAATTAAAAAGCAATCTCTAGGCTTTCAAAATACGCTTTCAAAACTCTGGGCAACATATGAAATGAATTTTTGGCAACGCAAAATTCCGGGAGCACTTGAGTGTAATTTGACCTTTCTGACTTGAGAGTTAAGAGGTTTGGCGCGACACAAATCAATCCTCCAACAAATGTTTCAGGCAAAATTATACGTTTGAGTTAGGCCCATGATGATTGAATTCGATTGAAAGCAAGGTCTTTTTGTTGCCCGGTCTGGGCCCGGTTGCATAAAACCTGCACTTAAGTGCTCACTTAAGTAGGTCTCTTACGAATCCGTTATGGGTACACTTACGGGTGTTGCATGGAACACACTTAGCACTTTCCGTAATTATAAGTTTCTGTTTTACGTGGTAACTTACGGGCTCACTTAAGGGCACACGTAACCTTGATGTAGTACTTTATTAATGATTCACTATTTTTTTTTAAGCTAACCATCGGTGAGTGTAAAGAAAGATAAAAGTCGTTTCGAACACTTTAAGGCCTCTCAAAAAATGAAATTTGCATGCAAACGTTATTTTTCTTCAATATCTACTGAAAATGATAGTTCTTCTTTTTTCACAAAAGTGTACATCAGAGGTTAAAAAAGCGCATGAGAACGAATAGCCTCCCACGCAGGCGTTTTTAGGGGAGCTCGTTTTTCATCCCTCCCCACAAACGCCTGCTCAACGGAAGACAACATTCCTTTCCCAACCTTACCCAATCGCATTGTACTTTCCAAATTCTGGAAAGTTGACCTTGACCGCAAGGTAATCTGATAATTACTCGATCTGCATTAAACACTGGGAAAGCTTTCTGACCTCTAATAAATGTTAGATTCAGAGCGGCAAAAATAAGATTTAGTCAAAATTTAGAAAACTCCATGCACTGCATAACCTTAGTGAAGGAAAGAAAAGAAGGAAAACGGTAACTCTAAGGTCACGTTCAGTCGTGTTTAGCCTGTCAACACTTTATTGCACAACTGTTTATTGGTCACTTACCACGCAAATAAAACAATGGGAAAGGAATGTTGTTTCCGGCTGAGCAGGCGTTTGTGGGGAGGGATGAAAAACGAGCTCCCCTAAAACCTCCAGCGTGGGAGGCTAGAGAACGAATTGCGTGAAGAAAAATACTTTTTTTCACTTCTCAGCAAAAGAGCTCGTTAAATTTAGTAAAAACAGTAACGATACGGGACCTACATAGGTCCCCTAAATTTACATGGTATTTTTCCCATAAAAAAAGTTTTATGCAACACCCGCAATTTCTGTTGCATAAACGACACTTAAGTGAACACTTACGAAAATCGTAAGTGCAACCACTTAAGTGAATTCCCTAAGTGGACCACTTAAGTGATTTCATGCAACTGACTTAAGTTACGAGTGCACGTACGTGTACCCGTAGTTGTTACGGACGTTTTATGCAACCGGGCCCTGGGCCCGGTTGCATAAAACCTGCACTTAAGTGCTCACTTAAGTAGGTCACTTACGAATCCGTTATGGGGACACTTACGGGTGTTGCATGGAACGCACTTAGCACTCTCGTAAGTTTCTGTTTTACGTGGTAACTTACGGGCTCACTTAAGGGCACAGGTAACTTTGATATAGTACTTTATTAGTGACCCACTCTATTTTTTTTAAGCTAACCATCGATGAGTGTAAAGAAATTAGCTGGTCGTTTCGAACACTCTTGAGCCTCTGTTAGATGATAAATTCAGGCGGTTGAGATAACGTTTTATATAGACAGAAAAAAGTGTGTCATCATTTAACCAAAAAAAATTATTCGACCGAGAAGTTTCGACATAATAAAAAATAGTTTATTAATGTAATATCTGCACAGGTTCTAAACTACTTGTTAATGTTAAGTTTTCGTCTAAACAACTGCAACTTAAGATCAAGCCGCTGTTCCTTCTTTTTAGAATTCTCATTTTGACATCATGCTCTTCTTTTAAATGCTCTTCATATATCTTCTTAATGTTCCTTTCTCTGTGTCCTTGTTCCCTAACAGAGTCGGAATCAGGTACAGTTTGGTTGTTTTGTTTGTTCTTCCCTTAAACGGCTTTCTTCGTACTCCTTCTCCGAAGTTCTCTAGCCACTTTCTAATTCAACCACCCTATCTGGGCCTACTGGAAGGTAAGATGAAGTTGACGATAGGCTGTATTTCTCTGGCTTGGATATTATCCCCAGATTCTATTCCACCAACTATAGATACGAGGTAGGGATTTTCTTTTCCGAGTATCTCGATGATTAGCTCGTCACCATCAGTCCACTCTATTGCACCTGCACCCCAGTCTTCTTCGAATAGAGTCATCTTTCTCCTTTTTATCTCATGGAGAAAAAAATTATGATTTTATCCGTCTTAAAATTCGGCGCTCTTTTTCTGGGGTTAGAGCCTTGTTCATCTTCAGAATTCCGTTTCATTGACATCCTAGAAATGTAGAAATGTTTTTCTAAACGATGATGAAGAAGAAGCTACGGGCGACAGCAGCAATGCTTATGAAGGGTACCAAGACGACATTAATGAAACTGAAGAGGGTCGAAAACAACGTTAGGAATTTTTTGTTGTTTTTTTTTTTTCACAGTCCT
Organism: Porites australiensis; assembly: GCA_022179025.1. Classification (NCBI taxonomy): domain Eukaryota; kingdom Metazoa; phylum Cnidaria; class Anthozoa; order Scleractinia; family Poritidae; genus Porites; species Porites australiensis. Next base: position 306,590 of record BOPM01000482.1, on the reverse strand, counting down.
TATAATCTATCGAAGCTGATGACAGTTTTTAAATATTTTCAGATCATTCAGCAAAGAAGATTGACATTTTAATATCCTATGAGTGCAACTCCTCAAGTCCGTTAACTTTCGTTGAAATACGTTTGCATACCATCGTTATTTCACAAGAATATTTACTGATAATGTTTGTTGCATGTTCTTCTTTTTTTCTGAAAGACGGCTTTAAATAAAGTGAGCATCAGAGGTTAACAAGGCGCATTAGAACGGAATTACTTAAATAAAAAACTTTTTTTCACTTCTCAGTGAAAGATCTCGTTAACTTTAGAAGAAACAGTAAGGATACGGGACCTACATAGGTCCCGTAAATTTACGTGCCATTTTTCCCGTAAAAAAAGTTTTATGCAACACCCGCAATTTCTGTTGCATAAATGACACTTAAGTGGATACTTACGAAAATCGTAAGTGCAGTCACTTAAGTGAAATCCCTAAGTGGACCACGTAAATGATTTAATGCAACTCACTTAAGTTACGAGTACATGTACGTATACCCGTAACTGTTACGGGCGTTTTATGCAACCGGGCCCTGGAGTCCCGAAAAAGCCATCTGGCGGAGGCCGTCAATCGCCCGAACTTGACATTCGCAGTATCGCCAAAATATTTGTCCAAAGAAACTTAATTCCTATAAATATGGCTATCAAGTTTAGCCTGTGAACAGGCTCTCTGTTTAAAGGAAAAAAATAGTAAGGAAAGGGAAGGGAAAGGGGGGCAGAGAGCCTGTAGACAAACATTTGAGGCCGCTATTCCGCCCTCTTGTAATTGTCTTGCCGAACATCTGTCAGTAAGATCGTTATCTGTCAATTAATTTCGCGCGTGAGTAACTCTTGCGAAAATTAACGGGAAATGAGCCGTGTTTTGCTCCGTCTCAAAACAAAGTGAAATGGCCCGCCAGCTAGCCTGCGAACCGCAGACGCATTTCCGGTCGTCGCTTCTCTCGCTCCGAAAAATAGCGTCTGCGAACCCGAGCGGAGAGAAGCGACGACCGGAAATGCGTCTGCGGTTCGCAGGCTACCCGCCAGCCTAATTGTCGATTTTCGCTTTTCCCTCTCCCTAGTTCCCCGCTCGACCAAAGGCCTGTTCACAGGCTGAAATGCACGCGATAAATGACAACGATAAATAATAAATTAGCTAATTTAGCTATATATGGTTAAAAAGAGAAGATATTGCTACCTTGAGTTTTTTTGAGTTTCTCTATAGCTCTACTGACACTGGGCTTTAATTAGGCCGTGTTTTCAATAAAAACGGTTTGGAAGTTTTAGGATTCTTCCAAAAGAAGTTGTTCAAGTTTGAGTTGAAATGCTCGATGAGAAGAGTCAACAAGGCTTTCACATTTACCTTGCTCACGTAATCTCAATGTACAGCTTCTATTTCACGTTGAATTCGTTTTAAAACCTCCAGGGTCATTCTTGTTCCCGAAATAGTCTTGGAGGATGGAACACCGTGAGGGCCTTCTACAGACGTTCTGCCACCGTTTTAAAATATTTTCTGTTTTATTTTAAAGAAAAGGATTTCCGTATGGATTGCTGTTAGCGGAAAATATAAGAAGTGCTCGCTGCTCGCTGCGTGCAAAGCAAATTTTTTATCTCTGCTCGTGCTCCCAAAAGATTCGCAGCGCTCGCATGCTCGCGAATGCTCGCAAAGACCATTCGTCACAACTACGTCTCTGGAATTTGAATTCCGCCACCAATAATTCCCAGCTCTCTCCCCGTCGACTGGGCTGTCAGATTTCCGCCAATCAGCGCGAGGCGGACGCAAGCGCCAATGTAAACAAACATTGACGCGACACGTGCCAAGGGTAATGACGTCATTACTAATGTCATCTTCGCTAATCATCATTTCACATCGACTTTTTCCACGCAGATATTCAAATTCTAGACATGTAGTTGAAAGCGCTTCTTCCTCTTCCCGCCGCGCCGCCAGAGCGCCCCGGAGAGCTTGCTCGCACGCTAATCGTTTACAAGCACATGCACCCTGGACGAGGGTCTCCAGTCAGGAGGTGTTTGGGGATCTGCGATGAATTCCCTTATTTGAAGGCGACATTTAAGCAAGTTAGGGGTGAGAATCGGGATTGAAAGTATGCGCGGGAGACGAGATGCCAAAAATATTGATAACAACCCACAAATTCAATATTTTCCAATTTTCCAAAATTTTAAACACCCCCAGTATTTTTAAAAACATTGGACGGAAAAGTCATTCAAAAATTCTGAAAAAAAATTATTGAACCAAGGACACCAGTCGAAATGAGTGATTTTTTTTTTTGATGGAACGAAATCTTGGCTGGATATTTTGAGAAAGAGAGCGGAAATAAACGAAATTGCTTTAAACCAACTGCCTCCTTAATATATGCACATCAGTGAAACTTAATGTAATTACCCACGAGACAGACAAAGTTAGTGCTGTCCTAAAAAGGATAATATTCATCATAAATGTGAGGTAAATCATGCTTCGGTGAAGATGAGAAATGGCAGTTTGCGTAGCCTGTGTAGCAGACCGTTTTTTTGGTTTGTTTTTAAATTAAGACCCAGCCATGCGAGAGCTGTACCGAGGCATCACTCGTTCAGTATCATTTGAACTCGTTTCAGCTTTCGCCCGGCTGTGTCTCTTACTTTACAAATCCCAAAAGAAAAACAATCCAAAAACTGCCGGCTTCGTAGGTTAAAGTGTGCGTGGAAAGCATGAAGTTCATCGAAAAGCACGCCAAAACAACCGCAGAGTAATCAGTAATAGGTACCGACAATCTCTCGATGGTGTGACGAAAAAGAAAACTGGCATGGTAACCATTTCCTTAGTCCACACATGTCTTCGCTCACATCTTCTTTTCGATGCAGCGACCTCAAAATATGGCAGTGAAAAACTGCAATTAATGCTTTGGCGCAGCTAGTAATTCTCTTCAGGAGGTACGCACAGTTTCAAATGAACCCTATCCCCCCTGACACTGCAAGTCAATTTGAAAAAATGTCTGAAGGCAGTTACGACAAAGTTGCACCGGTATAATAGCTATTACCTAGGCTATGATATCACTATACCCGACAGTTTTCGTGCCGAAACGAAAAGCTATCCAGTATCACCCGATATGTAGTTCTCCACCGGCTTTAGAGATCTGCGCGGCGCAGCTTCTCTCCGTTACACTCGCACTGAAATCACCCTTGAAATCACCCAGCTAGGTACGCCTCAGGGGCAACTTGCCACAACGGACACCTAGAGATAGTCCCCGCTTTTCTTTACTTCTTTTCACCGATCCCTCTCTAAGGCGGACATATGATGATGGTGCCTTTCCTTTCGTTTTTTCAGTCATTTTCTCGGCTGTAACTTAAAACTCATTATAAGACGGACAGTCTGGTGCGATTCCGACAATGCTCATTTTCCTTTTGACTCTCACAGTAGACCCAGAGCACGCGTGCGGCACGCAAAGCCTCAATCTTTCTACCCCAATCTCCCCTCCTTTTTAACATTAATTTGCATAATTTCACTTTTTCGCTCGCCGCGCGTGGTTTAGAAGAAGGAAGGACGACCCCGCTCGCGGTCTAGACGGTGTCCGTTTTACAGATTCAGTCATAATGAAAGAAAAACATTGCGGCTAAGTTCCAATTCGTCCACAGAACGCTTAATCGTGACTCTTTTCGAAGTGCATGCTTACATGTGGAATGTGTGACGACAAATAAAAACACTCGCAAAGATAACCTTTCAGTGATCCTCAGTTCTATTTTTTTATTTTTTTTTTATTTTTATTCCTCCAATTCCTAGCTGATACATAGTTATGTAAATATAACTGAGAAAAATAATATCGTAAGAGATAAAGATTTACAAAGGAAATAAACGCGTAAAATAGAAATTACAACACTTAAATTGAATTACATTGTATATTGGAAGGAGAGGAGAGGGGCACATCTAGATAAACTAATATTGTGCCCCTTAAAGTTATGTATAACAAAGGACTTAAGATTATTAATAAAAAAGGAAAGGAAAAAAATGACAAAGTTCGCTGCCTTTGTCCCATCGCTTCATGCTCAGTCTTAGTCGAGTAATTCATTATCTTTTATTTCATGATACCTAGATCCTAGCGGCTGTAAAATCATAAAAATGGACGTATAGTAAAAAGAAAAACGGTCGAAGGACGGGCTTCTGAGTTCGACTTCATCCAACTTCATTTTTTTCACGGTGACATACGAGACTCACGGAAATATGACACTTTTCGCGGGAAACAAGCCGTTCTACTTATAAATCTACTCGGGAAAGGGTTGACTCAAGATTTAATGGAGATGGAGGCTCCATTTGATGGGCTCCTGTGCGACTCCAATATCATTCACCTAGCATAGGCACTCGAAATATTATTTACAGTATTATAAATCTTACAAAATCTCACGCTCATATTAAGCTCTTCGAAGATAAGAATTCAAATAATGACTGAACCTAACACATCCCATATTTCATATACGACGCAATGCTGTCTAAAGCGTTAGAAGTGAACGTTTCACTTAGGCAGAATTATGTCTTTAGTCCGGTGGTCATAATTATAGAAAGTCAAATGACTACGATTAAGTTTGTCGGTAAAAACACCTTGATCTGGCATACGTTTTTGACAAGTTTTATATAAACGTACCTCAATTTTTTTCAACTTTTGAGCGTTTTTATTTTTCCTAACAGCTTCTTAATTCGCTTTTTGATTGTATAAAACAAAGTGGCCTACCTCTGGGCCAGTGAATATAAATGTTTTTTTTTCTATGATGCAATTACGCAGAGCAGTTTAAACGCAAAGATAAGGTTAATGCAGGATATGTTTCCCCATATGCTCAGGAAGAGCTCTAAATTATAGCAATTATAGAAATTGACACACAAAACGGGGCAAATGTCCAGTCCCCAAAATGTTCGACCAAAATTAGCTGGTGAGCAGGTTCTCCGTTTTGGTAGACGGCGAGGGAAAAGTGGATGAAAGGAAGCCCTCGCTCGACTAGCTTCCTTCACCGATAGGAATCTGGTAGCCCATCACGCGTTTCCTTCGCCCCATATAAGGTTACCTGGATTCTGAAATTCGTGGAATTTTTGCTTGTGGACCGGAATCCTGGTTTTTGGAATCCGGAATTCAGCTCAAGTAATTCATAATCCAAGTTCTACTGACAAGGAATCCAAAATCCAGTACCTGCAATCCGGAATCCACAACTTGGAACCCAGAATTTAAGACTGTCTTGGATTAGCTTGCATGGGGTTGATTTCTATTTACTAAACGTTGGCTGGCCATTTAGAATTGTCATTCTTGCTCCATTTACATTTTCCGGTCCTGTGCTAATGAGTATAAAGTGTTAAATTCAGCCATCTGGTCGCAAAGAGGCAACCGCAGTTTGTTTAACAAATATAATTCATTAAACATTTCATGACTGATGTTTTATGGTCAACTAAACTGCCTAAACGGCGACTGACGCGATGGATTTTCTGTCAGGTTAATCTTTCTCTGACAACGACACAGTTCTGGTAAGTACTAACAGTATACTATGAAATTAAATAGTATGTTACAGATAAAAATTTAAAAAAACCTCGTTTATTTGTGCATTCAGGGCTGGAGACACCAAGGGCAAACTAACAGGAATTTTAGTTTTGAACACTGAAACCCCGCGAGGGCAACTGTTTGGAGAAGCAAATGTTGTCTAGGGTTTTCTGTGGCTTGAGGAGGGCTAAAAATTTCCGAATGGCCTTTCCATTCCTGTTAAATTCCCTGCGATTTTCTGAAGTTTAGATTTTCACATTTCACTCCCCAGGTTAGGCTATTTTCAACGTTTTACGAAAGTGAATATTTTTTTATTCCTCTCCCCATCACATTTTGGAATCCAAAAATTTTCCTTTTTTTAAAAAAAAAAAGTAAAATTTTTGGATTCAAAAATGTGATGGAGAGAGGAATAAAAAAAAATTCACTTTCGTAAAACGTTAGATTGCACCTAAAATTTTCGGGAAGTAAATACTGAAGCCATATTGTAATTTCGAAAAATGGCTTAAGTTCCCCAAGATGACCGATCAGATAGCACTATGGGGAGCCTAAAAGTGTTTTCAGTGTATTTAGGAGGAAAGTCAAAAAAACTAACTTGTGACAAGCCAAAACAAATTTAAAACATACTCATTAATTTTCTTTCTTAACTCGCCTGGTCGAAGGGTAGATAACAAGCAAGCATCTGATAATGTTGATTTCTATTCTAGTTTATTTGATTTTTTTCACCCATAACTTTCTTTTTCGCTAGCGAATTGCCCAAAATTCCTACGACGACTTCGCATCTCCAGAAGGCTCGGAAAACTCCCGCTCCCTAGTTTTTTTCACTAACTCGCATAACGAACTTATCAGTCGTGTCTTCGTGGCGAAGTGGCGGTTTTGCATCACCCGAGTAGCGCAGCTGATGAAGTACCCATCTGCTAAGCTAGTGGACGCTGGTTTGAACCTGTCCGGTAGAGCACTAACTGACTAAGATCTTTCCCGATCTTTCCCGTTTTAACTGCAGCAGAACTAGGTCAGTCGGTAGATGGTCCATTATTGCAGTCAGAGTCACTGAGAAATGAAGGTATTCCCTTTCCCGTGCAAACGGCCAGACCTTCGTGTGGCTCGATTGTCTGCGTAACACGGCGTCAAGTTAGTGTTCTCAATTAGCATTTTCGTGCTATGTATATGAAAATTCAAATAAAGTGCCTTTTTTAATAGTACGAGGAGGTGTAAGAGCCCTCGCCAGTGTTTGTCGAAAAAGGGGGAAACTATTAAACTTTCAAAAAGTGAGCCCAATTTCGATTAGGATGGGACCGAGTGTTCCGCCTAAATGGCAACTCTCAAATTTCGATTTGAAGGAGCAAAATCCATCAAACCCTGTGAATTTTTTCTTGAATCTGTCAGACAAATTTCGTTACAGATAATATATGTTAGTCACCGAGAAAATATTTGCCAAACAGCTCGTAAACAAAATTCGCTGGAGTTGCTTTAGGCATGAATAATCAGGATGAGAAGAATCGATCGCTTGATACTCGCTCATGATGCAAGTAATCTCCATGTCTTCTTTTTATTTGGAATGAATAAATTTATGAATTTTGCATTTCCTAGCTGGGATAATTGTTAGTAGCAGCCTTTCTGACTCGCTTTAACTCGCTTTATCATTGGCCACTATTAACAAGTTTTGAAATTTTACTTGGTAAAAACTGACAGGTTGAATTACACTGTTCTCTGCATAAATTTAAGACAGCAGTTGTTTCTCATACTTCAAAATCAAATGAATGCGATAGACAAACGAACGCTTGACCATGAATTATGTTTACGGTTTTAATAATGAAGGCGCAAGATATCCTACGTAAGAAATTCCAAACAAAATTTAGAACACAACCCGCATTCAACGATCTAGCTATCATGCTGAATTAAGTAAAGCCGTTTCGTGTTTTGCGAATTTAGATATCCAAACTTATCAAAAAATTTTAAGAAGCAAGTTTCCTAAAAATAGAAGCAAGACCGAGATCCGTCTTTTCGTTTACTTAACTCCGACATGACTTCCTTGTACAACAGGTGACTGCTGCAAAGTTGGGACCCCGGAACAACTCCACTGGTTGACGGCATTGGACTCTTCCATTTAACTTGACGAACGTTCTCTATATAATCAGGTGGTGTACTTGTGGTTTTCTTGATATGTCTTAGGGAGTTTTCCATTTGTCAGAACTGACCGGCCAGCCCGTTCCCATCGTAATGAGAATTTCATTTTTAACCAAAACTAACCATCCAGATCTGTCAAATCCTAAATATTATGCACAAAGGGGTTGGTTTTTCAGCAAAACTTCTTCGAAAAAGCTTATTTCATTGCCAAAATGTCTGGTCTGACCATGATCCGGGCGGCCAGTTATGACTTTTGAAAACCGCTCTTAGTCCCTGCAAAAATATTCTACTTGAGATGTTTGGTTTTGAAACTTTCCTTTCAATACCAGAGATCTGTGGATTAAACGATAAAAGGCGGAAACTTTGGTTTCTTTTAAAAGAGAGGATAAAACATTACATATTATGTTGAAATGATGATGCCGTGAGATTCACCGATCAGTTGGGGAAACATACTTTCACGACAAACGTCATTCTTAGGTTAAAGATTTCTCAAATTAGGAGATTGGTGGACAAAAACTGACCAAACAATCCTATTTTGTATAACAGGCGTAAAAAAGAATTTTTGTTTGTTGTAGATATAAAAAACAGTTCACAGCGAGTTAAAGGAAATCGTCAGTGGTCGCGTGACGAGCACCGTAAAGGTGATTCACATGACGTTACGGCGGCCATATTGGTCTTCTAGAACACTGGAACGGCGGCTATGTTCGTGTTCCAATATTGTGGGAGTTGAACTCTTTGCTTATGTAAACGCTTTCTTTTGTTGCAAATAATTTGCATAGCGGCTGGACACTTGAGTGAAAACTGCTCTATTTACAACTGTCACACAACTGGTCTGCAAGAATATAAACTTCTTCACCAACTCTCACTGGGTCTTACTAAAATCTTTAAATGTTCTTTTCTTTTGATTTTTTTCTCATTACCTTGACTAGGATTTCATGCAATTTAATTTTGAAACTGTATTTGCAGTAGCCGCTGTTTCTAACCATATCAAAGCATAATATAGAGTTTGTAACACCAAAGTCTAAAAACAAAAAGCTGCAAGGAGACCCCCCGCAGACAAGGAAAAATTATCGCTGTTGTGGCTTCATGGAAAACTCGGTTTTGCAATAGTCAATTTGAATAGCTTCGGCTGACGATTAACTAACTTTTTCCTTGCGTCGCAGTAACGGTCGAAAGGCTGTACATGACTTTTGCTGCGATTTTCATATTGACCGTCACTCTGGGATGGGTATCCCGAAATTAGTGCGCACCTAAAATGCAATAACATGGCGTCACTTGTTGAAGCAAAATATCACACATGTAGCAACCATACAGGAACCCATAATCCGTAGCGAGCAACTTCCATGCGCTTGTATCATGGCGTTTTCACGGACCAGTTTATTTTTAGAACGGTTTTGGCGTGAATTTTTGAATATCTGGTAAATTCCACAAACCAGTCAGCAAAACCTACAGACCTAGATATTATATTTTTTTGCCTTTTAATAACATTTAGTTTTCCTTTTTGATATCTTATACTTCGAATGGGCTCATAGACTTGGTGGAGATTCTATTTTCGCAGGAAAAAGTGCCCTAAAATGCGTCTAAAAATAAATTAAACTGGTCCCTAAAAGCGCTGTGACATAGGCCTAGTATGGGAGTTGCTCGCTCCGGGTTATGGGCTCCCGCTTATTATAAAACTCCTTTGCTTCTCACCTTAGATCTGAGTCACAATGCCCAATATACACTTGTTCGTCTCACTGTTGTTCGTGACAACTATATCTCATGCTGGTAAGTCATATTCCAACTCGTTATAACTCTAGTTCACCCCCCCCTCCCCCCCCCACCCCTCTCCCCCCAAAACAGGAATTTGCATAACATTGTTCAGAGCGTTTACACATGACGTCACGGGGCTTTGTTGGTGTTCCAAACCAATCCAGTTTGTTCCAATAATTTTGCATTGATACTAGCCATGTGAGCGAAAAGGCTTTATCATAGTCGTCCCAAGAGAAATTGAAGACAATGGCTATGTTGTATGATGGGCAATATGAAAATGGTGAATTCTTTCCATTCTTCATTCGATTTTGCATCCAAACTTCACATATGATCAGTATGAGTTCACTCCAGAGATAAACCTGCCTTACAATATACAATGGCCAACAAATAGACTCGATCTAGGTGTTAAAAAGGCTAGAAAAAACGAAATTTACAACTAGTATTATTAAAAACTATAGCCTAGAACAAAGAAAAGGCTAATAAAAACAAAAATTTACAACTGTTTAGAAATAATTAAAAATTTAAATATAGAAAAGGTGAATAAAAACGGATGTGTGGTAGACTACCAGCTGCCGGGCAGAAAAGAGGTTTTTCAGTGTACTCTTTCTGACTATTTGGATCTGGTGTTTTTTATGAATCCGACTTGTACATCCCTTCTTCATTTGAAATAAGGATATCGAAGAAATTTATCGTTAGAGACAAAGATCACTTTATTAATTTTAATTTGTTCATTTTTTCTCTAGTTTTACATTGCCCTGATGGTTGGACTGAGTTTCAACGTTCTTGCTACAAGGTGATGCAGGAAATTGAAAAGTCCAAGATATTCGGCGGTTGGTTAAAAGCGTCACACGTGTGTATGGGGTATGGAGGTTATCTTGTTAGCATGGTAAGTGAAACGGAAAAGAAATTTGTTCATAATCTGTCGTCGTCGGATTTAAAAAGCCAGCAATCTGCTTGGATTGGGTTGGTTCATCGGCTTCCGAACCGTACATACTCGTGGAGCGATGGAAGTTCTTTTAATCATTCTTTATCCGTCGAGTGGTATGGAAACACAACAAGTAAGCTTAATGGCAATGAGACCAAATGTGTGGAACTATTGAGAGATGGCTGGAACCTTGCTGAATGTTGTAAGAAGACCGAGTACTACATCTGTGAAAGACCGAAAGGTGAGTTGTTTCTAAATACATAAAGAAAGTAACCAGGCCTATATACGAGGCAAAACATTGCCAAGAAATGTTTGCCAAAAGGATTTGATAAAGCCAAATTGATTGCTCCTTTGCAATAATGAATTCGTTGATGCTTGCAAAAATCGGTATTAATGCAACAACGTTAAATTTTTCACATTTTACTCCCCAGGCTAGGCTATTTTTCCTAGAAAAAAAAAAGCCAAATGGGATGGGGAGAGTAATCAGAAAAATTATAGCGGCGCTCTGGCGCGCGAAGCGCGCCTGCGTAGCACCATCGGTAAGTATATCTACCCATCCCAGAAAATTTGGTAATCACGTGACCGCACACTGCCCGCCCGCCCGTCCGTCCGCACCACAGGGCAACCAATGTTCAATTTCACACTTTCTAGCTAGTTTGGGAGCACAGGAAGACTGATATTGCACACATATTGCACACCAATGTTGTGATCAGTTGACAGCTGTCAAAACAGGGTATCCGCTGACCAGTATCACCTGACCATATCGCAGGCTCAGGTGTCGACCCATTGAGGTCGAGTATATTTTTGAAGTTATCCGCTAGTTACTAGTTTTCAAATGATTGCAGGCTCAAGTTTAATATTTTTTCATTCATATGAAATATGTTGTGTTTTATATGTGCCACACCATTAAAATTTTGATTTCAAACTGACCTCGGACGCTAAAATTCAGCCAGTTTTTACAGGTAGGGACGACATGCCAGTTGCTTTTAACTTTTCTCACCTAGGTCACGCGTTGGTCACGCTCTACGTCCAATTTTTATACTCTGATTGGTCAAAATTTGACAGGCGAGTTCATGCGGAAAATTTATGCAGCATCTTAAATCTTGTTTACTTTGCCAGCTGAAGCTGACAGAGTTTTGTGTCAACTTGTGATGTTTTTGAATGTACAAAGTGAAATTCAGCTGCTATCAAGAGTCTTCTGTTATTCATAGCTAGTTTGTTTATTGGGTTTTTGGTTGAGAAATACATCGCTTTGGTAAAGTCGGAAATCCGATTTCAGATGGCATCATTTTCGTTTTCACCCTGCTTGATGCGTAAGACGGTTGAAAAGTCTGAAGCGATTCTGGCCTTACTTGATAGTTTTCAGTGCATCTCGAATGGTAAGCCTGAGCAATTATTGTGTTTGGTGTTTCTTTTTTATATCTAATTTAATGAAGTCGAGCGTAGTTTATGCGGCTATTCGGTTTGTGCACGTTTGTAAGATTTGAGACAATGATCTGACCGAGTATCAGGTTTGATTTTAAGCTTATAGAACTTCAAAAAGCCTTTAGACATTTTCTCACCGCAAATAGATAGAAAACGTTCCAAAGAATATTTAGTTATAATTCTGGCTGTAAAAGAAAGCTTTGAGCGATTTTCTTGCCTCGAGTTCATCGTTGAAAAAAGCAAACACCGGGAAGCCGGCTTAAAACATAAACAAGGATTTTCAGAGACACTTTAATACTTGTCTTCGTGAATGAAAATTGTTGTCTCTGTATATGTTTCACCAAATTATTTTCCTTTTATTGATTGTTAGTAGTCTCTTTTGCAATTTTAATCGCTCTGCCGTTTGTTTTCAGTCGCTCATGAACATTGCTTGCAGGATTAGTCAAAATGCCGCGCGTTATAAAACCATTAAATAAAAAAATAAATAACATAATAAATTCTTTATTATGTTAAAGCGCGTAACTCTATTAATCTTAATTTAAACAGCCGACTTTTGACGCTTGTCAAAAGTGAGAACCGGCTAGTCGTATAGGTGATTTTGGAAATTTTTTTAACGGTTTCGCTAAAAGCCCACGCGTACTTCGATCGTCCTGAATATTGAATGAGTGCAATTTGTAGTGCAAAATTGTGAAATACTGCATTCTGCCGAGGTCTGTATGATGAAAACAGCGCCTCATGGTACTGTTTCACCACAGATGTTATGTATAAAAAGTGTGAAAGGTTGGATTTGCACGTCCCAGACTTGTAAGATTTTGTAAAGTATTAAAACTTGTCGAACGCAAAAAATTCGGCCTGATTTGTTGTCCAGGCATAATCTACTGTGATCAGGAGTTGTTATGGCTCTTAAATGTGATCGAAGATGATTGTTATTTTTTGGGTGTACATATCAGGCTATCAACTCGATGTAAGATTAAGTTCACTCTTAGATGGACTGTTTGCAAATTATTTTTCCCTAAAATCACTTAGCCTTTCTCTCAAAAGTCACATGAATGTGCTCTAAGGTTAACCGATTTGTGGAATACAAGTTTATTGTTTGATTTAAATTATAAATTCGAGTTAATAGGAGCTTCGCTTTTAGCCCTGGCTAAATCTATATATTAACTCCCGTTATACGTTAAATCACTTTCAAAATTTTCGGGAAAATAATATACTGAAGCCCTTGTAATTTGAAAAGATTCACGTTCCCCTGGGATGATCGAAAAGATAAACATTTTTATAGCGCTGCTTAGAATGCACTTATAAAGGTCTGAAAGTGCTCTGGAGAGCCAAAAAGTGTTGTCAATGTATTTAGGAGGAAACCGTCGTTGGGTGCCCCTGACAAACATCCTGCATACTTCAAGGACTGTAATCTCGATATGTGCTTATACGCAATGATGGAGATGTGACGGTGCATTTTAAGCCTGGTGAATACATGAGAAAGATATTTTTCAGTCACTAGGGGACACAGGCGGCTCTGAAAATTAAACGACATTCATTTGAAACCGTTATATTTAATTTGTCCCATCCATTAGGTCCACTGAGTTGTCCGTCTGATCATGATGAAGGACATCTGAATGGATTATCTTGCTACTATAATCACAGCTCTTCAAAAACATGGGAAGGAGCAAAAAAGGACTGCATTGCTTCTGGAAGCAATTTGGTGAAAATAAATAGTACTAAAGAAACTGACACGGGATTCCTGACCCGCCTGTTGGACACTATTAATTTCAAAGAGGTAGATGAATTAAGTAAGAGTGACCAAAAAACAGGCAGCACCATGAAATAAATATGGATATAAAAAATATAGTATTTGTCAATCACTGAATAAAGCTGCGTATGATAACAACAATCATGCAGATCGAGGAGGGCTATGACCCTGATTGAATTGGTTGGTTTTTTCCTATATCTCGCAAATATGGTAGGCTTCTGCTGATTATGAGAAAATACACGGGAAAATGATCAGCCAATCAGAAACGGCGAAATATTTTGTAGAGGTACTAAATGCCTCTAAATCTTTACCTATTAGCATACCCTACTGAGAACCTATACACGCAGAGGATAGAGGGACGCCTTATGACATGTTATAATCAATCACAGACTAACTAGCGTGAATGTGGACTCAACCGCTGTTCAGTGATAGAAACAGGTCCTAAACAAGCTTCACATGATGTTCTAGGACTGCTCATCGCTGTTATCAACAACAACAACAACAACATAAGCTTTATTTACATGACTATAATTATGTAGTTACAGTATTGCAAAAGCTTTAACATAAAAAAACAATTCAAACAAACAAACAAATCATAACAATGATAATGCAATGCAATGATTACTATAGTCAATCAAGTGTCATCAGCATGATTTGATAACAAATTATGACGTAACTCATTACATAATGAGACAAATTTCAACAAATGTGAATTTACGGAAAAATTCTGTGAATTCATCAATTTAATTATTAATTCTGTGTAAGATAGCTGATTAAAGTCGACAAAATTTTGTTGGATTTGATTGTAGAATTTCTCCCTTGGGATTGAGTATTTTGGACAATGGAAGAGAAAATCAAATTCGTCTTCAATTATACCAGAGTTACAAATAGGGCAGAATCAATCGTTGCGGGAAGTTTGATTATATCTTCCAGTTTCAATCATGAGGTTGTGGTTACTTATACGAATTTTCACTAAATCTTTCCTATTAGCAGAATTTCTAATTAAGTCTAGATAACTTGAAATTTTATAATCATGTTTAAATAAGCTGTAAAATTGTAGTTTCTGAGAATGATGGATTGTATGTTGCCAATAGGCAATATATTTTTGTTTTATTATAACTATATAGTGTTTGATCTTAGCTTGATGTTATCAGGCCCCTATTTTTCGAAAGGTGCTTAGTGCTTAGTTATTCACCTTTTGAAAAATTAGAGCCAGCCAGGGGACAATGAAACGTCGGTGGCTCATGGGAAAGAAACGGAAAGAACTATAGTTAGTACATCATCATCATCTCCCTCATCATCATCATCATCATCATCATCATCATCATCATCATCATCATCATTATTACTGATATCATTCGTTATTTGCTGTTTTTCTTTTTTTATTTTAAAGAACATTTGGATCGACCAAGGAACCAAACTATGTGGCACAATCTCGAAGGCAGATAATAGAAAGACAGACCGTGACTGTGGTCAAAGTCATGCTTATCTTTGTGAAAAGCCCGTCCCAGGTGTGATTTCGTTATGGTGGCACACTTCCATTTGAAGGCTACGAAGTAGCGTTAATTTAAATGAGGAAAGCAAGGTCTTCTTGTCATTATTTTTATATAAAATTTCATCTCGGCTTTTTACGCCGGTCAAAAGCAGCACAAAACCAACGGTATCTCAGACCCTGCTCGGATAAAAAGAAGAAAAAACGTCTCTGTTGCCTATGTTTCTTATTATGAAATTCCCTTTCAAACAATCAGTAACATTGGTATCCGAGGGTACTTGCTAAAATGGCCTATATGGGGAGGCTCCGCTAGAAAGGAGTGCCTTTTTCAGGCTTCAGGCATGTTAAAAGGTAGGGGTTACTCTTGTTAAAGTATATAAAAGGTTCGGGAAATCTGTCATTGCGGTCCCAGGTGCGTTTTATGGCTGTGAAAAACACAAGAAAACTATCTGGTTTAGCGACTTGTTCATAACTTAAAGGCAGTACATTTACAGCAGTTTAAAAAGATGCAGCTTTCTAAATTGGTATGTAAAAGGAGTGCTATTTGTCAATTAAAGGTATGCGAAAGTGGTCCGTTTTTTGGTCAAAAATTGGTAAAAGGGTAAAGGGTTGCACCTCAAGGCGGAGCCTCCCCCTATGAAATTTTGTTGGGTACTTTCCCCTCTCCTCCCCAGGCCTTGGTAATGTGTTAACGTCTTTAGTCCAGAATTAAAAAACGTTGCTTTTTCCTTTAGGGAAAGTTTGTCATTGTCAGAGCCCAGGGAAAATGTCATCTGTTCCCACTGAAGTCAATTGCTCATTTCCAGACAGTCTCTGTTTTAAGTACAGTAATAAGAGCGTGAAAGATGGGCAATTCACCGCACAAGGGTGTATATCAGCTGAACTATGCAGAAAACTTGACAATCAAAAAGGCTTGGAATGTTGCCATGGTGATTTGTGTAATACAGGTGAGGCGGGTAAAGCTCAAAATCCATGCTCTTAAAAAATTACAGTTTGGATGCAGTGCTCAGTACATAAAACCCTATTCACTTTGACTTCGCGTTCCGTTGTTCTGGAACCGACTGGCAACAATAATGTTCATATAATAAAGTTCAAAGCGCACTCTGGTTGGTTGATAAAGCGTGCTCGATGAGAGCCTAAAACCCGGAGCTATAGCTGTCACGTCCTGCCAATATATTTTGTTTTACGTCTCGTGTTCACCCTACACATCTTTTGTGCTCTTTCCGCTTTCTGAGTGCTTTACAACAGAGCAAAGCACAATCAAAGCTTCTTTATTTGTTAAGTACAGTGATGGAAGATTTTAAATTCTTTTTGGCAAATCAGCACACTGTATCAATCAAATATAAAAATGTCTAGGATTAGAGAAGTTTAGAGACGTGATGACGTGATATGACATATAGGTTACGTCATCCCTCTGATTAATGGCCGAATCATCATCTTGATGACTTCCATCACGTTTAGAAAAGTTTGAAAGCAGGACTAAACTGAATTAAAATCAACAGATAGATACCAAAATGATTGAAAGTTTTTAAATTGACCAGCAAGGAAATATTACACTGATTTTCACTATATAGTTATCAGTATTTATTTATTTTATCATATTTATCAGTGACCTGCGACATATAAAAAAGTTCTTAAAACGAAAATAAAAAGTCCCTGAATGTTATCCTTTCTTAAAGGGAAATAGCATGTATTTATCAGTAAAAGTTGCTAGGGTTAGGGAAAGTTCATTTAATATGACAAGGGGGGGGGGATGAAGATATTGAAACTCGAAGCTTGAAATTTTAGCGG